>BLKM01000498.1:1224091-1369345 GCA_013340265.1 Coptotermes formosanus | reverse complement strand
TGTGTGTGTGTGTGTGTGTGTGTGTGTGTGTGTGTGTGTGTGTGTGTGTGTGTGTGTGTGTGTGTGTTCTTTGACTTATTTCGCCGTACCTACTAGCATGCCTCCCCACCCCCTCCCTTCTCTTAAACCGTACTCCTCATTAAACATCCAACACGTCGTCTTCGTAAAGTGTTGCGTCTGGTTGCTCCTTGGAGTCGTCTTCTTATTTTGTTGGGAACAGTTTTTCGTTACAGCCATTTATAGTCCAGACGCAGCGCAGTCGCCTGTTCTTTAATTGTTCGCCTAGAGTATGCAGTCGTGAAAGGCAGTGCAAAATTTGTACTATCCTTAGGGAAGCAGTATTCTAGTTGTGTTCACCGCCACCCCATACCCCAGAATCGTTCTGCATGTATGTACTTCGACCCACAGTTAGCAGTCATTCCCACTTATTTGTGAAGGAGGTTACAAGCGTTGACGCACGTTCCTGTAACTGTTTTCGCTGACTTAAAATGTCGGGTCTGAGGGACCTATTGTTATGCGGAGCTGGTAGCAGTAGCGAAGAACCACAACTTCTTATGTAATATGCATTTTTGCTGTTGCTTTATGATTCTATACCGAATCTCGAAAAGCGTTTTTTCCCCAAAGAAAGATCAGTTAACTCCATGCAGTAAAGTCTTTCTTGCGAACCTGATAGTTGCTAAGGTATGTCAGTTTCTCATATTTCGTGCTACTCGAAAATTCATTACCATGCTCACAAGAGCCTGCAACTAATCCGTGTGTTGAGTAAGACGAAGCCAGTCCGCATCCTTACATCATACAGGCCTATATGTGTAATTTGGGTTTTAGTTCTTTTTTCTCTTAAAAAAAAGGAAAGGAGAAGTCGGTTGTGTGTTCGTGCGCCAGTCATTTAAAGAAATCGAATAATTTTACGAAATGTGGTTAGAGCCTTATAGTATTGGAGGATACTCCAGCGTCATATCCTGTAATTTCCTACGATCAATTATAATGATATGGAGGACGCGCGAACTTGTGTGGCGGGAACGGCACTATCGACACTTACTGCAGGGTCATAAAATGATGTATACTAATAAATCTCGAGAATCGTGTAATCTTTGTTAAGCTAATTCTTATGTAGGATGATAAATACCAATATGACGGCCGTGCGCAAATTTTCTTTAATTTAGCGCTCCTAGTAATAAAGAATGGACCCTTTTACCTAGGAATGTGAGATTTCTTACGGAACTTTGTCATAAATATAGGCCCAGATTTCTACCAATTATATATATGCATGTATATTGTACATTTTATACATGTGATGAACTCTGAGGCTTTATCCGACAAATTTAACGTAACAGAATCTGTACTTAATTAGGAATTACATTATAAAAGTGAAATCGAAATCAGAGCTTACTCGGAATGTCTATTGCATTGTGCTGCTCCGTCCTAACTAACTAACTAACTAACTAACTAACTCCATGGAGCAGAGGCCTTCTTGAGAAGCTAACAGTTTATCAGCTAGTCAAGGAATTCCCCGCATTTTATGGAACCCGAAGGTTCATTACCGCATTCACAAGAGCCCGCCACCTGTCCCTATCCTGAGCCAGCTCAATCCAGTTCATGTCCTCCCATCCCACTTCCCGAATATCCATCTTAATATTATCCTCCCATCTACGCCTGGGTCTCCCAAGTGGTCGCCTTCCCTCGGGTCTCCCCACCAAAATCCGGTATGCACCTCTCTCCTCCCCCATACGTGCCACATGCCCCGCCCATCTCAGTCTTCTCGATTTGATTGCCCGAATAATATTTGGTGATGAGTACAGGTCATGAAGTTCCTCGTTATGTAGTCTTCTCCACTCCCCTGTCGCCTCGTCCCTCTTAGGCCCAAATATCCTCCTCAGCACCCTATTCTCGAACACCCTCAGTCTTTGTTCCTCCCTCAATGTGAGAGACCAAGTTTCGCATCCATACAGAACAACAGGTAAAATTATAGTTCTGTATACCCTAATCTTTGTGTTTTTGGATAGCAACCTGGAAGACAAAAGATTCTGCACCGAATGATAGCAAGCATTCCCCGACTTCAATCTGCTCTTAATTTCTTCATGAATGGAGTTTCGATTCGTTAGGGTTGCTCCCAAATATTTGAATTCTTCCACCCTTTCAAAGGATTTATTATCTATATTTATGTTGCGATTGTGTCCTGCATTCTGATTTCGAGACATGACCATGTACTTAGTTTTCTCAGCATTTACTTCTAGGCCAATCTCCTTACTAGCAATAATTGCTGCTCCGTCCTACCCTTACATATTCTTCTCTCTTTGCTTCAGCGTCTTCCGATTAAAATTTTATGCGCATTTGCATATACAAAAGTAGTTACCAGAAAATGGAGCTGCATTTAATTTTCTTTACTGCTTACTAGCATATGTTCTCACCCGATAAATAACAGTTTTAAGTCCAAAAGCGCTGGATGGAGTTTAGTGAAATTCCTTACGAACTTTATACCATTAGAATGCATCCCATTTCATACTCTTTTACTTTCCTATAGTCGGTAATAGAATGAGAAATGTTCCAGTAAAGCGTTGTAGAGAAAATCAAAACACGCAATGTATGTTCAGTAACTTTTTTCCCCCGAAAATCGTGCCGTTTATGAGATAATGTGGAAAAATATGGTAGAACCGGACAGGCCATAGATGGCAACATAATATGGCGCATGCGCTTTGCATGCTGGATAACTAAGGCTGCAGACACGCACATTTGGAATATGCAGTACCTTTTCTTTTCCACCGCAATAATGGTTACACGAATGCATCTCAGTGTTAACGTTATACGCACACTGGCTGTCTTGTTGCAGGCCCGTTTGTCTTTATTTGTATGCTCTGCCTTGGACGTATCACACCAATCGGTGCGGAATTAGATATTTTTAAAACAGTTTCGTGCATTGATTGTTGTATGTGCTCTTCTGGCACACGTTTTGGAGAGCCTGAAACTAAATCTGAACATGCCGTACTTACTTTTTGAATTTTTTCTGACAGCCGCAATTTCGAACTGTGATTTTGGTCAGTGTATTACGATGAACACAAAGTGCGTAACTTGCAGCGTACACCTCACGTTCGTTGAAATACAGGGTAATTCATAAATCCCACCGGAACTTCCGAACTCGGCAGGGCAACAACCAAGACAGACACAGCAGAAAGGAGCATATCAATAGGTAGAGAATCTCTCCAAGTTTTTTGTTGGGTAATAGGCGCCGTGGCGTACTTGCATGTTGCACTGCTAGGGGGCAGTCGTGACGAAACATGGCGTGGACAGGGGATAAGAAAGCGTTCTGTGCAACGTGTGTGGCAGGAACTTGATTACAGGATTGACGTCTGCTGCGTCACAAAGGGTGGACATATCGAGCACCTGTAAGGTAGGACAGAAACTTGGAGTGTCTGTCCCTCTGTTGACATGCACAGTCCCCCCCCCCCCCCCCCCGCGTCGTGACCATCCCTGCTACTGTACCGCAGAGGTCGGAAATTCCGGAGGGGCTTATGAATTACCCTGTACAGTTGTGATGTGAATCCACTACTGCGCGTAATAGCACTGGCTGGATAAATCTCTAAATGTCTTTCACCAGAAGTAAATAAAGCATCAAGACTTTGTTTGGCTTAGAACTGTCAAGTCATTACATTAATGCAGTATTAAACGACGGCACATTCATTCGTTAATATCTTGGAAGGTCAGTAACAAGTCAAAATTGAATTCACGAACAAATTAAGAGAAGATTACGTGTGGAGAGTGCTGTTTCCATTCCTTTCAGAAGCTGTTGCCGTCCTGTTTCCTGTGTAAGAACCTTAATTCATAGCAGACCGTTTCGCTAGACACAACTTTATTAAATTGTAACTCTAAAACTATACACTATAAAGTAGTGTGTAACGGTACAGTCCCTTTTGAATCGTTAGTTCGCATAACGGGATGAAATTCACTACAGTAACATTAAAATCAAGTACAGTCGAACTCGTTTATAACGACATCGGTATATGCGGCAACTCGTCCATAACGTCAGATTTTCTGTGGTACTATTTAATTTCTCACTGCTAATTGTAACATTGTAGTCCTCGGTTATAACAACATTCGTTTATAACGACACAAAATATTCAGTTCCTTTCACGGCGTTATCACCGAGTTCATGTGTAGCTGTATTTGTTTTGTATGGATGTAATGCGTGGTCTGTGACCTAGAGTGGAAGACATAGATTGCAGGTGACTGAGAACGAGGGTGCTGAAGTGAGTATTTGGACCCCAGAGAGAGGAAGTGACGGGGAGGCCGAAGTGCATGAGAAACTTCGTAAGTCGTACTCTTCAAATGTCATCGACACCATGAGAAAAACATGTGCCGTGAATGTAACATGTTTGGGTGAGTTGAGTATTGCGTACAGAAGTGGTCATAAACCTGAAATGAGGGGAGCCCTTGGGAGACCTAGACATAGATGCGAGGATAATGTAATGGAGGAAACAGGGTGTTATGATGTGGAACGAATTTGTCTGCTTCAGGTAAGGTATTATTGACGGGTTCTTCCGAACATCGAAATCAACATTCGGGTTTCGAGGAGGCCGGAGAGTTTCTTGGCCAGCTGAACGAGTCTTACTTTGCTGTTGTGTTTAGTTGCTGTAACGAAGACTTCGCTTAATTTTGGCCACTGTCACAGAGCTCAGTCATTTTGCATGAATGCGTGCGGTCTCTTACATTGGTCGTATTAGCTGCATAACTAAGTGGCATGCATTCATTTACTGGACACGATTTCCATGACTGGGAAATGCGGTTATCCAGAATTGAAACCATCCACATAGCTCTAGCCGAGTGTTCAAATTTTGCAGAATGCACACAACGCCGTCGGCGGCGGGGTGCAGATGCTCTGCTGCGCGATACTGTTTGTTCCTTCGTCAGACATGCTGCACAAACAAGAACGAGATACGGAGGACCTCTCAGCGTTAATTAGTCTTCTGTCTGCCGTACTGAAGTGGCAGCTTTAACTGCTAGTAACTCCGGCATAACTGAACCTTTAATTGGTTTATGGACTAATTAGTTTTCAAAGGAAGCCATACGGTATAATAGAGATAGGTTCAAGTGCTGTGAAACACCTTAGACTAAAACCTGTGGGTCCCGATCTGAGATGAGGCCCCGAAGAACATTCTGATGGGCCTCCAGAATATTATAAAAAGCAACTGACTGCTTATAGATGAACGTTAGTTGATCAACATGGATGAAAGAGAAAAAGAAGGGTAGTTAGTGCATATGTGTAGCTATTTGTATTGCTTGTATTGCCCTGATATATGCCGCTTTAGCCGCGCAGCTTTCTCGATGCCGTAATTGCGTATGACGGAAATCTGCGTGGCAAAGTGGCTTACGTAATTTGAATCTCGACTCCAACGTCGCTCACACCCACAGATCAAGCTGTAATGTACACACTAGTGCATCGATTGTACAGTTGTAGATGAGTGAGTCCGAAGTACGGTTTATTAATTTTTTTCTCAGCACCAACGTGCTACTCACCAGTTCAAGTTTATTGAATTATAAAGGCTCGTGAGGATGGTATTTTGCACGTATGATTACAGATACTTTGCGTCAGCTTGTATTGATATGCCTTTGGAAAGTAGCATTACAGCCTGTTTTGACGTTTGCTCTCGGCTCGCATTCACGTGGCCCGCAGCACACAGCGGTGTTCCTACCATCGTGATGATCAACAGTAGGAGGTACGCCGCCTCGTGTCGCTGTTGTATATTTTAATTACCCTCGCTATGCTAGGGCGAAGAGGATAAATTGTAGCGGTTATCCTGTTACTTTATCTCTTAAATTTAAATATTCCGCGAAGCAGCTAGGCGAGCAGGCCTACACAGGAGTCGTTAAGTAGTGGGAGTGTGACTTTTTATTTTGTACCGTCGTTAATCACAATTAACAAGCCTTGTTTCTTCCAGGATCTGGTTATTTCGTAGGCGAGTTTTTAAATAGTGACACCTCAAGGACAGTGCTCTGTGTCAGAATTCTATTAAAGCTGCTATGATAACTGGAATTACTTTCGAAGTGACAGTCTGTTCTTTTGGAAGGAATTCAACTGGCTGCTATAGGGCGGAGGCGTGTTTCTTCCCACGTGGTCCTGACCCGTTACTAGATGAGACTGGGACAAGATTAATAGCCTTCAACCTCAGGGCTGCCAACTTGAATTCGAATTTCTCTTTTATGGATACCTGAAAGATAATTTATGTAAACCAGTATCACATCTGTTTCTCTTGGCGTTTTGTGGAAATTGATTCTGTAGTTAAATGAACGAAACGGGCGCCTTTGTGTACAGATACGTCTAACTTTATGTGGTTTACTTATTAATCCTTTAAAGACGAAACGTGTCTTATTTTATATAAGGACTCAGCGCATACCGCGCAGTAAACACATTCTGTCTGAGTTATTAAAACCAATCTGTTAATGTTGCCTAAGCCAAAAGTCACTGTTTGCTCTGAGAGCCATATAAAACACGTACACTCAATGCGAGAAACACGTAGAATTGTTGAATGTTAAACCTGGTGGCAAGTAAAATAACCGCTAGCCTTTAAAAGGTTACAGAAGATGGCTGAAGTCGTGTTTATTTGCAACGAAGAAAGGGAGTTGCTTTTTCCTTAACTTCTGTTTGTATACATGAAGGGAATGCGTAGTAAAAGTTAATCGGTCGCATCTCAAATGACTTCGAGGTACACGCGTAGTTTTACTTTGCCGGTGTAATTTTCGTTTCATAATTTGAGATATGAAATTTCCACGTTGATGCGTGTTGCACTAGACCGAAAAAGACAGCGCGGGAACGTGATACGAATTACAAGCGAGCCATTAATGAGAAGAGAAATTCAGATTTTGTAACGAGGATGTGGAATTTGGTATGGCGCTGAGTTACAAATATATCTGCTAATTGTGTATGAAACGCTTTGGATCAGTATCAGTAAGAGGACGCCGTCCTTATGGGTTCTGACGGTGCGTCAGTGGGTAGTCGGATTCTGATGTTTCGAGGCAACGTAGTGTACTCATCTTCAGCGGACGAAATATTATGTGTCATCTTGGACATTTAGACATTTGAAAGTGAGGACAGTAAGCTGCCCCGAAATGTCGCGATCCAATTACCACGTGACGCAGCGTCACATCCCAGTAGAACGCAATTCTGAGCTGCAGTGTTGCGAAAATCTTAAAACTCGCCGAGTATCATCAGCATGTCGGTGGTCACAAAGCACTATGTTGTGTAATTGTAAATGCCAAATAAGACGAGGAACGCCGATTGCGTATCATGAATCCGACTTTCCTACAGCACAGACCTGAGCTATAGAAACGTTGTGATGTTAACATCATACTGAGGTAATGTACGAGTAAATTTTTATTTACGTGTGATATATTTAGAGACGCTGACAGTAGCTAACACTACGGTAGGATGGTTAGTGAATAATTAATTGGGAAATAATAGGATATGAGCAGAATAACGAAAGAAGCCTCAGGGCTGTGGATGTACTGGTGGATATTCGAACCTGACACCTCCCAGGTACAAGTCAGACGCGTTGCCACGTGAGTCAGTTTGCTCGGTGTGAAGTTATCTGGCACTGAAATATAATTTAGGTCACGGGTTAGCTTGTTGTAGGTTGTCCATGTGCAGAGGCTGGTACGTCGAATTCTTATCGGGTTGGATTTCGTTGTATGGCTTGCAGTAGTAAATGTTACAGAGTGTTACGCAACAGCGGCGGCGGCGGCGGTAGAAGTAGTAGTAGTAGGTGGTGGTGATGGTGGTAGTAGTAGTAGCAGTAATAGTACGTTATTTTAGGGAGAACTTGTTACTTAAATTCCAATTTTGTATAATTCACATTTCTCAAATATAATCCCGAAGTTGGAATTTCGCAGTCACCTTCATGACTGTTACTTATAAACAGTGCTGTACATACAGTTTGCAACTATGTTTATGATGTCTCCGTATAAATTTCTTAGTTTCAGCCCCCAAAGGTTCATTGGCTACAAACACGAGACGAATTGCAAAGTACGAATTTCCTGCACATGTTCCACAGAACATTGCCGGGAAAAAAAGTTGGATGTTTCAGGACCCGGCATGAAGTGGTCGACTGCTGGACGTGAGGCCTCTTGTCCTCCCTGGGGTCGATTGTCCTGTTGAGACCGGTTATCGCAGCTGATAGTGTTGCTATTCTCTTCAGTCCCGCAAGAGACTACGGGGATAGTACCTTAAATAGGCCCCTTTCGCTTACTTCGTACTTCGTCGTTCACACCCAACTTCCTGTTCGACGTTGTATAACCACTGGAGACGAGAAATCGTTGTTAAATAATCTAATAAAGAACGCAACACCTGTTAAGCAACCTGAGACTGTTTCTTTGCCATTTTTGTGACCTTTGTAAGTGAAACAATGAACAGTAGACACTAACCTGTGTTGTACTTCGCAAAGCAAGGTCGCTTATCACATTGACAACTGGGGCTTAAATGTATGCAGGTGTTTATGTGTGGAGTTGTCCTGTGTAGGTAGAGACCTTGCGATGGGCCAATCCCCCTTCAAGGAATCGAGTTATTCACGTGATTAGCATAAAGCTGTTTCAAATTGTAAGGCAGAACTCTTAGAAACAAGCTTTGTCATAAGCATCTAGCCTCAGTTACTTGAAAAGTTCCGAAAGACAGCAGTCTGTATTGATATTGCGATAGAGTACTGGGCTTTACGAAATAAGAATTTTCAGGAAGCGGTGCTATCTAGAGGAAATGTATCAGCATGCGTGGGCATTGCAGTACCGATTAAAGCGTAGATTCGTATGTTTCCTTCGTCTGCTCCTGTTCGTGACTATTACCGAGTCTCATTCTTAACCTTTTAAAGCCTAGCGGTAACTTTACGTACCACCAGGTTTAACATTAAAAAATTCTACGTGGTGCCCACATTGCGTTTATGTGTTTTGCACGGATCTCAGAACAAACAGCAACTTTTGCCTTATAAGACATTAAGAGACTGGTTTTTATAACCGAAGTGGAGAGTGTTTACAGCGCGGTACGCACTGAGTACTTATATAAAACACATACGCTTCGTCTTTAAAGGGTTAATGTACACGTACACAGTGGCAGAATTGCAAGCCGTAGCCTTGATGTGCATAAGGAGCACGAGGCCGTAATCCGGAGAAGAGGAAAATGAAGAAGTGAAGCAGATCGTAACGTTATGTGCAGTAAGCGTAAATAACGCGTAGGGAATGGTGACTGCGATATCGTGTAGGACTTAATCCCATTTAACAGCCTTCCAGAGACACCCCTTCCCGTTATGACCTCATTTCACCAGCTGTACCATAGGACTTAATATCTGCAGCGTCTTCACCCATATTCTGTACAAATTCAGCGTTCTCTTGGAATTGAAAACTATCCCCACCTTTAACCGGAACCCATCATCGCGTTCTTATTACAAAGCATTCCTGACGAGGCTATATGTCTGTCTGTCTGTCTGTCTGTCTGTCTGTCTGTCTATCTGTCTGTCTGTCTGTCCGTCCGTCCGTCCGTCCTTCCTTCCGCCTACCTACCTACCTACCTACCTACCTACCTACCTACCTTGCCTACCTACCTACCATCCATACATCCATCCATCTAATAAAGCCCTTGTTGTACGCTATGTATAAATGGCGCAGGAAGTTTTAGTAATCTCCGACGGGTTTCCAAAACCATAGTTTAGAAAGTCTTTAAAGATGTGGGTAACAGGAAGGACGTAACTCGCGTTGCAGTGCCCCGTAAATCAGGAAAACCTGGTAGTAATTTCCAGCTGTTAACACTAAAACTGCCGTGGTCTTGTAACTAGGTATTTTTGTACTGTGTAATGTATAAAGGAAACCAACCCCCAAGTTTATCTTTCCATTCGTGATATGTGTAAAATCTTATGCTCGTTATGGTAACGTTGACAACTTTGTGATTCCATTACGCTCGTGTAGGTTGGCATATTTGTGTGCTGGAGTATTTTTTGACGGGTGGAACGTAACGCTCTTCGAATGTTACATAGCTGTGAGTTAACACTTGTAGAAACAACTGTGTCTTCCGGTAACTTCGTGAGAGTCATTTTTGCAAGTTATCTGACAAATGTTATGGAATAATAAGCGGGCTCTTTTTAACACGGTAATGAATTTTAGGATTTCATAAAAGACAGGGAATTACAGTTTGTGAAACAAGAAAGGAAGGTTTTGCAAGTTTATTTCACTGCTGGAAGTTGGTGTAACGCTGAGTAGAATTGCCATAGTTGCCTCATTCTCAAGTGACAATAATGCGGTTCGCATTTGCTTGTTGTCGCCTTGCACGAACCGAGTGATAAATCGAGCTCCTGGCCTTGTTACGGAGAGCATGTCTGTCAAATCCGTGGTTCAGTGTCGTTATATAAGTGCCAAAATACATGACCCATAATTGGTTTCCCGTCTTTTTCTCGTCACTTGTTGTACATCACTCTCACTACACATCATGTCTCTCTCTTCTGCCCGCGGGGGGGGCCCCACAAAATGTTTATTCAACGACACACTTCAGAGCTGTACAGTCGTCGCCAGTTTACTGGGTCCGTTCGTTCTTAACCTCTAAACAGAAAGTTATAAATGAAAACTGCCTTGTCGTCGTAATCCTTAGGAAGAGTTCGACATCCACAAAGCTTCGTTAGTACTAGGGCTCACAATACCGGTAAAATCTTAATACAGGTATTTCCGTATTTTCAGTTTAAGAAGCCGGGATACCGGTAACGGTATCAATACCGGTATTCCAAGAACAAACATTTTTCTCAATAAATTTTATGACAGGTGCAATGACGTAAGGAAAAACAAGTAATTACTTGAATTCATGTTTTAAATCAAACGTTTATTACAATAATAAATATTCTGACAAAATTATTAAAAGTGCAGTTATTCTAAAATATATACAAGTTGATACTGCAAATGTTTGTTATGTTTGAGCATGTACACTCCCTGTCCGAATAAAGTGAGCTCTAAAGAAACACAAGCAATCAATAGTGTTATCGTTTAAACCGTATCTAATTTTGGTACGTGTTTATTCATTAATATGCAATATTTACTTCTTTTTTGTGCAACAAAAGTGTCTGCTAAACCAGATCTCAGTTTCAAGACGTTTTCGGGTTTCCGTTACATTTGTTTTGTGTATAACAATCCCTCAGTTGCAAATTCAGTAATATTAATGATTATGTTGTCGATTTTATAAGCTTTATATGAACAAATCGTAAAGAATTATTTTTTAAATTAGTACCGAAAAGCCTGTATTTTTGTGTCAGTACCAGTATTTGAATACCGTAAATAAATGACGGGGATCGCGAATCGGAATCGCGGTATTGTAAGCCCTAGTCAGTATGGATTGAACAACCGGAAGTCTATTTCAGATAAGGTAAAAGTCGCCCCGTAACATGCCGTGCAAGCACAGAATGGGGAGTCACACATAGCTCTACTCACTCCTAACATCGGCCTTGGATGCAGGTGTGTGGTCAACACTGTTCCTCGGCCGCCTTACTACCGGGAAGGCTGGGTGGGCCGCAGGGCTGGTCGAGACGCGCGACGAAAATAGAGAATCTCTTGCCCCGACCCGGATTCGTAGCCCGAAACGTCCAGCCCGTAATGAGTTGCTATACCGACTACGCTGTCTCCGTCTCTATCGATTTCAAGTAAGAGCAGGAATTTTCCTTATGATGTACCTACAGGAATCCGCCACTAGACCCTGCCCTGAGCTTGCCGACCTTGATCGACACCCGATATCCTATTTCTTTTAAGATCCTTCTTAAAATAATTTTCCGATGTACAGCTCGAATAAGTTCGCCATCTTTTCTTTTCCCTCCTGTTTTACATAAATTGTGTGTACGTTTAACATCAGTATCGCGTATTTATTTTTATCCTCATGACAGTGTGGGTATTCCTGTAAGCACAGCTGTTCAAAGCACACTGACGGTATACCATTAGTGTTGCCCGAATACAGCGGCTCGACCAAACCAGACCAAATGGTCTGGTTTGGTTTCCTGCAACTAAGCGGAATTATTTGGTGAAGGCGAAGGATATCGAAACACGTTACAACTGTACATTCCTTAAATTTGTGTGGCGAGACTAAAAACAAACACCGAAAAATTTCAGTATAGCCTTTAGTATGGTCGAGATTTAAACCGGGATCCGTCGGATTACAAGACTGAAACATAACCTTTACACGTATTTCTTCAGTCTTTGTGGCCACTTGTTGACGGTAAAAGTCGCAGAAGGAACAACATCCGAGAGGTCTGCCAAGCCTGGCGCTTTTCACTTTTAATGCAGAAAGGAACGTGAATAAATTTGCAGAAGTAAACCTCTTAACCATGGGCTTTTGTGCCTGTCCTTAATGGAATACTTTGATACACACCTTTTCTTCTCGGGAGATCAGTGCCAGTTGGTATTTCAATGAGCAGTACGTAATGTAAGGACTGGGATATTTCATACGTTTCCCCTGCTGCGTGACATTATTGCAAGAGAGGGCGACTCGTGCTGACGGAGTTGCCGCAGCGTGCTAGAACAGCTGCTGTTGCGTGGCTGCGTACGTGCCATTTTCAAGGTGTGACGCAGTGTTCGCGGCAGTACGTGATTAGCAATATAAACATACGGGCTACAGCAGATCACATCAACAGTCAACCTGCCCCATCCACTTGTACATATCCTTGTCATTTTCCTGGACTGAGGTCAGGTGGTGCAAACTACAAGGACGTGTATTCGGTTTCATTTGTTAAATATTGTGTGCATTCCGGTCACTATACAACGAGAGAAATAACAGGACTATTAGTTTAATTTGAACCAGTAGGACTGTATGAAGTAGTGTGGAACACTGGGCACTGTTCACGTAATTGCAGAAACTGTGAGCAGACTAATGCGAGATTTGCGAGTCGGCATTTTTCTTGGACAATTCGATCATTCAATATCAGACCACTACGTTGTCACGAGGCTCCGGGAAGCTATTACAAGTGACGCAGCGTCATATCCCACCAGAAGAACAGGTACTTCAGCCTACAAGCGGCATCCTTTTTCGGAATTCTTAATGCCGGACGGGCGCGAGCTCGGATGTCTGCATGAATACGGTATGACTATGACTACTCTGCACATTTTTGTTGTTTGCCGCCAAAGCGGGTTGGTTTATATTCAGTCCCTTCTGCTCAGACTTCACGCTGAGAAACTTATGTTGCCGTTCTCCCCTTTTGACGCCTATCTCAGAATTGAGCCTGTGATGTCTCATCCTTATTTTGCTTCGAGCTTGCCTTGTGGCAGGAACACATCAGCTCTATGCAGATGCCCTTATTAATAGCGACAGCTCTAATTCGTGGTAATAATTGAGCTAAGAAAGTGGCGCACTGCACTGTCAAACCTGCCGATTACTACGAAAACCTTCGGGAAGGCGCAGGGCTTTTGATTGATTTTTGAGGCACGATGTAAGTCTACCGAAAAGTCTTATGCAAACGGAGATTTTACTAACTAGTGTCTCACGAGCACAGCCCTTCTGCCCCTTTCGATGCTCCTCATCGCGGCAAACATATTTGGACATGTCAGCTGTACAGACACAGGATTTTATACTTTGTTTAATTTAACTGTTTGCAATTCTGTCGCCGTTCTTAGACGTCGAAACTGTGAGTCTGTATCGCACAATTTCGTCTTGGAACTAAATCTACAGCCAGGAATTCCACAGCGAAAAGTTGGTTAACCCTTTAAAGACGAATCGTATCTGTTTTATATAAGGACTCAGTGCGTACCGCGCTGTAAACACTCTCCACTTCGGTTATAAAAACCAGTCTCTTAATGTTTTATAAGGCAAAAGTTGCTGTTTGTTCTGAGATCCGTACAAAACACATAAACGCAATGTGGGCACCACGTAGAAATTTTTAATATTAAACCTGGCGGTACGTAAAGTTATCGCTAGGCTTTAAAAGGTTAATGCGAGTCTTTGTATTGGGTAGCTTATGTTTTCCACCCCGAGTGTTCTGAATTAAATAGGTTTACTGTAACGCTTTCATATTTATGTGAACAGAGAAAAACTACTACTGGATGGTATTTTTGGGACAATGGCATATGATGCCTCTATAAGTGAGTGGAATTTGATTAGGACAATTTTGGAGAAAAGAACCGTTTTATGTTTCAACCTGAATCGTACTTGCTGTGAAGGTGAAAACTGTCGGCTGTATAACATCGATATGCATAAAACTGTGTAGGATGTAAACTTTTTTTAACATTGTCTTTTTGGGGACAGGAACAATGCATATTGACACCCTGAAGATTCCATTTTTAGACTCAGGGTCAGAAAAATTAAGCCTGCTTACCAAATACTAATACAGTATAACTCCAATTATCCGGACGCTGGTTATCCGGATCGCCATTTATCCGGATCGGCTTGGCGCTTCAGGTAACTTTGTCGAGAATTCTGCAAAACTAATTTGCGTTGAAATTGCCGGTTATCGGATCGACTACAGTATTGTAAAATGCTATGGATGTTCAGAACTTCAAATCAGGTGTGATCGAAAGGTTTAGACGCAGGTACATACATAAACAGTAACAGCCGAAGGGATTCCCGAAGTAGACAAGGAATTCCCAAATTTCAAATGTATTAATGTTTTATTTGTACGTAAATGAATATGCAGCCTAAAGTAGTTTGTAGAAATTTTTTCCCCCTTTAAACTGCCAGTGTGTCCTGTTTTCAGAGAAAAATCCAATTATCCGGATTTTCTGCATATCCGGACGGCTCGCGGTCCCAATTAATCCGGACAGTTCGAGTTGTACTTCACTGGGATTGGCGTTCTTGTGAGCTCAGTATTCTACATGATGTACACTAAAACGCAAAGAGAACTGGCAAACGAAGGAGGGGGAGGCTTGTTTTATCGTGTTCGAATTTTATGGCCTTTGTGATATGTTACCAATCGACACCGGAACACGTTTGGTGATATGGGTTGAAATGGTCTGTTAATGGTGAAAGGTAGTGGCTGGGTGAAAATACTGCAACGTGCTCTGCTTTTTCGTGGTGTTAGTAATATTTGTTGATGTTGACGAATTTTTGTTTTGTGCCATTTTCAAAGGACATGGCCGAATTAGAAAAATATTTCGTTGATTTTTTTTTCGCTTATATTAGTGTAAATATTTTTGGAACTTCCCGGAATTGCTTTCGTTCAATTTGTCAGCCCTTCCTGACTGTTTATATTCGCTGCCGTGAGCATTACACAGCTAAAATGTGGTGCGATAAAAACAAAATTAGAGACATGGACGGCAAGGACCGGCTATGGAACTTGCAAGGCCGGGCTTTTTGTTGGTATGGTAAATACTCCTCCAAGACCCAATGCCATGACCCGTGTGCCAGACAACAGGTTTTAACACTGAATTGAAACTTTTGTTTTTTTCTTTCTTTTTCTTTCTTTCTTTCTTTCTTTCTTTCCTTCTCTCTTTCTTTCTTTCTTTCTTTCTTTCTAGTGCTTCAAATTTTGATCACTTGATCTTTATTCTCCCAATCGTTAAAATTATTAAAGTTTAAGGGAATCCGATTATGACGGGATGAATCATAGGTCAGGGTTCCATATGCTCGAAATGATCATGAAAATAAATAACTATAAGTGTGAGTGGAGGAAATGAAAAACCGAAGTCAAGAGGAAAGAGCCACTTGCAAGACCTAGGCGTAGATGGGAGGATAATATTGAAATGGACTTTAAAAAAATAATATCTGGTCGTGGACCGGATTGATCTGGCTTAGGATAGGGTGAGGGGACCTGTTCACGTGAACACGGTAATGAACCTTCGGTTTCCATACAATGCGAGGAATTTCTTGACTAGCTGAGGAACTGTTAGCTTCTCAAGAAGGACCCTGCTCCATGGAGTTACTGTCTTAAAGTAAATGAAAGCAAAATACATTTTCTGGATGGAGACAAATAATGAGACGCAGAAAATAAGCGTACAGCGCGTATATTCTGCTTTCTTTATTTTGAGTTGTAACAAGAAGAGTTCCCGCCGTCCCATTACTTTTCCACGTAAACGTTAGAGATATTCGGCAAGAAGTTGTTAGGATATCGCATTTTCCTAACGCTGTTAAATAAATTGATTCGTAGAATTTCGTCACTTAATCAGTTTATTGTGACAAACTGTGTTGCTAACGTAAATGTAGCGTGTCGCTCTTAAAGTAGGCGGAAGAGGTCTATGCCTTTAGGGAGGGGGCAGATTATCACCAACCAGCTGGAGTGTGAGCAATAGTAATACTACATGAATAAGTCTCGGTCGGCGTAAGCTAAATTTACTCTTTTTTTTTTTGTTCGGGGCGCCGAGGTCGGCCGTCTGTTTTGCCGTCTCTCGGAGTCTGCGCGACGCGAGGAGAGGGTCGCCCTGCGGCTTAGCCGTCCAGGACCGTACATGTAGGCTGACAGCCGTCGTGGCTAGACTGGCAATCGTGTCGTGGATTACGCCGGAAACGATAAGGACGCAGAACAGCGCATCCAGTGCACAGTAGCCGCTGTCTGTTGCAGGTGTTCCTGTTGTCGGTAGTGTTCAGTGTGTGTACGGCCGATACGTTACCGGTAGCCAGTTCTGTAAGGTGTTCTTTGCACAGCTGACATTTTTGTCATTAATTAGTGTGTAATCATTTGCGGTAGGCTGTGTATAACAAAGTGATCAATACATAATTAATAGCTGCTGAAGACGAGGTTATTAGTTTTGTGTCAGCTAGGTGTTTCCGCCATATAGGTGCTTGCTATCAGTGTATCCGTTAGACCATAGCCGCAGGAAATTCGTCGTAGTGTTTGGCTAAATCGCACCCACCAGGCGTTACGTATGCCCAGCACTATACATCACGTATCGGCGTATCTATGTATAATTTCTACTTTGATTGTGCTTTTCAGTTTTTCGTATTGTTACAAGGTTCTGAACACCTGTTTGACTTGTAATATTTTAAATTCATCCACGTGCCTGTTGATTCGGTTAAGTGGTGCAAGTGTTTTGTATTATCAGGTTTAACGGCGAGATTGGTGTGATTTTGAAATGTGGTGTTACGCCATCCTTCCCGCCACCCCTTCGCCTCCGACAGCTGATGCGTGTAAAGTGAGAACCGCGTGCTAGGAATAATTTTTTAATGTGTGGTCTGTGTGTATTTCTTTGATATGCAAGACACAGTACAGATATCGCTTTCGGAAGGCGGGTACCGCCTGTATTAACGTCACTCTCTGTCACGCCATATCCGCAGATGACAATAGTGTAATTTACAAAGGCTACCACTGGTGGTACAGTCTGCAGACGTGATTTTAGATTACGTGTTTATGCAGAAAATTGAATTCAAACAGCAGCGTCTTTAGGCGTCTTCGCAAAATTTGCGAAAAGCCACTGTTAGCTTCGTCATGTCTGTCCGTCCGTCTGTTCGCATGGAACAACTCGGCACCCACTGGACGGCTTTTCATGAAATTTTGTTTGAAGATTTTTCGAAAATTTGTCCAGAAAATTCAAGTTTTATTAAAATCTCACAAGAATAACGTGCTGTACATAAAAACCTATGTACATTTATGATAATATCTCGCTGAATTATTTGTAGGATGAGAAATGTTTCCGACAAAAGTTGTAGAGAAAATCAAAACCCATTTTATATTTAATAACCTTTTTCCGAAGATCGTTCCGTTTATACGATAACGTGAAAAAATGTAGAGCCAGACAGGCAACCGCTTAGAAATAAAACGCCCCCGAAAGATGCGATTTGCCTTCCAGATAACTGAGGCGAGAGTGCAGACGCACACTCGTAATATTTAATACTTATTTCTTTTTCACGGCAACAGTGGTTGCGCCAACGCGTCTCAGTGTGACGTTATACGTACGTTGCGTGTCTTGTTTACTCTTATGAACTGATCTTGCAGGTGGCAGTGTGTGCCAATCATTGGGAAAGCAGAATCAAAAGTATCGGATATGATAATTTGTGTTAATATGCCCACTCAGTGATGGTATTAATATTCTGTCTTGTAGTAGGTCTATATTCAAGTGATTTTTGCAAGTAGTTTGCGTGAAATTACTTTGAAATCCGATTAAGTCATTGTTCAAGGAATGTGGTAGTAACCTGCTGATGTGCTCGGCGTGTTTCCGATTCTGTCGCTGCCATTTGTCTAAAGCCGCGTTTCCACGACCGGTGTGTTCGACAGGGACGCACATAATTGTGCGTTGTACAAGGAGCCAAGTGAATAATTGTCATACCTGTTCCACGACTAGTGTGTCTGGCAAGTACTCCAAGTACTGCCTACCATATGGCCGACGGATTGAAACATCTAAACTTTTAAGCGAGTCTTTTTTACTTTGATTTGTGTCACATTTACCGACAGTCGGTGGGAAACGGACAAGTGGCCAATATTTGTACAAGTGCACAATTCCTGTGACGTGGCAAGTATTTACAAGTGACGTATTTGTCTAATATACCAGTCGTGGGAATTCCACTTGACAAGAATATTTGGAAGGCGTATACAGAGTGCGTGTGTGTAATTATGCAGCTGGAGACTGCAGAAGATTGATAGAAGACGCGAGAAAAGAGTTTGGCGTTGAGTGAATGGGAGGAAATGATGTCATAATCATTCAAGGCTGTATTGTGTCGGGAGCTTGGAGCAGAGTAGCTTTTAGAACGTAGGCTGTATTCTGCCTCGTGTGATCTAACGTGGATATCAGAGTGATTAGAAGCTTTTCGGGTGTAAAAATTGTCTCCGTTCAAACAACCGAAGGGGTCTTTTTTTGCGCACTGTTTTGAGCATCGCCTGAATTATCACTGCAGGCATGTGTATTCTCGCACATCACAACGCGATCAATAGATATTAAACGGCAGGGTTTCCGAACTTATTTTCATGCAAACGTGCAGATAGTAGACTATGTGTCCTGCTAAATGCGCAACAGCCGTCAGTAGTGAAATGTAGATATTTGGCAATGTGGAGTGTACTGAAAACTTCTCCACTCTGAAAGACTTCTCCTTATTATTAATTGAACACTACGTTATCTCGATATCTTCACAGATTGCTTTTGAATGTCATCTCAGATATCATTGCCGAACATCATCTCAGATATCATCGCCGAACATCATCTCATATCATCGTCGAACATCATCTCAGATATCATCGCCGAAGATAATCTCAGATATCATCGTCGAACATCATCTCAGATATCATCGCCGAAGATAATCTCAGATATCATCGCCGAACATCATCTCAGATATCATCGCCGAACATCGTTTCAGATATCATCGCCGTACATAATCTCAGATATCATCGCCGAACATCGTTTCAGATATCATCGCCGAACATAATCTCAGATATCATCGCCGAACATCATCTCAGATATCATCGCCGAACATCATCTCAGATATCATCGCCGAACATCGTTTCAGATATCATCGCCGAACATCATCTCAGATATCATCGCCGAACATCGTTTCAGATATCATCGCCGAACATAATCTCAGATATCATCGCCGAACATTGTTTCAGATATCATCGCCGAACATAATCTCAGATATTATCGCCGAACATAATCTCAGATATCATCGCCGAACATCATCTCAGATATCATCGCCGAACATCATCTCAGATATCACTGCCGAACATCATCTCAGATATCATTGCCCATATCTTCATAGTCGTTTATTTATCGTCACATTGTGCTGGCTTCAGTAAATACTGAATCACACGTCTTACAAATGTGGTTTAGAGTCCGGTGCATCTTGCTTCTTATATCTGTTTAGACATTAAAATGTATTGGCTTAATCACACGTGATATATCGTAAATGTGTATGACTGGTTCCTTGGTGTATGAAGCGAATGTCGCTGTAATCCATTGGTCTGCTGAACACCGTACATTATTTAATACGTGGTTTATTTCGGTTTGAAGTATTGATTTTTATGCAACAGTTATACTGGTACCTAATATGACCGGAAGTAAAGAGGCAAGGAAATAACAGCTTAAAAAAACTAATCGTTGTCGCATATTTGAAACATATTTGACGTGTGAACTCTTTTTTGCGCCATATTGAAAATCATGCACCCATGTCTTGCTACGCAGCTAACCATCCCCTTTTTTCCAGTGACAGCACTTCATCTGTCGGTTTGGACAACTGCTACGTACACGGTCGATCTCTTGTCATCTTGCTGCAGTGTCGTTATGTTGACGGAAACTTTCTTTCCTTCCACTATAATAATATCTCCGTGGTGCTGTAAGCCAGTGCGGCGCGGGTTCATGAATCTTGTTTGTAGACATTCAGTACAATTTCTTGTACTGGGGGTCGGCCTGTCGTAAGACCGTTGTATGCAAGTATACGGGACAACAGAAACTCATAAAAGACGCAGACATGCATTTGTTCCTTGAGGAGAATTCGAAAGCCCGATCCCACTTTTCGAGTGGTAGAAAACAAGTCCACACTTCAGTCCGAACGGCCATTGTGATCCATTATTAGATTGTTGGATTCATGTAAAGGCACGTTTTTATTGATGGGTAATATACAATGTTAGAAAGGCCATTGATGTACTGTCAGTTCAGGTATTAATGCACTGCATCGTTATATACCTGTGTGTTAATGCACACGTGTTGGCCCCACATCTGCAATTAGAAGTGTAATCAATGCAGTTAACTCTAGCATGACGCTTAATCAGTGTCTGAACATTTGTACGTTCTAGGCGGCAAGCAGATGGAACATTACCGTGAGTGACATGTCCAGCAGAGAACCCCTGTCGCCCCAAATACTGCTGGGAAATTCACTTTGTATGAAGCGAAGTTTAGAAATTTCAAGTCTTATTTCGAAAACCTAGTATGCAAATGAAGACGGTAAGACTCGTATGCTCGTATGAGCTAAATCACTGGCTGTAACACTTGTCCGTGTACGCTTCATTGAAGAACAGTCATGTTAGTAATCAGTGCATATCATCGTGCGGTCTCTAAACGTTGCGCTTGACCAAAGTTTGGGTTCTCCCGTCGGTCAGGTACACGTAAACTAAGAAAAATGCGTGGGGCTATCATAGCCAGCTTCCTAGTACAGTCTGTGTAGAGCTCTTATGCAGTTTAACCCTTTAACGACGAAAACTAACTCAGAGTACGGTTAAAGGATACAGCTCATACCGCGCAGTAAATATACCCTGCCTCTGTTCTAAAAACCAATGCGTTAATACTATATGGAGAAATAGTGGTCATTTCTTCGGAGATCCATACAAAACACAGAAATACACTCTGGGCAGAATGTGGAATTTCGGCATGTTAAAACTGGTGGTACATAAACTCACCACGAGGCTGTAAAGTGTTAATGGTTTGTTAAATGTCAACGCGGATATTTTTGGGAGCTTTAGGAATAATATAGCAACCTCAGAACAGGGATTCTCTTTCCTTAGCGATTTGCCACGTGGCTGAACCTATTAGCTGACCTGTACGAACTGTATTTAAATATTTAACTTTACTTTGCATTCAAGCATGTAACAGTTGCACCTCTTTGTTCAGCTCGCGCAGTTTAGGCTGTAGTCCTTGAAGAATAAAGCGTGTTTGAGGTGCATTAGCAGCTGTGGATGTTTTATTCTGTGATCCCCCTGTTCGTCGTCTCATGGTACTTTTGCTGTTGAATTTGATGCCTAGGTTCCTGCAGTGAATTCTTTTGCGAGCGTGGCCTGTGACGATCGGACGCTCCTGTCTGTAGGACTCCATGTGTCCGTCCTTCGTCCCGTAAGTGGAGAATCATGCTCCGTGTCTTACGTAATTCTTATTTTCCTGATGTTGAGATGCATCGGCATTGCATGTCGCGAACTATAATTTGGTCGGTTTCGATCGCTTTCTTTCTGTAATTATACTGGTAATGCATGTCCCTACATGTGTTTGAAGCTACAGTGCTGTGATAAAACTGAATGCTCTTCAGTGTGACAAGCTAGTGTAGCGCAGTTTGTGAACATGTGAAACAATATGTATTTGTGTTGGTGCAAACTCTGGACGTACGTTATCGCTATGGAGTTAACCGTAATTTTGTCACGCTATTTCAATTGCCGGATGCCCGAAGTTACGGACGGTTTGTCTTAAGGTGCTTGTTACGAAGTTGGCCAGGAATAACAGTGAAAGTTGCAAGCATTTACATTACCGTCAACCTTAGCGAAGTGCGTTACTTTAAATTTGTCCACCTTCGAGGGTAGAGTAGAATGTTTATGACTGGCACAAAGCTGTATAAAGTTACACGTTACGTGGATTTAAATAAGTAATATTGTGAAGAGGAAACAAGCTTCATCAAAGTGAGCAGGTGATGTTGCCCATAATGGTCAAATCGAAGTGCTGCGTGTTCATAAACCGCAGTGTGACTGCCGCGGAGTGACTGTCGGTGCCAAGTGTGCCCATCCCCCACCAAAGGCTGTGGTCATGGATCATCGCAGTCTCAACTGTATTGGTCGGATGTCGAGCCAGCAACAGCGTAGTGGAGAGGATGCCAGTGACAGTAGCACCAGCAAGAGGCGTCCCCACAGCTGGCACAGTTCCACCCAGACTCTTTGTCGCGTCGGTATGTATCTGTACGGTGCCTGAAAATTCTCTACACGTATGATTCATTTCATTCTGAAAACATTAACCATTAAAGCAGTTTCCGAGAACCATGGCCCTGTGTTAAACTGCAAGACATTCATCGTGTAACTGTTTCTGACTTGAGCAATAGCGCCCGAGAATTATTTTCTAAAGAACATATTTTGGTTCTTCTGTTGTCTCCAGTTAAGCTGTCCATTGTCAGTTGTAAGCCATTAAACATTCTTTGTCTGACACAAGAAAGAAGTAAAATTCATTGCTGCCGAGTGCACTGAAGCCGCGGAAATCAGTTCCGCTGATGGGTGAGGATGGCGGTGCAAGTGGCTTTCCCCATTTACTTTCTCTTGCATTCCTATCCAGCTCGCAGTGATGTTACGCGGCCCAAAGCAATTGTCGCTAAGTCCAGTCAACGAAAGAACTGGGTGATGACGACAACGCTTGAGGCTTCCCACGTACTGCTTCGCGTTCTGCTCCCTTCCAGCCCTCTCCGGGCAAATTCAGCCATCCCAAAGCACATACTGCCTTCGAAGGTTGTCACATGGTTGTCGCTACCAACGTTTTTGTGAACAGATCGAGTAGATTACGGAAGGGAAATACGTTGCCGGTCCAAGCAGAACAGCTGTAGGAAATGTGGAGGGGACCGTTCCATGAGATTCTTTCCCTTGGAACGCGACAGCCGGTCGGGCGGTAATGCATGTGTATGGAGTTTTCGGCGAATAGAACGAGACGAAGGATTCTCGGAGAGGAACTGTTGTCACTGTGTCCAGTCCAAAGCCGCACGCAATACAATTAGGGTTGGACCGGGGCTTCGGCGTTCTGATATAGCAGTCTAATCGCCAGAGTTGTGGCGTGGACTGAACGGCCACCATGGCTGTGACTGTCATTTGCTAACGTACATCTCATTGTGGGTATACCCCTAAGCAGTTTTAGTAGGAAAAGTTTATAACTAGAGGGTATGCTGAAGTCCGAATTGTGATTTGGGATTTAAAAATTGCAAGTGCTGTCTTATCTCCATTATAATATTGTTTCCCCATCAACGCCTATGTCTCTTCCCTTCACATTTTGCCATCAAAATTTTATATGCCTTTTCATCTCATCATACAAGACAAAATTTCAAGACTGTACATTAAGTGGCGCTTCTGTCGTCACCCCAGAAGGTTTCGCTGTCGCCTTGTTATGATTAATGTTAGTAAATCAAAAACTACGAATTTGAGGTGGTCTGTGGTGGAAGGATTCATGTAACACTAAAACCCGAGATTTGAGATACTCTGCAGTATTGCTGAAGATTCGGGTCTTCTGGGATGTTACGCCATGTCGATTGGTAAATAACTACCGACGTTTGGAAGGATTGTAGTGCCCTTATTTGCAGGACCAAGCAGTTAAGAGTTCTGTTTACCATTCAACACGCGTAACGTCACAGAAGACTTGAATCTTCAACACGAAACGATGCGTGTTGAACCAAAAGTTACGAGGGACGGACAGACACACGGTCATAACGCTGAGATATTTCCCTTCCCTATAAAATAAAGGAGATGGGGTAATGAAACGCAGTTTGTATATAAATTCTCTTTCAAGCGCATTTTTCATTAAGCTGTAATATCTGCTTGCAGATTTGTTATTATACATAACCTTTGCGTCAGCAGTCGTAAATCTGCTCTTAATTTCAATCGCAAGCTAGCCTTTTTATTCTGTTTCTGCTTTCATTAACAGCCACGGTCATATTACGTGTTTTTTCTGTACTTAATTAGTTACCGGGTTGGGTGACGAGGTTGCTGTGCCCGTGTGAACATAATGAATTTGAAACTGCTTCGCTGTAGTTAGATAAACTGTACGTGGACAGATTTTTCCGATTGTTCAAGTGACGTTCGTTCCAAGGGCAGGAGAACTGGTACGGGATTGTTAGAATGTGTGAACACAAAGTGTACGTAGCATAGTGTTCGAGTTTGTGAACACGAATGTATGTAACAAATTGTTAGCATCTGTGAACATAAACTTAGCAGATTAATAGGTACTGTGGACACAGATGTAGCAGATTATTAGAATCTGTGGACATAGATGTAGCGTATTGTTATGATCTGTGGACACAAATGTAGTAGATTTTTATAATCTGTGGACAAAGATGTCGCTGATTGTTGGAATCTGTGAACACAAATATAGCAGTTGTTTACGTACACCAACATTTGCGCATAATAAGATCATAAGTTATACATAAACTTCAACCCTCCTACATGCTTCGGCAATAAATTTCCATCGTCAGGGAGACGTAATTACAAAGGGGTATATAATAGCAACACATCAATCTCATATGTACAACGTTGAAATACATAATACATACAAAGTGGCTATAATTACAATAACGTGGATGCTATAGCTGTTACAATGCTAAAACTTTGCTGGTAAAAATCCACATGCCATTGTTTACGATGTTGTTTAATGTATACAGACATCTAATGTTGATGTTTTTGATCCAGGGGAATCAGTCTCTGTGGCGTGTATTGATGTGTCTTGCGATCTGTGGGTACTGAATTGCAAGTAATCTAGAAGGAAGGTGCCGCCATTTACTTTAACTCTTTACTGGGCAGTGTTGGGTGTATATGACATCCTGTGTAAGGTTACGCAGTCAGCGTTTTGTCTTTGGACATGCGAACCGTTCCGACGTTACAACCAGTGAGCTGTCTGATGTGAAGCGGCAATGCGTAGTCCTTCAATGGAACTATTCGGTTTAAAATTTACTGTAGTGACACTTTACACTTCATTTGTGCTATTAATGAAATGAAATGTATTGTGTATTTTATCTGACAGCTATTACGTGTCGCCTGTAGGCGGTCGGATGAGTGGGCTAGTTGTGCGGTAAGCGACCGGAGAGGAAGCGATAAACGATTAGGTGTAGGTGTATGCATTGTACCTGGCACGCTATGCTACATGATTTTGATCTCAAAACCTGAATAATAGACCACTTTGAGTAGCTAGGTGTAGATGGGAGAATAATATTAGAATGAATGTTTAAGAAGTAGGGTGTCACAGTGCGGAATGGACTGATCTGGCTCAGGGTTAGGACCATAGGCGTAACTGGGCAAATAACATTCTGGCGGGGGGGGGGGGGGGAGACACCGACCATGGGTGTTAGGAACTTTAAGTTACGAAGGAGCCAAATTGGAAGGATGAGGAAATTAATTTGAACGCAGGTTTTGCATTTTTCACTATCTTTACTCGACCCAAATAATCGTTCAGGAAATATTTCTATTTTTTATTTGCCTCTCGTCAACATAAAGTCAAAAAACTATTTTTAGGTAGAAAAAATATTGGAGGGCCGATCCCAGTGGCCGCACGGTCTAAGGCGTAGGTCTGCGGCCGAACGGTTGCTGGGATCGTGGGTTCGAATCCCACCGGGGGTATGGATGTTTGTCTCTTGTACAGTGTCTGTATGTTGTCAGATAGAGGTCTCTGCGACGGGCCGATCCCTCGTCCAGAGGAGTCGTACCGACTGTGGTCTATGCCAGAGTGTGATAAAGTGAAAATAAACAACCCGACACCTACTGTGAGTAGGTAGAAGAGGGAAGGACTACGAAACGAAACGAAAAATATTGGAGGGCCATCTGCCCCCCCCCTCCCGCACCCCCAAGTTACGCCTATGGTTAGGGCTAGTGGCGGGCTGTGGTGAGCACGGTAATTAACAGTCTGGTTCCTTAAAAGACAGAAAATCTCGTTGGCGAAATAACTGTTCGCTGCTCAGGATTAACTGCATTCTGTGGGGTTAGTTACGGAAGGTCTGTGTGTGTATGTTGTGGAACCTCCTGTAGTTGTGAAGGGTGGGAATGCCGGCTTTGATGGTGAGATAGAGCAGAGAGACTCGTGCACTCTTAGACTATCTTTTGATGCTATAAATAATGTATTCATCACTGTGCCAGTAACAGCCTGATAGACTCCTACTGCGGACAGGCAGGAAGTGACTCTTACCTCTTATTGTTTACTCTCATCACAGGAGCCAGGAAGGTTAACGCAGTGAAATTGGACATATTCTGCTACTGCATTATTTTTAGCCTAAAACAGTTTTTTTTTGGATACGGAAGTACAGAAATACGGGATTGTGCTCACGTGGCTCCCCATGCCAAGTTTTGAACCGAATGACAGGTTTTCGTAAAAGTCGTTTAAAAAATATCAGTTTTAGTTAATGGTCAATAAATGACCGTCACAGTACATAATCGGTAGATAACACAGGAGAGATGGACCAGTTTCAGTTGCAGTTGACCGCAGCAACATCGTTCACAGCAGTGGAAAAGGCAGCGGACTTAAAAGGATTCGGAACTGCCCTAATTTGCATGTACTTAGTTGGTTTTCACAGGCAAGGCCATTACGTAGAAAAATGAGATCCGTTTAACTCCCATGTTGTTACGTTATTAAATTTATGAGTTGTCTTCATTATTATTATTATTATTATTATTATTATTATTATTATTCCTGTCTGTAATACTAATCGATTAGATAGTGGTATTATTATCCTGTAATACAGTATTATTGGTACAATGTGTGCTTGTTTGGAGGGCATTATAATGCAAATGTTTGCAGATTGCATCTCTCCTTTTGTCAACCCTTTCCCCCTCGTAATGCGTCAGCGTCTTGCAACTCTACGTCGGGGTGTTGCAATAATTGTGTCGTGACTAGGAGGCCTAGGAAGTACCGATAAACGTATCGACGTCACGCACGCGTAGCCGGGGAGGTAACCCGCTGTAACCCAGTGTCAATGGAAGTGTACAACACTTTCCTGTTAACGGGTGTGTTCAGGTGTTACACGATATGACAAGCCATGGCTGCGCGTCAGGTAGCCTTGTTTGGTACAGCATCGGAACCCGTAGGCTGAACGTAATGGTTATACCGACATTAATTTCGTTCTATTGATTTTACAACCACATGTTTTAGGCGTTCTTTACGAGGTCAGAAAGACTGCCGGATGTGGATACCACGCCCGTCCGTCTGTCTGTGACATGTCAGCGACTAAACCGTTTGTCGGATTTCATGAAAATAGGCGTAGGAGCTTTTTACAGTCGAGCAGGCGTGAGTGTCGACAAAATCGGCTCAGGGATTGTCATACTCTATTGAATGGCGTAAATTAATTTGTACCCATACTTTCCATATTTTGGTTTTACTGATTTGGGTAAAACCTCGTACAGAATATCTCAACGTATTGCTTTTGAACATTTGTGAATTTCGTGAAATTTGGTTCAGTGAAAGCCGTACTTAAGCGTGTAAATGCAATGTTGCCACGTCTATTACATTTTTCGTCTGATTTGTATAAAATTCGATACACGATGGGTTAACGAAAATGTATTGCATGAAAACTGGAGGCAGCAAAATACATGCTTTACGTAGGGGCATAAATTATTTTCTGTCCAACTTTCCACATTTACAACGGCCGGGATAGCGTAGTTGGTATAACGACTCGCTACGGGCTGGACGGTCGGGAGATCAGATCCCGGTAGGGGCGAAATTTTCTGCACTCGTACAGCCCGGCTGTGGGACCCACCTAGCCTACTGTACAGTGGGTACCGCGTCATTGCCGGGGATAAAGCGGCCGGGGCGTGGCGTTAACCACCCACTCCCACCTAGCGCCGAGGCTAAAGAAAGGGTACAGCTATACCTCTGCTCCGCCTCTGTGCCTTCATGGTAGGCTATAAGGTGAACTCTGCTTTACCTTCCGCATTTGTTGCCCGGTGTGGGTGAGATTCGGATGTCAGAGATTTGCATGTAATTCTGTTGATCATTTTCGAGTTTAACCCTTTAAAGACGAAGCTTCTCTGTTTTATGTAAGGACTCAGTGCGTACCGCGCTGTAAACACTCTCCACTTTGGTTATAAAAACCAGTCTCTTAACGTTTTATAAGGCAAAAGTTGCTGTTTGTTCTGAGATCCATACAAAACACATAAACGCAATGTGGGCACCACGTACAATTTTTTGATGCTAAACCAGGTGGTACGTAAAGTTACCGCTAGGCTTTAAAAGGTTAATGAACATTGGCGCAAGGAGGTCTGTACTTTTGTTATGGGCGTGAATGAAATTACATTTACGCGCTTACTGTGACAACGTGTAACATTTAGAAATCCAAGAACGCCTTGGTGAAGTCTGTACTGCATCACGGAACACACTGTTTGCAGGCTTGTAAGAGTCCGTAAGCATCAGAAATTGTGCCTCTCAAAATACAGCAATATAAACATGGATTTGTTGGATTACCCATCCCTTTGTGCTTGAGTGTACCACTGTTTCCAGTTTATACAGGCAAACACGAGAACATTGACTGTTTTCTTGAGTTTGTTGCTGTCTTACGACATGTTTGGGTCGTAAAAGGCGACCATCATCAGGTAACAATACACAATTGTAAAGGAAAAGAATTGTTAAGGCGGAGGCCCCCGCCTCAACACTCGTTGTTGTGTTTGTCTGTATAGATTGAAAATAGTGATATAAACACACAAAACAGGCATCGGACGTTCTAAGAAACACTACAGTGGCCGATTTTGGGGTGCACTGGAGTTCGAAGAGGTGTGATTGCCTACGCCGTGTTGCTGGTGGTGGTGGTGGTGGTGGCGGCGGCGGCGGCGGCGGCGGCGGTGGCGGTGGCGCGCGACAGTGATTTGATTATTGTAATTGTGTTGGATGACGAGTACGAGTTTTGAAACCTTTCGTGTGCATTATTCCCGTCAGGACTTTGTTTCTAAGAACCCTGTTTCTAAGCACCCTCAGTCCAGATTAACTTCTTTTTCCAAGTTGTCATACACAACTCAAAATACAGATAAAACAGGCTATGTAGCGTGTAGAGTTGTCTACAATAGGCAACTGTACACGCTACACGCTACGGAATTGGCCGCAACATGACGACACGATAAACGTCAACTAAACATTGTGGCTCCGTGCGAACGATACGTCTCACCTTCAAATATCCAAAGTAAACACGGGAAATTAAAACAAGATATCTATGAGAAAGGGACACGGAATAACTGTCCATGATTTAAGTCTTTAGATGCAACCGAAGTCACAGAAGCGAAAACATCATACGCTCACATCTTTAAGAAGTGTAATTTATTACTTCACTAATTCTCGCGTCGTTGCCACGACCCGGTTACGTAACTGTCTTGCACTACATCTATTTATGCATACGTGGTTTACCCTGTATACGTTATTTTACCTCCAGTTTTTTGCCTTTATATGTATAAAACACCAATATTACTCTATACATTATTTTTTACCCTTATTTTATTGTCAACGTTTCTTGTGCAATAATTCTGTAATGTTTTTCGGATAATTTATAATTCTATCATTACATCGTAAAGGGTTGATATGTCACATCTGCTTGCAGTTTTAATTCTTTCTTTTTAATGATCTAGTTACAGGTCTGACGGTGGCTTATTCAAGCCGAAACATGTAGCCTATTTTACCTGTATTATGAGTTGTGTATGACTACTTGGAAAAAGACATTTATCTGTAATTGATAACTCAAGGGGGATGTCTCACCTTAAAACACCCCTCAATCCATTTTATAATACATTTTTTTGCCGAGTTCTTCAGTTTCGGCTGATAACACAGCCCACAAAGTACACAGATTATTGATTACAATTATATTTATTATTGATCTCACACGTGTTTGGCTGTACGTGTAGAGATAGCAGACGGTAATCCTACGGATTTTAAATCGAATGGTAATAGGAATGCTCGGTTATATTACACAGATGTTGTCTAATGCTTTGCATGTAATTTGACGATTACTATTTTAATAGTGATATTATGCAATAAAATGTGTCCGTTGGACACGTGGTTGAAACAGTTGCCTGTAGACGCTGTTTGCAATAAAATAATTCTTAGGTGGAAGGAGGGAAGTTCTGTATTCTGGACACTTGAAGCCTTTCAGGTCTGTGAACCTTTAGTGGCGAAGTGCGCATTTTGAGAACTGTGTTGACAGTTTCGAAAACTTCGACGAGGGTCCAAAACACTTCAAGTCTTTGTGATCCGAGCGCTTTCCAGCTTCACAAGAACCTCTGTGTAGTGGATACTGTCTGCGTTAGAAAGCATACTACGCCATTCTCATGTAGAGAAAATTTAATATTGACTTTAACTATATTTCCTGTACCCTCCTTTGATACAAAATGTCCCCTTTTGTCCTGAAATCTACACCTCTGGGGCTAAAATGGAAATGTATCGTGGGTTAACGTGGTATTCTGTCGTTCGAGTACATGTGAATGGAAACTGGATGGCTTTTGAAGTGTCGTTTGTATGACTTCAGAATGTAGTATCGCACTCTCATGTAGAGCAACAGATTCTGTTTTAAAAATTAATGCACGAAGGAGGAAATCGGTTGTGACCAGGTCTCGCAGTGACGATGCTCGATAGCTGCTCACAGACTGGTTTAGGGAAACCCTCTGTGTTGTCCTACAACCGAGTTGTGCAGGTCTGGCCTATATGCTGACTTTAGTGTACAACGAACTGCATTCTACAGGTAGGCCTTGTTTTACGCCCGCTTGATATACGCCTTTCAACGCCTCCTGCACATGTACACCAGTTCTTAATTTACGTCCTTTCGTTTTTTGTTTAACGCCCTTTGGCTGGCTGCGTCCTATTACTTTAACCCTTCCCTATCCCACTATTTCTTATGGGAATATCAGTGGTGGTTTACGCCTTTTTGATTTACGCTAACTTTCCAGGAACACAACTAGGGCGTAAAACAAGGGCTTAGTGTAATTCACAGAAATAAGGACACGAATTCAGAATGTTCGCTTTATCTTTTTTTTGTCCAATTCAATGGAATTATTTTCTATTTCAATTTGATATTTATTTTATTTACCGACCTAAGTGGACTTTTCTGCCGCATTTTGCGTCCGTAGGCCTTTTGTTGTAATCTTATACCCACGTACTCGCACATTACATGTTGTTTATAAGACGAGCAATGAGTTGTGCAGCTTTAACTGACTAAGTTGATATTAAGCCTACTTGATTTGCAAATCTAATTAAACTGCCACTGTGTAGTTAGTCTTTTAACGGACTTTGATTAAAACTCGGTATCCGCCGCTGCTGTTACAAGATTACTGCTACATGTGAGTTCCATTTACTTTTTTATGTTTTATAAGGGTCACGCTATGTAAGAACCTAAACACGTTTTTAATCTCGCTAGGTTAATCTGACAGCAAAAACTTCTTATATGAAAATTTCATGGCTGCATGAGATAGTGTGTTATGTATTGTACTATATGTGTATGAATTTTACATGTTTCGGAGAACCTATGAATTTAGCGCTTTGAGTAGTGTTGGTCAACCGCCAGCTGTTGCTCTGTTCAGTGTGTTTACAGTACATTGATTTTGTGTGCCATTACAGCACACGGGAGTCGTGGATTTATGCCTTTGTGGTTCGTGTTATTTGTGTGATTACATGTTTCTTACATTGAGTAAACTACTGCCTCAAACAGGCATTGAATATCTGTCTAACTAGCTTCTCAGTAACACGTGTCAGTGTTTATTTTTCGTGTTAAAGTATTAACAGGTACATAATATCTCTTTAAGAACCTGGTACTGTAATCCGTATAATGACTAGGGTGTGGGATGGACGACCGTGGGATCATGGTTTCAACTCCTGGCGAGGGTAGAGATTTATCCCTTGTTTAAACCGTCTAGAAACTAAAATTTTACCTTTTGGTTTGTATGGGGATGAAACTTTGTCTCTCACACTGAGGGAGGAACAAAGACGGAGGGTGTTCGAGAATAGGGTGCTGAGGAGGATATTTGGGCCTAAGAGAGACGAGGTGACAGGGGAGTGGAGAAGACTACATAACGAGGAACTTAATGACCTGTGCTCGTCACCAAATATTATTCGGGTAATCAAATCGAGAAGAATGAGATAGGCGGGGCATGTGGCACGTATGGGGGGAAAGAGAGGTGCATACAGGATTTTGGTGGGGAGACCTGGGGGAAGGCGACCACTTGGGAGACCCAGGCGTAGATGGGAGGGTAATATTAAAATGTATCTTCAAGAAAAGGGGTGGAGGGGCATGGACTGAATTGAGCTGGCACAGGATGAGGACAGGTGGCGGGCTCTTATGAATGCGGTAATGAACCTCCGGGTTCCATAAAATGCGAGGAATTTCTTGACTAGCTGAGAAACTGTTAGCCTCTCAAGAAGGCCTCTGCTCCGTGGAATTAGGTAGTTAGTTAAAGCGTCTAGACCGGTGTCCCTTTCCCCGGGGATGAAGTCGACCTCGTATTCCTATCTAGTTCCGAGGTTAGGAATAAATGCAGATACAGCTCCGTTCCGCAGTATGCCTTCATGGACTATACAGACATGAACTTGCCGTTTACCGTGACGTGTGATTGAAATGTGTGTGCCGGGGGCTGGCTGCCCTAACATATTGCATATTCCACATTTATTGAGTCAGGTTGTACAGAAAACTGCACCTGTTAACACGGGCGTCTTTGCAGTACGCGTCCTTTATACGTAGTGTGATAAGAATGTTATTATTTAATAACCAGTCCGTCGTTATACCAGCCATGTTTACCAATACTGAAATATTTCTCCAAGTCTTTCAGTGCAGGTATGTTCATTGTCAAATTCTTAACGTCATTATTGGCTTCCTTGTGATGCTTTGTAAAGTTTTACTCACTTTCCTTGTTACCTTGTGTTCTCTTATTAATACTGTCAGTGAAATTTAAAATTAGTCCAGTTCATTTAATAGTTATGCTATACCATTCTGAAATTCACTACCTTTATCAATCGTACATATCTTCCGTTCTCATACGTTAGGCTCAATTTCAAAGAATCATTTATATCTTATGCTTTTCTGTTACTTGTCTAAGACTACAAGGATTACGGAACCATTCCAGCTTACAGCTATCTGTTCGACATGTTGGCCTGTTTGTTATTTTCCTGAGCCCAAACACGGGAGTCCTCTTCCGCAGTTCTTCTTATTCGTTATTAGTATGTTAACTGGTGTGTAATCTGTCCGTTGATAACATGTCTTCACTAAGAAGGAGTAACATGGATGTTGATGTCTGTGTTTTGGTTTAAGAAATCGTACGTATTGCTTGAAAAAGAAAATCGTTAAGTCAAGTTTGTGACGCCAATTTGTGGTTCGGACATTCCAGAGACTACATTTATGGTACTCTTGCGTCATTATGAGTGTCGTGATGTGTTACACTGTTGCGATCTCAATTCGCCGTAACGGGTCTTCCGTATTTGTTTCAGAAATATGGTTCGTGAACTTCCCTTGTCCAAACAGGGCCAACGTCCTTAGGAAGTGTAACCTTTATACCAGACATATGACGTTACCAATGTGGATAAATTCGCCAAGCGGAAATATTGTCATTAACGACGTCGGTATGCCAACATACGCTTGTGGTTTTGTGGCCTGTCAGAGTGCTGGATTGTGTGGGTCTGAAACAGCGTGGTGAGATCGCAAAGCAGCACGTTAATAATGAGTCATTTCTGTCATGTATCATAACAATTCCCCCTGGAAGGGCTATGACAACAGATCCTGTTTTACATGGAAGGCAGCCAGAGCATATTTTACAACCAGTGGGCATTCATTTTGAGCAGAATGGTTTGGGACATCATTCTGTAGGAAGTGAGTACAACGTTGAGAATACAATGAAACTCTTCTTGTCTTACGAATTTATCAGGACCGTTTTCTGTGGAATATGCCTTGGGGTTTGAATATTTGTCTGCTGCATTAAATCGGAGCTCGTAGGAAGCAGATGGGATTTCCAGTTTCTCTGGGGTAGGTACTGCACATGGTGTTTGCATAGACCACGATAGCTTCCCCCCATTGTATTCAAAAATAACATTTATAATCACCCTACTAAGGTTTACTGCTTTCTTCGGTCTCACAGGGAAGTCACGGGACGAAAAACTTATTTGGCCCCGTTCCATCCGAAATACTGTAATACAGTGAAGTGGTCCTTGCTGCTTCCAGTACTCTTCTTTCCAAGACTTCGGCTTCGCGACAGTAGCATCTAATTAGCGTAGCCTTCATACTTACGGAGTAACTGTAAATAGTGACCAGCACTAGCTGTTATCTTAACGTAACCTTCATGCTAGTGGAATAACTATACAGTGACTCCGAATCTTCTTTGAAGGAACAAATGACAGAATAAATATTTTTTTTATCAATTTTAAATGATGCCTAACCGTGCACTGAACAAATAGATACGGTACCTAAAACCAACAAATGCACGCAAGTGTATGGACATTTATTATAAACGTAGTATACCTCCTACGTGTTTCGGCCACTCATGTGGCCATCCTCAGAGAGGTGCGTTACGAAGAATAAACACACTGAGATATTTTAAAAGTTTGTGAACCAGTGCACAGGTGTGCATTGGTTCACAATGGTTACATCGTATCGTCTGTGTGGCTCGTGTAGACAGAACTTGCTACAGGTATTATATAAATACAAACAAACTTGTTTGCCTCAGTGAAGTATGCTGCCTCTGGTACTTTCCCAGCAATAACATCGGCGGTCCGGAATAGTCACCACCATTAGATTCGCCACATTATCACGTACTGTATGTATAATGTTCTCATTTTACAACACAAGAAGTTACACCCGACTTAATGAACAAAATTTTACAGACACATTACCGTTTACTACTACAACAACAACAACAACAACAACAACTACTACTACTACTACTACTACTACTACTACTACTACTGCTACTGCTGCTACTACTGCTGCTGCTGCTGCTGCTGCTGCTGCTGCTGCTGCTACAAGGTCAAGCAATCCCTTTACAGGCCTGGACAGGCCCTTAGGGTTCCAGGAAGTTGAGGCTTCCAGATTTCTAGACAGTCGGCACATGAAGGTGGTAAAGTTGTCAGGCTACGCACCGGCCGCCTTTGCCCCCCAGGAAACATTCCTGGTACTCATTTCTGTTGGAGGGTGAGTCGACCGCAGGGTCATAGTGCAACCGAAAGGATTATGTCAATGAAAAATTCGTGACCCCTATAAGGAATCGAACCCGCGACCTTCCTGTTTGTAGTGCAGTGCCTCAACCAACTGCGCCTAGTACTTATATTACTTACAATAACGTTATACAGTAAAGCACACTTGATGTTACAATAAAGTATGTGTGCCCTGTGGGTGTGAAGGTTTCAGTATCGGAACAAGCGGTATCTCTGGGCAGCCATACGCTGGATTTTGTACCTATAGACATTTCGATTTTGCTGTGTGATTTCGTCGCTTGGATCGGAAACCAGTTTCGTACGTGCACTTCATTAGCAATGGGTAATGTAGTTTGCTCGGCGCTGAACAGCTGGTGCTTTACGAGGTGTCCGCATCCACATAAATGTATTTGACTCCTGCTGTTGGAATTCCCATCAGGTTGCGTTTGTCACATGTCATCGCCACTGAAACACATTTTACTTGGGATTTAGCACTGAATGTTGTGCTATAATTAGCTCACAGCACATCAACAGCCTGTTTCCATCTGTCTGCATACACGTTCAGTTCAGCTCCATAATGAATCACACGTTTTTTCGATTTACCGGTATTTGAGACGATGCCTTCACGATGTGCTAACGATATTTCAGTCTTCGTTGCTGGGTCTTCTGCCCCTTCCGTCCTCATTAAGATACCGTTTGGCACATTTATTATTCCTGCACCTTTCTGCGTCCTTGCGAAGCATAGTTTACAACTCCGTAGCATGGTCGATAGGCCACGGGCCGGACGCCGAGGGAGTGTTAAGGGTTTCTTTTCGTCTCCAAAACGCCGAGACCGGCTTTAGGGCCCGCCCAGTCGCCTGTTCAGTGGATACCGAGGACATTTTGCCCAGGATTTGAGGTTTCGCTGCAACAAACTGACGACTTACTTCCATCTAGTACCGAGGTTAAGAATGAGCGGAGCTATCCCCCCCCCCCCCCAATACCTTCATGAAATGAACAGAGACTCTTTACCGTTACTTCTGGTATACAGTTTCCTTCAACATGCTTCCCGTATTTAGTTCTGTGGTACGGAATTCCGACTGAAATGCAGTGTGGATGCAAATGTCGAAATTGAAAACGTGAGTTATGTAATTACTATACATACAGCAGCGGAACTAAACGAATTGTTTTCCCGTCTCGCTAAAGCTACGGTTTACTAAATACAGAATTTGCACCACACGTTTCTCGGCGTATGTCCTGACCGTACTGCAGTTCTTGTCATATTTATTGCAGTGTTTCCGCAGTCACACTTCGAACCGCATTTCTCGTCATTTTTTTGCTGTTCTAGACTGGTTGATTTTTAGTGTGTTAAACCCTTTGCGTAATCCCAAAGGTTAAAATCCAGTGTTATAATTTCGGGAAAGTGGCGTTGCCAAGAAATGGGCCCCAGTCCCTCAATATCTACTGCGAAAGTATCTATTCAAGATTGCGCCTAATGTTTCGAAAATGTTGAGGCGCGATGTCCAGTTGGATCTGGAGTTTCAGGTCCACGTTAATTTGAGGCATAGTGTAGCCTACATCTGTGTCGTCTAAGAAGGCTATACTGGTTATGGTTTGTATATGGACTAGCAAGGGAGCAATCGCCTTATTCTGCATTAGACCATACCACACGTTATATTTCGGTGTTGATTTCGTGCTGACACTTAACGAGCCCCAAATTTGATAAATGTATCAATCTACTTTTCCTTACGTGCTGTAAGCTGCGTCACCACTAAATTGGATTTTATCCAAAAAAAAAAAAAATGTTTTTCCGCTTCCAGGCTTTCAAGTTTTCGGCTTGTGAATTCATAACAATTTTGCATGTCATCTGGAATTATTGCTGTAATTGGAGCTTCAGGCTCTGAGATCTATCTCCTTGTGAAGCGCATCACGCAGTGTGGACGTACTGGTGTTAAGCGCAAGACTTGGACGTCTTAACGATTTTTGGGACCCCGCAGGCGTGTGCGCTCAGCGTCTTGGTCTGAGGTGCAGGGTCATCCGCGCTTCATCCTATCGCCAGTACCAGTCTCCATGAAACTGTTGAACCCTTTTGTAATGGTTTTATTATCAGGTGGATTTACCCTGCATACATGCCTGGACTGACGCTAAACTCTTTTAAAGTATCGATTCGAACTTTGCGAACCACAAAACACAGAGGGCTCCTGCTGAACCATGACAGTCTTTCCTCAGCGACGACACTTGGCAGGCTACGTGACCCAGATTACAGTATGAAGGAGAGACCTTATTTAACCCTCTAAAGCCCAATGGTTGCTACATGTATCACCAGGTGTAATATTAAAAAATTCTACGTTCTGCCCACAGAGTGCATTTATGTGTTTTCTGTGGTTCTCAGAAGAAACAGTGATTATTGCCCTGCACAGCATTAACTGACTGGTTTTTATAACGCAGACGGGAGATGTTTACTGCGCGGTACAAACTGGATTTTTAAATACAATTCACGTTACATTTTTGCCTTTAAAGGATTAAGGGCCATGGCCTGTAATTTTGATTAATGTTTGTAATTACGTTATCCACATATGTAATAAATAAGATGTAAGGGCGTACACGTGATTAATGTGGCTCAGGGTTGATTCCAGCGTCTGTTCATGTGATCGTGGAAATGAATTTACGAGTTTCTTAAAGGACCACGAATTTCTTGATAGCTAATGGAGTTATCCAAATGCATGTCCAGATTCCACCAGAATTATGATGGGTAACTGAAAGGAACAGCAAAATGGATGGGAGAAATTGTTTAGTCAGCAAGGGATCTCGAAGTGGATTATATCAACATAAAGAACTCTGGGTGGTCTTTAAGAGAATTATTAGTTCGCAATTCAACTTTATGTGTTTACCCTGCCATTTGCGAAATGCAGTTCGTGTGACTGATCTTTGGAAACGCTTTTCAGCATCCCCAATTCTCCTCTAATAATTATTTACAATTTCCCAGAACTTATCCACATGAAGGAGCAGGTTCTGTGATTGTGTAAAGGATTTTGAATTTCCTTGGCGTTTGCATTTGTTCTCTTTATTGCTTCGTTTACTTGTTGGCATTTTGTTATTATTCCTTCCACAGGCTACACATTATGTCTGGCCTTTAAGTAATGCCTTCACTGTGAACAGTGTTCACCGCCGTTTACTTTGAACAGTAAAAACAAATTCGGAGGCACATAGCAAGTTTTATTTCCAAACATTTTCCTCTCTCTTCCCCTTAATGGGACTTTAAGCGCCGGGCGGTGCTAGTGCGCTTTGGAGGAACGGCTCGATGCATCTCATTAATTATTTTGCACCGCAGAAGAAAGTTCCAAGCTGGTGTTCGAAGGGAAAATAGTGAAACAGGACGGGTGCTTCATTATGTCCACTCTAAAAATTTTATGAGTCTTGGGTCATACTGTTTCAGTCCCTTATCTGATCGTAAGTAAATGTTAAAAAGTTGTGTGAAATGTTATATATATTAAATTTATTGCAAGCTTTGCTTGTATTTGCTAATATTAGTAGAGTTGAGCTCGATTATAACGTCATGAATGGGACTGAATATTTTGTGTTGTTATAAACGAGTGTCGTTATAACCGAGGAGTATAATGTTATAGTTAACAGTGAGGAACTGACTGGTACCACAGAATATCTGACGCTATGGGCGAGGTGTCGTATGAACCGATGTCGTTATAACCTGGTTCGATTGTATCTGTGAATTACCGTGTTAAGAAAACGTTTAAGTTATTACTCAATGTGAAGCGTGTACGATTTGAGGTTCTCATAGCGGTGTTGCCGAATAGTGAAGTCTTCTGGAATATGACGCTCTGTCGATTAGTAAATAGTTACTGACGTTTCGGAAGAGCGTACTGCCTCCATATTCAAGGTCCAATTGGCCCAAGAAGAATTTGTCCATGAAGATGGAAGCAGAAATTTGTGAAGCGTCTGTTGCTGTTTTTAGTCTCTCAAAGGATATCATTTTAAACGTCGCAAACCAGTCTTTCCTTTCTCCAGCAGTAACGTTTACACGAAAGGAAACCGCAGCTGGAAGAGACGGTGAGTTGAGATAAACGGCCACGAGGTTTTAGCTTGGTGGTCAACTATGTAAGTTGGCAAGGTAATTTGGTGCCCTGTACAGTTGACGCGCTTTGGTTTGCTTGTGACGTGTTGAGCAGCAACATTGAGTGTGGCAGCTGTCTCAGAATTCGCTGGAGGTCGGGGGAAAACCAAGAAAGTCTTTGCCTGGAAGGCCGGTCGCTCATACGACCTTTCGGTTACATTCTGCCTGCTAACCAGCAGTCCGGCAAACGAAACAATTTAGAAGTTGCCGAAAGTTTTTCTGACACGTACGTTTTTTCGTTACTGATCGTAAAGAATGTAACATGTCAAAGCAACAAAATGTGTTGGTCTTTGATGTTTATGGAGTTTACGAGAAAAACAGCTTCGCGAGGAGGTTTCAGCAATAAAAACGAAATTTGAATGCTTGGAATACCAGTCGGTGTCGTGTGATGAAGAAACTGCTTCATTTTGGCGTAGTTTACTTAATAACAGACACTGTTATTTTCTTATAACGGGGGTGCCATCTAGTCAGTCTGTATTACACGTGTAAAATTCTTCGTTCGGTGTCATTTCAGTTGCCATTGCATCGTATGGGCTGTCTGTTTGCACAGGTTAGCGCCTAGCTTTAATGGATGGGATCCCCTGGTATTATGAGGACTAATGTTTCCTGCACAGTGTGTGTGTCTACAGAACCTAATACAGTCTCCTGGAAGTTATCAAGCTTCTAAATGGAGCCAAGTACTTGGTATTTTTGTGGTCTACTGTCTACAGTCCGGTCATATTGACCTGTTAGTTGAACTGTCTAGGGTACTTCAGACGTCGGGCGCTTAGCTTACATTCGAATGGCCAGACGTCTACCTAACGAATTCTCGAATGTTATGTGCAAATTTTGGGGTCCTTATATCATGTTTTTGTTCCAGTCCTCCATGGTACGTAATTTACCTGTTATTTTTTGACATTACTGTAAAAGTAGTGCTTGCTTTTGTTATAACAGGGCACTAGAGTGCCCAAACCTGAGCGCACGGGTTAAGATGGATCTCAGTAAGGTTGATGGGCAAAGTTACCTGTTGTTTACGCCGGTACTTACATTTGTTAAAGGGTGGAATTGGCCTGTGTCCCACACCCTTGCTCAGCCCAGACTAAGCGCAGTTCTTTGTCTAATTTAAAATATTTGACTTCGGTATTCCACGGTCTGGCGTACGTGTAGTGTTCTAGTTCGGGCGGAGGCCTGGGGTGATGGGTGTAACTTCTCGAGTGTGTGACAGCCTTGCATTTGGCCGCGACTTATTAAACCAGAGTTTTAGGTGGTGTAATTTAGTGTGATTTATTCCGAACTTCTGTCGGCTTATAAAACTCTGAGCCGAGATTCACGTACCGTGGGCATAAATTTGTAAATCTGTGTTCAGTCTGTAATCGGAGAGAATATCGTTGTTAGACACGTTAAACAGAGTCAGGCTTAATGCAACCTTTTGTTGTGTAACTGTCGCTCAGATTTGCCTGAGGCGACTACTGTAATTTCGATTTTAGAGGTGTCTGTGAATAAGTGTCGTTCTTGGAAGTGGAGTAAGTCTTGTAATTTTTGGTTAAGCCTATGTGCCAGAGCGTGTCGATAACACGCGAGACGTTGGGCGGTTTACCTGTGCTTTGTTATGACTGATACCGTGAACCGTATATTCGTCCCATTTTATTGGGTGTGTTTGGAGTGCTTGGCCTGGAATACGCAATTTTTAGCCATGAGTTCTGAATTATGCTGAAGGAAATGCTTGGTGTTTTTAAAAATTCTTTCCTAATTGTTACATTTCACACTTATTAAGCTGACTGACTTGTAATATGGATGGGGGGGGGGGAATTATTTTTTTCTTTTAGGTTTAGGGAGCATTAGTATTATCGCCAGTTTCAATATGCCTTGGAAGTAATGAATTTTGAGTACTGCATTATAATTTTGGAAATAATTTTCATGGCTTTGTTTGGGCGTGCTTTTAAAATTGTATTGTGAATGTTATCGCTTCCTGCAGACAAAGTTCACCTTGTGCGGCGAAATCATGAATGCTGCTGTCAGCATTCGGAACACCCCAGAGAACATACTAATAGGACACATTTTGTTGTAACGAGATAGAGGCTGTGTATAGATAGTGCAGGAGGTCATGTCGTAGAGCGAGGAACGTGGGTGATTAATTAAAATTTTTCTTGCATTTCACTTAGCTTAGAAGGCATAAATGACGGGAGATGGGTGAGGAGCAGAGTTGCTGTTACTGCGGACTGTAGTTGCTGCTGCCGCTCTCCTCTAACTTCTGTGTGGAGCATAGGTCCTATGTGAAATCCCGCCATCTACCTCTATTCCTCGACAGTTCCTTGACCGTCTTCCAGCTCTTTCTCATCCCGTTTATCTCCTCATGTATCGTTCTCCATGTCGTCCTTGGTTGCCCTCTTCTCTTGACCCCTTGAGGATTCCAGTCCAATGCTTCTAGTGTCAGGTCATTATTTGATTTCCGTAAAGTATGCCTGATCCATCCCCATTTCCTGTCTCTGATCTGTATTTCAACTAGTTGCGGCCTGTATTAGGGTTGTTGAAATTGTCCGTGATGCTCACTGTGGTGGATTAGAGTGGGGCATTCGAGGACGCAGGGGAAGATCGTGCCCCATTCCTACTTTTTCCACCATAAATTCAATATTAACTGGCCTCGGATTGGCCATCGACTAGCCTTCTGACTGTTAGAAGGCATAGCCTATAGGCTAAGACCGATTTTTTGAAGGCCTGAACCTGGCTAAATTCTCAACAATCAACTGGTCTTACATTCAGCTAATAACAAACAGACTTAAATACATTTTTTGAGTTGTAACTGTGTCTTCTAGGTCACTCACTAAAGGAGGCATATATCCTAGGAATGGGGTAGGCGGGCTTACTTCTGACTGCGAACTCGAATGGTCCTGCTTAACCCTTTAAAGATGAAGCGTATCTGTTTTATATAAGGACTCAGTGCGTACCGCGCTGTAAATACTCTCCACTTCGGTTATAAAAACCAGTCTCTTAATGTTTTATAAGGCAAAAGTTGCTGTTTGTTCTGAGATCCGTACAAAACACATTAATGCAATGTGGGCACCACGTAGAATTTTTTAATGTTAAACCTGGTCGTATGTAAAGTTACCGCTAGGCTTTAAAAGGTTAAATACGTCCCTGATATTCCAGTGCGGCTGTAGCTCAGTGGTTACCGTAAACTGGTAGAGCAGGAATTGAAACCTTGATGCAATGACGCCTGTGTTCCTGTGGCTAACAAACACCACTGTATTGCATTTCAGGAGCCCGCAGGATGGACGGACTGCGAGCACTGGATGTGATGGCGCTGCTTCAGGAGCGCCTTGCCGTGTTGACCGGCGGCAGAGACCGACGCGGCGGCCCGGTGCTCTCATTCCCTGCCACACCACGACGCGAGCGAGCCAAACCTGACGACTACCGCCGTCTTCTGCAGTATCTGCTTGCCATACCCTGGTGAGTTGACAGCTCAATCCCACGTCAAGTACCGCACTTTTGGAAAATAAGGTGGAACTTCCATGCAGTCTGATGTAGTCTGTTCTGGCATGTCGTACGAACTGACCATACCAACTCTCTGGACACACTCGTCAATGAAGAGCCAATAATCGCCGCAACTAGTTGAGGTATTTCGCGCCTGTTGTGGAGTCCGAACGACATTAAAATATTCGTAATAGCCCATCACTGATCGTTGACCTCTTCGCAAGTCTAAGGCTTTGTGACGTACTAGCCTTCGCGAGAAAGTTGTAAAAAAGTTTCGGAATCTGAAAGATCATTATATATTCTAGAATGGAACGCGTAGCTGAGATTTGCAACCAAAATTTTGTAAGGATTTCTGATAACTTCATGTGTGCTACATGTCCTGGCCATCTGATCGTTGTTTTTTTTTTCGTCTTACGTTACGACACAAATTGTGTAATTTTCCGTTATTTAAGACTTAGTGTACGCTTGTTTGTTACCCCATCTTTCCAGTATCTCCATCAGCACTTTGTCGTCAAACTCCATGGATATGTACTCATTCTGTAGCGTTAAAGGTCAGGTTTCAGACGCGTACAATTCAGGGTTTCCCATAATTGGAGTAGGAGTGACTAATATTCGCACCATACAACAACGTTTCAATCCGTGTCTTCCGTTATATAGTAGATGTTCCGTGTTCCATATACGATGAAAGTACGGCATTGTGTGCGGTGCTTTAGAAAGTCTTCCTCATCGCTTACAATACGCATCAAAGTTATTCCCTGGCGAGACCAGCGTGCTTCGCTTGTGCGCTGCGTTTTTACTTCTGATCCGCTCAGGTGTTAAACTAAAAATGCGATGTAATTGTGCCGTTTTTTTTCGAGAAAATGTTTGAGCCATTGTCGCCCGTTTAGAGGCTAAAATTCGCGTTTTCATCTTGCTTGTGGACGTCCTAAGTGTGTCTTACCAGTAGACAGATAAATAGTTATCGTGGGGACCCCCCCCCCCCCCCCGGTGTTACTTACTGGCTTTTGTTGTAATTTTCATCCACTACGTATATATACTGGGTGTACGCGGTTGCGCAGTTGGTTGAGGCACTGCGTTGTAAGCCAGAGAGTTACGGGTTCGATTCCCGAATCCTGATGGGGTAATTGGGATTTTTCATTGACTTAATCCTTGCGGCAGAATTATGATCCTGTGGTCGACTCAGCTTCTAACAGAAATGAGTACCAAGAATCTCTGTTGTGGAGTAAAGACGGCCAGTGATAAGGGCTGACAACCTTGCCACTTTCATGTGCCGATTGTCTGGAAATGCTGGGAGACTCAACCTCCTGAAGCCGTAAGGGCCTTTCCAGGCCTGCACAGGGATACTTTTACCTGGCGAAGACCCGTTGAAAGTAACGGGATATGAAAGATGTGAATTCTGGCCTCATATCAACCATATCTGTTTCAGATAACGCTGTGTCTCAGTGTAAAGATACGAACGCAGGTCTGAGTAAAATAATACACTCGACAGAGGTTAGAGGCTTGTTATCTGGTGCGAGTGCTTGTTTACTGTTATTTTCCTTCGAGAGTAATTGGTCGAGTAGAATAGTGGCGCATTGGACTTCATAAAAATCGGAAGGTGCTGTGTCAGCAGTTGGTGAAGGAATGTTGTCAGAACGGTATATTAAATAGTACCTCATTCCAGCCCTCATGATTTTTTTGCGAAGTGCTCATCATCTCAAAATTATGCCGGAAATACAGTCGTGACGTCCAGCTGCAAATTCATACAACACGACAGCTGTTAAAACTTTACCAGTAAATCTTACTGAAGATTTCAGTTTGGGATTGAATGGAATGGCAAGTCTCATAGAAGTTGTCCACTGTGTATCAGATTTTCCAAAAAGAAAAGGAGGGATAGTAGGTCTTTTCCTCCTGTGATCCATCAAAGTCGTCAGAGCACGGGAGACCCATAAGAAATGGATTTAAAAGAGACGGGGTTATGTGTAGTCAGTGAAGAAGCGATGTTGCAGGTGGGCGCGCGCGCTTTTAACGCAGCAAGTGTCTGCAGGACGAGCGTGTTACCGCAGATGACGAACATGATTAACCCTTTAAAGACGAAGCGTATCTGTTTTATATAAGGACTCAGTGCGTAACGCGCTGTAAACACTCTCCACTTCGGTTATAAAAACCAATCTCTTAATGTTTTATAAGGCAAAAGTTGCTGTTTGTTCTGAGATCCGTACAAAACACATAAACGCAATGTGGGCACCACGTAGAATTTTTGAAATTTAAAACCTGTCGCATGAAAAAGTTACCGCTAGGCTTTAAAAGGTTAACAATATGTCTCTGTGTCTTATCTTTCAGTAAAATAAAAGTTTAAGGGATCTTTGTTAAATTTTTTGTTCGGTTTGTCCTGCTTCTTATTGATGGCCTAGAATTATTGGCATATTTTTTCTCAAATGTTGATGTTGTAAGATACATAGGTTTTTCTTATTGCATTTAAGTGTGAATTCGTATCAAAGGCCTACTTTCAGCTGCGAGCCCAATTGCGAACCTCTTGTTTGATACATGCATGTTGTTTTATTTATGTAATGTAGATGAGAGCCGATCCCAGTGGCCGCGCAGTCTAAGGCGTGGGCTTTCGGCCGAGCCCTTGCTGGGATCTTGGGTTCGAATCCCACCGGAGGCATGGATGTTTGTCTCTTGTGAGTGTTTGTGGTCAGGCAGGGGTCTCTGCGGCAGACTGGTCACTCGTCCAGAGGAATGCTACCGAGTGTGTTGTGTCTGAGTGTGATCTGTAAACCTCCAAAAGGGGCGCCCTAGGCCCGATTTAGGCTGTTGCACCACAGGAAAGAAAAAGAAAGAAAGAAAGTAGATGAAATGTGTAGAACGTTTTGACTATGAATTTTGGCGAACTTCCCTAATTTTATGAAGCTTATCGTGTCGTTGCTCTTTTTAGGGAAGCCCGAATAGCCTTACTTGAACGAACAGACGGATTCCTATGAAAAGCGGTATTAAAACAGGGATGCACAAATCCCTGGCGCCTGTTCGCTTTGGTGAATAAGTCTCGTGCGGTGGCGTCTAAGTATGTGGGCCCTCAGTATGGATCGTGCTTCACGTCACCCATCTGGTGCCTAGAATTTTGAAAAATGTGTTCACCATGTCCTCTCAGGGTTTTGTCTTTTGGGATGTTACGCTGTGTCGTTGGCCGAGTGGTTCCCGACGTTCGCAGGATCGAATTCCGTTCATATTCAAGGTCAAGCAGTTCAAGACGAATAGCTTTCTTCATGAAATGCTGGTCGTGAAAATGAAGGCAATCTTCTGAAACGTCAGGGTGCACGTGACTCTTCAGCAACACCGCTCTGAGAATCTCAAATCTCCCACCACGTCATTTTTAGGTCGCCCATTTTTGACAGTGTTTAATTCCCGGAATACCATAATAGCAACAGTGCACGCGTGCTGACTTCTGACATGTATGCGGCAACAGGGCTATTTAACCCTTTAAAGACGAAGCGTATCTGTTTTATATAAGGACTCAGTGCGTACCGCGCTGTAAACACTCTCCACTTCGGTTATAAAAACCAATCTCTTAATGTTTTATAAGGCAAATGTTGCTGTTTGTTCTGAGATCCACACAAAACACATAAACGCAATGTGGGCACCACGTAGAATTTCTTAATGTTAAACGTGGTGGTACGTAAAGTTACCGTTAGGCTTTAACCCTTTAGAGACGAAGCGTATCTGTTTTATATAAGGACTCAGTGCGTACCGCGCTGTAAACACTCTCCACTTCGGTTATAAAAACCAATCTCTTAATGTTTTATAAGGCAAAAGTGGCTGTTTGTTCTGAGATCCACACAAAACACATAAACGCAATGTGGGCACCACGTAGAATTTCTTAATGTTAAACGTGGTGGTACGTAAAGTTACCGTTAGGCTTTAACCCTTTAGAGACGAAGTGTATCTGTTTTATATAAGGACTCAGTGCGTACCGCGCTGTAAACACTCTCCACTTCGGTTATAAAAACCAGTCTCTTAATGTTTTATAAGACAAAAGTTGCTGTTTGTTCTGAGATCCGTACAAAACACATAAACGCAATGTAAGCACCACGTAGAATTTTTTAATGTCAAACCTGGTGGTACGTAAAGTTACCGCTAGGCTTTAAAAGGTTAAAGTCGGACTGCGAACTTTTGTGATATGATGGATCTTCGAGAAACATGCACCTTTGATTAAATTCATTTCTTTTTTTTTTTTTAATCGGACTTCTTTCTACCCACTAATTGTAGGTGCAGGGGGTTATTGTTGCACCTGATCACACTCAGTGAGACTTACACACTCGGTAGGACTCCTCCAGACGAGGATTCAGCCCGCCGCAGAGACCGGTGTGTGTACAACACGCAATACTAACAAGAGGCAAACATCATGCCCGCTGCCGGATTACCACCTGCAATCCGAGCAAGCGAGAGGCCGGAGACCTACGCCTTTAGACGGCGCGGTCACTGGGACCGGCTAAATTCAGTTCTTTGTGCCTCACAAAATCATTTTCGTTTTCCTGGTATGTTAGTGATAAAAACAACAGAACCTAAGCACGTGGAGATATTTACATACCTGCATAAAAAGCTACGAATATTGTAACGGTTTGAAACGACACAGTATTAGGTGCGTTGCCGATCTCAGTGGCCGCGCTGTCTGAGGCGTGGGTCTGCGGCCATGGATGCGTATAGGGCACGAGGTGGAGGTGAGTAGTTAAATTCACACGGTGGCCCTTTTACCCCCGGAAGACAAAGGAGGCTGGGTGGGCCCCAGAGACGGTCTCGATGTTTTGGGGAAGAGAAAAATCTCTTTCCCTTCCTGACATTCGAACTCCGGACCGTGCAGGTAGTAGCCTAGCACCTATACCGACTACGCCGTTGGAGCTCTTTTACTTTCATCCGGTAACCTGCTGTTATGTAATTCGTGGCAGAATATCGAACGAGCCCGAACACAATACAAGAGACCATTAGTGAATTGGATTCCCTGACTTCAGATATCCATTATAGTTATTGAATACAGCATCAATCGGCTTATTTTTCAGGGGACTGAATTTCTCGTTTAGCAGTTTAGCAGCGCAGATAGTTATTGATTTCGATGCTCTGAGCAAAGGCGAAGTTGTTATGTGATGTTCGCCGTTCAACAGTTTAGTGTGAAATCATAAAGAATCTTTACCGCTGATATCCCATCCTAATAGCTCAAGACGTTTTAGTCTTATTCCGTTCGTTTTGACTGCAAAGCGCTGTTTGACACGACCAGCTGCCCAAGACTTTGCCCGCAAAATTCTCTGTCTATCTTGTTTCTTCATGCTTAGTTTGCTGTAATGTGGTCGTTACTGTTGGCATTTTAACGATGCTTTTTTAGAAGCATACCTTATACTGCGTCGAATACGAGGATAACTGAACTACTAATTGGAGAGTACGCGAAACAAGCGGTCATCATCTGTTTCGGACACTGTCCCCGTGTTTGTGGGTGGGATTGAATAAGTCCGGTGATAGCGGTCGTCGTAACCATTCCGAGACCTACCGATTACGAAGCAGGGATACTAATCATTCAATGACGGTGTTCGTTGCGCTGAAAGAAAATTAGTTTTGGTGTGGCACACCGAGTACAATCAGAGTTGGCCATGTAATTACCTGCAGATAGATAGGCGGTCTCATAAGGGTAACTTGGCTAATAACTTGGGGGGGGGGTGGGGGGGAGGCAAAACTGAGCATGGGTATTAGGAACTTTATTTTACAAAGGAGTCAAATTTGACAGAAGGGAAAATTTGTCCCATAAAACGCAAGTTTTTCATTTTCTTTTTTCCGTCTATTTTTATTTGTCTTTATTCAATTCAGTAACCAAATAAACTATTCCTAGGTTGAAAAAATTGGGGGGATTTGCTCCCACCATTGTTCCTCCCAAAGTTAAGCTTATGGGTCATGTAATTGCCAGTGATACTTCTGAACGTGTCAGAAAGTATCACTGACTTTTGACATAGGAAATTTGTGTCGAGGCATTAACTAATGAAGTAACACCATGGAACAGAGACCGTTTTGAGAAGGGAGTTGTTGCTCAGCGAATCAAGAAATTCCGTGCATTTTATGGAACCCGAAGGTTCATTACCGTCTTTCTAAGAGCCCGCCACTTGTACCTGTCCTGAGCTAAATTAATCTACTCCACACCCTTTCAGCCTGTTTCTTTAAGATACGCTTTCATATTCTTCCATCTACCCCTAGGTCTTTCAAATGGTCTCTTTCCTTCAGGTTTCCCGACCAAATCCTGTCTGCATTTCTCTTTTCTCCATACATGCCACATGCCTCGCCTGTCTAATTATCCCTAATTTGGTATCCCTAATTACGTGCGTTTGGTGAAGAGAAGATATGGCGTGCGTTATTGTGCGGGTTTCTCCTGAACATGCAGTTCTTCATACCCGTAATTGTTTTCTTCACGTAGGGTTAGAGACCAATGTTCTATACCCATACAAAACAACAGGTACAATTACTGTATGGAAAGCCCTGGCGAATATGGATAATTCAGTTTGTGTTTACTAAATTGATACCCACAAGTCACAGGGTTTAATTTGTTCGCTCGAGGTTTCCTCGATGTTGGCGTGTTGTACCTCCATTCTCATGTTTGAAAGCCACTTTGGACTCAATAATGTAAACCACACCTTCATTTGTCACGCGGAATATCTGTGATGGCAGCAGAAAACTGCGGTGTTGCTGTACGGGGCGGCGTACTGCCACTGAAGCCGTCTTTATCATCCACGGAAAGCCATTCAGCCGTCCTTTGAATGGCTTTCGTGTTGTTCCACTTGCAGCCGTTTTCGTCTGCACCCCCCCCCCCCCGCCATCCGGTTTTGATTGTATTAAATCTTTCATTTCATGTTACTGACAGCGGGAGGACTCGTGTAAAACGCGCAATTAATACAGCAGCACATTCAACAAAGGTTTGTGTGTTAGTCATCTTCGGTGTACACATGTTTGGCCTTTACGTTAATTTTGAATAATTTGTTTATTCCATGACTTAAGTTATATCCACCGGGCTTCCTACAGCATATACGATTTCCCTTGTTTGCAGATTTTACATTGTTCTAAACTTTGGTGACAGCGGTACTTAAACGTACTACGTGGAATAGGGGTCTTCTTGAAGAAACGCTGCTAGTTCTTCAGAAAGTCAACGAATTACTCAGACGTTACGGAACCTTGTCCACAAGAGCCCGCCGCTTGTGCCTATTTCGATAACTTTTGATGTGTGTGTGTGTGTGTGTGTGCGCGCGCGCGCGCGCGCACACACACACACACACACACACACACACACACACACACACACCTTTCTTGCGAAACTGTACGATCAGCTGTGTCTTCGAAATAGACTTCATCGTTCGCTACGTAAAAGGATTTACGCACCCCGGGCCTACATTGTGGCCCTACGAATTCATTTAATTGCGTAATCCCATAAGCCGGCCTTGTACGTCACTAGAATTATTGTTACTTCCAGGTCAATGTGTTTATAAGGAAGGTAAACGAATCTGCTTACTGGTAATGTAAGCAGCTCAAAGTCAGGCGGCCTGTTGTAATCCCGCTGAAGAGGTTTATGCTGGCAACTTGTTCGGAAATGTCAGCTTGGCAGAATGCCGGTTGATCCTGCTGCCACGGGTGTAACGGTTGGCATGAGGTGCCACTTCTCACTCCATTCGATGAAGTGTTTATCTCTGTATTAGTAATGTCATTTGTTTAATGGCCGCAAAATTTATTATGTCTGAATTATTTCAGGGAATTTCAAACGCTTTCTACCAGGTGGAATCTGAGGAGAAACAGCATTTCTTAAGGGACCAGAAATTCCTTTGAATCGGTGTTAGTTACATTGATCCAGAAATCTCCACATTTGTTTTATTTTCCATAGAAAGATATATGTTTCTCTTTCGCTCCGAGGATTCTTTATTTAGTGATTGTTGTGGACAGTTTTACAGGTCTGCGAAGTTAAAACAGGTCTGTACATGCATTTCATCCAGAAGGTGTTGCTGTATCATCATCATCATCATCATCATCATCATCATCATCATCATCGTCACCCTACAGAACCTTTCTAGCGCCCAGTGTGATTATGAGGAACCTATTTTGTGGCCATCATGTGAGATATAGGTAGGCCTGTGTGTTCAGAGATTTCCAAGTAAAATAACGCGTCGGAAGTATACGGTGTTGTAGCTTTTCAAGTTGACAAATATTGACACAATGGTTTTTTGGTTTGTGACAGCTTGTATCATCACAGATTGTTGGTAACATTTGGAAGGAATATGCTGCCTCCATTCTACCGACAGAAGTTGCTTGTGCCTATCATATGGTTTGTAAATGACACTTCAGTCGTTTCAGCGTCGTAAAATGTGGCTCGGTGAGGGCGGGGTTTAACACAGGTACGGCGATTTTAATCGCAGTTTTTGAGTGAATTTATTACGAAGCAGCAACAAAAATCTATTCATTTATGTTACAAGACAATATAGGATATAATTACAGGACTAATGTAAGTTGTGATTTTATATTCTATCTAACATACGGTAAAAATACAAATTTTTTGTTGCCTGAGTGAGCATTGCTGATTGGGCATCATCATCGGTCGCAATGCAGCAACGATGTCGTCCGCTCTACGGTGAGCAGTCTTTCAAAAAATACTCTCTTCATTTTGTATTTACAAAATGAGTGCTGTTGAGAGTCAAATTTTAAAGCTTGTTTTGATCTTTGAACTTTGTTTTTGGATTTTCATTGATTTTGTATTATCTAAAACATGGATATGATGGCTGCTTAGTGGCAGCTGACTGCTTACAGCTAAGGGCAGAAGATGACTGACCACACTGTGGTGCAGTTCGTGTGACGATTCGGTCGCACAGGGGGTTATTTTTCACGCCTTTTTTGACTGTATATCAAACCCATAGTTAAAATATTGTTTAAACGGTTTTACACTTCGCGCTAGTTGTCATGATTTCAGGTTCCATTCTCGTGTTAATATTAACCCTTTAAAGACGAAGCGTATCTATTTTATATAGGGACTCAGTGCGTACCTCGCTGTAAACACTCTCAACTTCGGTTATAAAAACCAGTCTCTTAATATTTTATAAGGCAAAAGTTGCTGTTTGTTCTGAGATCCGTACAAAACACATAAACGCAATGTGGGCACCACGTAGAATTTTTTAATATTAAACCTGGTCGTACGTAAAGTTACCGCTAGGCTTTAAAAGGTTAATGTTGATAGCACACCACTCTACTCATGTTGAACATCCCTTTGTATTGTTTAGTGCTAAAAGATCTATGGAAGGAAATCTAAAATTGAGCTGACTCAGAAGACTCTTTTAGCAGATTCACCGGCACCGTTTTCCGGATAGCGCAGCTCACACGAGCTCAATGCTGTACGTGAAAGAATAAAAGCAGCTGACGCTGGCTTTAAATCTGGCGTGCGAGGTAGAATGGAGACGTTTTCTGCGTCACTGCTGCGACACGAATACAGGGTAATGGGATAGATAAATACAGGAGCGGAAGTAGCGTGTTATGATTCTGGATGCACAGCGAAGGGCAACTTTTTGTTTGCAAGAAGATTCACATAAACAAGTCTTCAGGAAAGTATGGCCCATAAGATTTTGCAATCGAAAGGGTGGGTAAAGTGGTGGAAATTGAAAACAGGGAACGGCGGGTGGCTGGCTGGCTGGCTGCTTCCAACAACTCCACAGGTTCTTAGGAGTTGCAATATAAACATAAATGAAAGTGAAGGAGAACAGAGAAAGACAATGCAACATTGTACCGTTTGTAACTTTTGTGACGCGTTCTGATTTTCGAGACGTTTTCGCTTTGTGCGAGTTGAAAACCGCAAACTCATCCCAACTGTTCACAATATGTTTTCGATGTTGTAGTAAAGTTCTCACTCGTGTCTGATGTTTGTATGGGCCACAGGGAAACATTTGTATCGTTTGGTAAGTTATGCGTTACATCCGTTTGATGTCCGTCGTTTGAGACAATAGTCGGTATATGCCTCACATCACCGTGGGACATCTTTTGAAGTGGTGTTTTCTTTCGTACGTTTCTAATTAAACCCGTTTTGTGAGGTTTTTGGCTCTTACGGCAGTGACCAGGAAGAATACTATACTGTTGGATGTGACGCCGTGCACCGTGGTATAAATTCAGCGATGTTTCGGAGGAACCTGCTGTTTCCATCGTCATGTGTTCAGAAGTATCATACATGAAGATTGAGACAGAACGTCTCTCCGAAACATCACTTAATTTGTACCAGACTACGCGGCGTAACATCCAAAGATACGAATTCTTCAAATCTCCCCTTTTGCTCCGTGCCAACTGCACAGAAAGAAAACGTTGGTATTTAAGCCATATAAAACACGTTTAGGTGATCATTAAAGCACTTTTTTGTGAGTCTTCTAACAGGCTGTGTAAAATGAATGCAAATGTCGTTCTATCTGTCTCCGAAACTGCGAAGTGACTTTCAATTAAGTTAAATATTAATGACCTTAACACTGTAAAAGTTGCTGCTTTCATTCAGTTGCTCTTCGTACTGCTGATAGGCCTATACGCGACCCATACTTTACATTAAACTGAAATATAACTTTTTGTATAATATCTAAAATGATTGATGGTACAGGAAATTGGTATATGTAATAAAATACACATTTCTTGACGGTCTATGACTTTTATTTGAAAATTTTGCGAAAGGCCTGTGGGAAATGTGTGATGGAATACCAGGAACGACAGCCTGGTTGTTGTCTGCTCAGCAATATAACTGTAGGACTGTTAGTTTTAAACAACAGTTGTGCGTCTGCAGCCAGTGAATATCAAAGCCAATATGTTTGGAATTCTGTCTATTCCCAAGCGGAGTTTCTGATGCACCTTTCCATTTTATTTAAGTTATATTTAGGCCTGTGTCTAGTTTTGTTTTAGTTATGTGTTGCAATGAATGACGGTGTGGTAATTAGTTAGAGATGCGTTTGATTTAATTGGGTTGTGATTTGATACAGTGCTGTATTGCGCATATCGTAACGCGAATGTGAACGAACTGTAGTGTGAAGAGTCATAGGTCTATGCCATTGTCTGGAGTTTAGAATCTGCTACAGAACTGTACTATGGCAGTTGTGCCTGACGTGTCTTATCTGAAAATCATAATGGACAAATCACTGGGTTGCCACAAGTAAGCGGTAAAATTACATCTTGGGCAGTAAAGTTGGGATGTTAAACAAAGCTGTTACCAAAGCTCGCTGGCCAGAGGACGTCATCCGTAGTCATTTCCATTAAACTCCCAGCCACGTATATTTTCCTAAGATTTTCAGACACTATTTACCCTCCCATCTTCTTCTTGGTCTGCGTTGTAGACCCATTTGCAGAGAGGGCTCACGAAAATTCTGTGTCTGTCTATTAAGTATGAGCCGATGATAAGCAACTTGATTTCCCTACCGATGCCGGTATTATACTAGGCATTGCGTGTTGTGTGGGGTAGGCCTATATTTAATAGGTCGATACGCTGCACTTCTGCCCCCGTTATGCATGATTGGTTGTCATTATCGTGGCAAACTTCTGACTGTTCTCGCTTTCTTGTTATCATTATTGACGACGGTAGGCATCCTTATCCGGGATCTCTGTGTACTAGGCTAGTGTGCTAACCACTGAGGCCACCGGAGCTGTTACGTGATAAGCCGTGGGTGCACAAATCCCGGGTGCCTTCCCGCACAGTAGACTAAATTATGTACAATGTTAAGACATTTCATCCCGTTGTGTTTTGAATAATGAGAAATACAATATATCAAGTCTAAACACAACAATTTTATTTACTTATCACACGCTCAACAACGTGTTTCAGCCAATACGACCATCATCAGGCTGTTTAGAAGAATAAAAATGAAAATAACCAGTTATATAGGAATGAGATCTCAAAACTTCATATATATGTGTGTTACGTAAAAAATATACGTAACACAGATCGCCCTGGGAATTAAGTCTATAAAACTACGTGCACTGTATAGTTGGGTTGTTCTAAAAGGCTGGATCGATGAACATAGGAATAAAACATTAAATGTATTAAAATATAGAGGGAGTGTAGGCTCTTGGAGGAGGAGGAGGAGGAGGCGGCTTGTATAATCTGTTTTTGGTGGACTCATTTGAATGTAGATTTTATCTCGAGGGGTTGATGTTTAAATTGCTTGTTTTGGTTATAAATTTAGAAACCTGAAAAGATGTTAATATTTGTAATATATTAGTGTAATAATATAGAGAAGATGAGTTGAAGTAAGTAGGAGATAGGTTTTGAAAGACATATGTGTGACGGAGCATGTGTGTTCATCTAAACAAATTTTGTATGGAATGTGGGATATTGTTAGTAAGTCTACTGTTACATACGTGGCAAAGAGTGAATCTTCGCGGTTTGTGCACGACAGCCTTACTGCACACAAAGTCTGTAGTTATGTGTTCTTCCCAAAATAAATGTCGATAGCCACAGACGGCGACAACGGCGACGGCGACGATGATAATAATAATCTAGTATATTTACAATTGCTGTTGATTAAAAGTTTGTTTTAATTGGATTCAGCCGTGTTACCGCCAGCCGGAAGGCCAGCACGCGAACCCTCAGCTAGATGTCTTTGCGTTGTGGGGGTATAATTTGCATTACCAGACATTACGTCAACAACGCGAGATTTGTAGCGCTTGCAGTCTGTGTGGTAGGGTGGTAGTCTGAGTTAGCCCCGTACTCCTTGTTCGTTAATGGAAACAACCGGCTTAACTTGTTGCGTGGGCAGGTAGTCGCCCGTAAATTATGTTATTAGAGGCCGGAAAATTGTTGGGCTGAGGTTTGCAGTTTATTGCCTAGCATGGGCTTTAATTGCGTAACCAACACTGAGTGAATACTTGCAGTTGGCTGAGTATGTTTGATCGGCGATATGCTCATCGTTTGCATCTTTTCTCGGTCAGATGCTGATGTCTGAGTTTATTTTTGAACCGACTGTCGTTATTTAATAGCCACACAAGATAAAATAAAGTGATCATTAACCTCAGGTATGGTGTGTAATGTTATAAAACGTTACGCGGGGTGTGTTAAAATCAGGGCCCCGTATATTTATAACAGTTGTACAACTAATTAGTTGGTTTACATCGATCGCCCATCGATGGAGGGTTGAAACCGATAAATGTTCGTTGCACCCGCGAAACAAACTGGGGACTCTCGGCCATAAATCTGAGCTTGTTCCGTTACACCTCGGTAAGTCTGCCTTCAGCCACACATATGCTGGTTTATTTGCTTTTAGTGTACGCTAAATTGACGTCTGTTCCAACCCACATCGTGTTCCAATATCAGCGGCCGTCGTCCGACATTAAGTTCGGGAAGGACGTGGCACCACCATCGTGCACGATCTGTGCAGTTGGATCATTGTGGCTGTAATTCGAATCTGCAATGAATCAACCGGGAGGATCATGTCTGCACCGAAATTTTCGCCGGCCTGTAGGTCTATTTCACTGTTAAGAGTTACTGTTATGACTACTAGTGCTTTGTTCTGAAAATCTTAAATTGGCACACCTAGTCGCGTCTTGATGCTCCGATGTTTGCTTCAACCAAACTCACGGCCCCTAACAAATAGTTCATAATTCTTTTCGAGTGCCGTTTCATTTGCATTTCATTTAGTCACAAATGGACAGTTCTCAAATTTAATAAATGCAACAGGATTGGTGAAATAGTCTGCTCTTATATCGGTATTAGCATCGCCATGGATTACGTTGTGGCCTTGTCAATTTACAAACATCGAAGCTTTTCCCTGCGCGTCCCCCCCCCCCCCCCCGTTTCTGCGGTGTCCCTTCCATCTCCTTCATTTATTTTTGTTGTAATGGAGCACTCGCGAGTTGCTTTCAAGGCTTTCATCGTACTGTAGTAACGTCCATTTCTTCGTTTCTTCTTAGATAGGAAGCAACGTATGAATTACGTATGAAAGTTTGTTTATACGTTAAGAATTAGAAATGTGCATCGGAGCGGCCCAGAGACTGGAGTTGCGGACGTTACGAGTGAGCGATGGGAGAGACCAAATTGAACTTAAAGGCAAGGGAATTTAGGCACATAAATGGATCACTAAGCACATAAGTATTAATTAATATTTTCTGCTAGCCACATTCTGTTGATTAAAACAGTTGAAGAAAAGTGGGAGTCATAAGTGCTTTGTAGAAGTTCTGCTATGTGATGTTTATGTGCGGTCCATATTACACTTTCATGTCAGTAAGAAGGGGTAGCCTTGCGTGTGTGAATGCAGTTTGTGGTTATGCTCTTGCACGAGTATTTACCTGTTCTGTGGACCATTACGAAGGCGACTGGTTCCGGAAGCGACGTTTTTGGTTTTTAGGCCTGTTCTTGATGTGCCGGGCCTGATCCTCGGCTGGGACGTGGGCTGTCGTACCTCACTTTCGTGGTTTTGTTTAGTCACACCCAGCCTCATGCTCAATGGGGGTTCGTTCCTTAGGGTAAAATGGCTGAGGCGTGAAGTTGACCACTCACTTCCATCTAGTGCCGAGGTTAAGAATGAGTGGAGCTATACCTGTACTCCCCCTATATGCATTCATGATTTGGACAGCAAAAACTTTACCTTTCTCTTTAGCCACTCCAGGAAAGTGATGAGACAGTTCCCCAAACTGGATTACCTCCGCTTTCCAACAAATCTTTTCCAATTCATTGTTCGCAAATCATTTTATTAAACTGGTTGGCATCAAATTCCTCCCTGAAATAATTTTGATAGATTTTCTTTGGGAATAGGTTCACAAACTCGAATGTGTGAATAAAATGGTCACACCACCCTCCGTTTGGATGGTACGGGTTGATACCTCAGTTGAATGGTCGAAAAACTAAACTTGCGTCTGGCCCAATAAAATGGTCACACCACCCTCCGTTTGGATGGTACGAGTTGATACCTCAGTTGAATGGTCGAAAAACTAAAGTTGCGTCTGGCCCAAAGGTTTGTTATGTTGTTCATTTATATTTACTTACTTAACTCCCGTAAATCCCTAGAATAATATTGCCTCAATCTGTCTCTCAAACTGGGAAGGCTTGCTTTAAGCTGATTAGCATCCCTTTAATTTGAAGTGTGAAAATTTGTCGCTATGATAAACGGTCAGCTTGATCGAATGTCGCTGTGATGATAAATTGTTGTGATAAGATGTCGGCGTGATCAAATTTCGCCGTGATAAATTGTCGCCATGATAATGTGTCTGTGTGACAATTTGTTGGCATGATGAAATGTCCGTGGTAAATTGTCGTGTCATAATATGTCGCAGCCACGTCCGTCAAAACCTCAGTCTGCTTCCACCCGCTATCCTGAAGGTTGAACCAGTGCAAAATAACAGTTTCCCTGGGTGTTTTAAAAGTATTTTTCTTGTGTCCTACTTGTCACGTCCTTGCCAAAATAAGCCGAATAACTTTTACTACATTTGCAGCGAAGTGGTATTAAAATCGCAAAGGAAGCCACTGCCACAACTCATGAGAAAAGGTTATGAGCTGTATTTTGGCTGTAACGTCGGAGGCCATGATGAACTTTGGGCGCCGAAGAGTTGCTGCAGCTGATGTTCAAGGACTTCGGCAGGCTGGTTGAAAGGTACCCACAAATCAATGCGTTTTGCTGGTCCGATGGTGTGTCGTGAGCCTCAAGACCACTTAAATGACTGCTGTTTTTGTATTACCAAGATCACAGGTTTCTCCCGGTTTTGCATGCATATAATAGAGTATCTTAATATACGCTTTGCTGTAAGGCCTGTTCCTCATGATGATTCAATGCCACTGGCCAAGCAACCGAAATCCTTTACTCTTGACTCAAATTGAGAATCGGAAGAGAGTTAAAAAAAAGAAAGAAAGAAAGGAAGGAAGAAAGAAAGAAAGAAAGAAAGAAAGAAAGAAAGAAAGAAAGAAAGAAAGAAAGAAAGAAAGAAAGAACATCAGGTCAGAAGTATGTGGCGCATCCGGCTTTAGTGAATAAGTAAGAAGTTTATTTACCTCCACTACATATCAAGCTCGCTTTTATAAAAATGTTTGTGAAATCGATGGATAAAGAAAGCGAAGAGTTTGCCTATTTATGGAAAAAAAAATCCCGAAATGAGTCAAGCCAAATAAGCCAAGATGGAGGAAGGCATTTCTGTTGCTCCTCAAATTCAATAACTATCCGGAGACCATGACCTTAGTACAGAATTAAGTGCTGCAGAAAGAAGAGCCCGGGAAGCATTTGAGAACATCTGCAACACCTTTCTAAGCAAAGAAAACGCGGAAAATTACAGTGACATTGTGCAGGAGTCAATTTCATCATACAGTGCTGTGGGGTATATCGTGTCATGGAAACTTCATTTTCTGCATTCCCATTTGGAGTTTTTTTTCCTTAAAACATGGGCGCCGTCTCCGATGAACATGGAGAGAATGCCACTAGGACATTTCCGAAATGGAAAAGAGTTTCAATGGAAAATGGAGTCCAAATACATTGGCTGACTGCTGCTGGAGTCTTATAAGGGAGACACCAACTGGCGAATATAAGAGGCAATAGAAAACGAAGTGAGTATTTTATGACTAATTTGTTTGTAGTTAGAATACCATACACAGGCATTGTTCATTATTTGACATTGTATATTGTAATTAAACACTAACATAGTAGTCCACCTTTTATTAAAAACGTACTTTTTGAATATAATCCCCCCTCCCTTAAAAGTGGCGGGTGATTGGGCAATTTAGTTGTCATATTCGGATTCGGCAATGTCCAAACTATAAGAATCAGCCCGAATTTTAACAGGGAGCGAAAATTAATTTTGCCGGCCAGTGTTATTCTACGCTATGTAGTCAGACCTACTGACAGTGCCCTGTGTTCCTTGAATGAAACGTGTAAACTTGTATGTTTTATCGCTCTGATCTCACGCAGCAGAACGATAGACGCTGATCTGTGTATGTGGACGAGACAGGTACTTTTTAAGCTTATCCTTTACATGTGTTCGGTAGGCAGTAATTTAAACAGTCGCAGTAGATGACCGCTGTTTAAATGCTGCCCTGCGCTAGACTGTGATGAAGGGAAGACATGCCAGCAGTCGCTACTCAGAATGTTCCATGAGACTGAGCTAGACAGATATGTGTATGGAGTTTCCTTCCGACCTGGTTCTCTGCGCTGCTGAACGTGGCACGCATTATTTAGTACTTTTCCACATGGACGGATTGACTCTACCACGAAGGGAGATGCTTAGTTGATTGTTGCTGAAGAATGTAGGTTTCCTCTAATCTACGACGTGGTGCGAATTTTATTGACCATAAGATTGCGCTGTAAGCGCACAGAATGTGTCAGCCTTTATCAATGCTAAGACCTAACTTTTAATGTAGCGTTGTAATGTGGCGCTCATGCTTTTATTAGGAAGGTTCCGCCTTCGAATCTCAGTCCGGCAGCCCTGGCTTGAGATTTGTAGTGGCTATTTAGGTATTGCTTGCATGTTTGTAGGCTGAAACAAACGAAGCTTTGCATCATTCTGGTATTTTTTTTTATTGATGAAGGGCCCCGCAGCAGACGCTACGGACGCACCGCAGCCTTGAGGCTTATTGTGCAACCCTGATGAAGCTGAAGATGATTGTTATTTTTTGTCCTTTTCCTAGTAACGGAGCACCGGTGGAATGATATTGACAGGGGAAAACCGAAGTACTCGGGGAAAAACCTGTCCCAGTGCCACTTTGTCCACCACAAATCCCACATAGACTGACCCGGGATCGAACCCTGGCCTCCGCTGTGGGAGGCCGGCGGCTAACCGCCTGAGCCATGGCACGGCCGTTCCTGGTATTTTGTCAGTCATCTCTTCCATCATCATTATGAAGTATGCCAATTTAGGCTATTAGTACAACATATACACTGTACGTAATACAATTACTGTAGGTCAAATTTGAAGCATTAGTCTGTCTACCGTATTCCATTCTCTGCACTTGTGGTTTTTAGAGCTGCTATGCACATGCTTCTGCAATCTTCAGTTTACTCTAAACGACGTGTCTTTGGAGGAAAGTCAGTTTATGCAATGAAGTGTGTTCATAACAGTCAGTGTTATACAGTTCGGGATTCAGCTTTGCAGCCCCAGACGCTGGGGAAGTGTACGAGAAATGGGTGGGCGGATTCGCGGAAGGAACAGATGTTACCGCTGCTGCGAGAACTAGTGAACATTATGCGGTATACTGCTTGAGAACATTTGTTGAAAGAGACTGTGAGAGAACAGTGTTCGCAGAGCTGGTAACTTGAACTACACCAGTTAGAAGAGGAGGCGTGTTTTCTAATTCCTTCCCACCACGTAGAGCTCGCCCGCAGCCTGTACCACACTTCCTTCCTTCTGAGAAGATTGTAAGGCTCTTAGTAGGTGCCATATCCATTCCAGTCTTTTGTTTTTATGACTGCTGCTGTGTCTAAATCTTTATATAGCTCCCGCAATTTCTGATTAGATCTTAATTCTCCATATTCCTTGTTCTAACACTGGTATGATTCTATATACTTGTAATATATTGGTATTATACAGGGTGTTTCACGACTTGTGGACATTCTTGCAGGAGGTGATTTCCAAGGTCTTTGTGACCAAAAAAGTTCATACAAACATGTGTCCGATTTTGGACGGTTACGGAATTATGACCGCTTGAAACTTAGAAGAGAGGGTAACGATAATTCACAATAAACGGAACAAAATAATAAAGCAGCATAATACATGTTACATTTAAAGTATAAATGTAAAGTTAACTTCGTGAAATTACCGTTAATTTGAATTGATTTGTGCTTACAGCTGGTTTTCGAAAATGCCACCGCCGGCCGCAACACAGGCTGCGGATCGGTTGTGAACTGCGCGAGTTGCTTGTTGCAGCTTCCGCTGACTGTTCCTGATGCGGTCTGCGGCATCCAAAATGCGACCGAGCAATGCATCTCGCGTTCCCACCTTCACACTGTAAACCAGTTCTTTCATCCATCCCCATGCACAATAATCCAGTGGGCTTAAGTCTGGAGACCTGGCTGGCCAATTGTGGGGACCGCCACGTCCGGTCCATCGCCCAGGGAAACGATAGTTCGGGAAATTTCTAACTTCACGTGAAAAATGAGGAGGAGCTCCGTCATATTGGAAATACATACGACCTCGTTTATTCAAAGGCACATCCTCCAAAGGTCGGGGCAATTCCTCCTGCAGAAGTCGGAGGTACAACTCTCCTGTAAGACGACCTTCTAAGATGAAAGGACCAGTCAGCTGATCGTCCAGAACTGAACACCACACATTGGCACTAAAACGTAGTTGAAAGTTGCTTTCCACAGTGGCGTGGGGTTTCTCATCTGCCCACACATGAGAGTTGTGTGTATTATTGACACCGTCGCGACTGAATTGCGCCTCGTCAGTAAACAGAATATAACGATGCAACCGGCGACTGCCATTGAGCCACTTGCAAAATTCCAGCCTCTGAGCAAAATCGCCAGGTCCGAGATGTTGCACTCGCTGCACGTGGTATGGATACATGCCCTCTGCATACAGTGCTCTCCACACTGTCGTGTGGGGAACACGAAGACGTCGTGCAATTCTTCGCGTACTCGCACGTGGGCTGCTCTGTACCATCTGAACAATGCCTTCTTCTTCTTCTTCATCGACGCCTTGATTAACATCACGTTCGGCTGCAATGCGAACGCCGGGAAGTGTACCGGTATCTCGCAATGTCTGATAAACTCGACTAAACACTCTTCGGGTTGGTACTCTACGGTTCGGAAAACGTCGCTGATATTCAGCTACGGCGTGAACTGAATTACCGTCACAAAAACCGTACACATAAACCATATATGCGTACTCTGCAACTGAAAATGTAAATTGCATCGTGAACGTAACCGACTCACCGAGATGAGAATACGTACGGGACTAACAGGTACTCTACAGAGTGTTGCTTCTACCGCCCGCGTCTTTACGAAACTATCGCCATACAGTTGGGAACATTAGGAGCCGGCACAGTCACTGTAATGTAAGTGATAAGGGTTTTTGAACACGTAGTAGTTGCTGAGTCAGTATACACTGGCCAGGCGAATACCCACCCACCCCACCTTCCGCGCATTCCTTAAATGCCTTCCGAGTGTCGAGATACGGGAACTGGACTGTAGCTGGGTGGGCGAGTCAGGTGGCAAAAATAATGCTTGCAACGCGACGCAAACGATAAGCCACCTAGTTGACTACCGTCACCCGCCAGCTGGTGCCGTAAGACGCGGTTCACACGAGGGCGTGTACGGGAATTAAAAAATGCCCATAACTCCGTAACCGTCCAAAATCGGACACATGTTTATATGAAGTTTTTTGATCACAAAGACCTAGGAAATCACCTCCTGCATTAATGTCAACAAGTCGTGAAACACCCTGTATAGTTGATCGTTACTGTGTAAATGAAACGTCTCTTGTTGTTGCAAGTATTTGGTGTAGAGGCTGAGGTTATTATCCTCAACTGGTCAAATCTGCAATGCCAACCTTTGTGTTTCCGTTTTATATAATGAAATATGTAATCGAGTTTGCGTTTAAGGAAGGGGAGTGATGTTAGCATGTGTGGCAAGATTTTAGTTCTGTCTTTTCATATTCAGGCCAGAGGAGGAAATATATGAGAAACAAATTATTTTTCCTATAAGAAGGAAAATAAATTAATTTTATAGAGCTGCAGAAGTAAACGTGTAGGAAAATGAAAGTCGTTTATGTATGCGCCTGGAGGGATGCACAGAATGCGAGGCAACGCCACTGCTAGTCATTCTGCACACAGCTGAGTGGTCAGTCTTCTGACACGTGTTGCTGACATGACCGACATTACCATTAACTGTATGCGCCTGGAGGGATGCACAGAATGGGAGGCAACGCCACTGCTAGTCATTCTGCACACAGCTGAGTGGTCAGTCTTCTGACACGTGTTGCTGACATGACCGACATTACCATTAACTGTATGCGACGTGATGCGATATGCCATGAGGGAATTGTGCCCAAGGCCTCTCGGTGGCCATTGTTGGGCGTGGCACGTTGTATTACTTGTGATGCATTGCATCTCACGAGCGGACCTCAGTATGACCCTTACTGGCCCTCGTCACGTCGCTGAAGTCGTCACGAATAAAAAGAGGGCAATTTATGTGTTTCTTACTGTAAGTCAGCGTTTTGAGTGCTGTAACCATTAAGTAGTCAACTACCCAGCGTGTCTGTCTCGAAATTTGGACCACTAATGGTTTCGACAATGCCGCAAGTTTATGTTTAACATCCCCGTTGGCGTATGTTTCAAGTCTCACAAAAAGCCAGTCGCAGCCAACTCTGTTTGTATCTCTTTATTTGGAGATTTTGAGCTACCAGTTTCGTCCTGTTATGGCCATCGTCAGGCTGCTGTTTCCGAAAGTAGAGTTTCGATGTTCACGTTTTTAAGGGGAGACAGATGATGGCCATAACAGGTCGAAACTGGTAGCTCAATATCTCCAAATAAAGAGATACAAACAGAGTTGGCTGTGACCAATTTTTTGTGAAAATTGAGTGCCGAAATTATAAGCTACTTAGTCTACAATATGTTCATCTTGAAATTTGGACCGTTCTTGGGTTCAACGTTCGTAATTCGCAGAAAGTATGCCTACATCTTAATTATGTTGGATATTGCCCAACGTTTCAGGGGTTGACTCAAAGTTTTTCTGCAGGCAGTTTGTACTCACACGGACTTGTTTTTTTATTTTTTCTATATTTTTGGCAATATTCTTATCGTTCATGGTCGCACCTGGATCCATTTCAATACTATAACTGTACTTCGGTGGTTCAATTTCGTAGCACATAAGCTTGATGTAACTGTATATAGCCTGTCCAAAACTGCGTGACTTGTTTAGATTAAATTTTGTTTTGGAAGCTTCACTAAAAGTTGCAGTTGTGTTGTTTCGATCTTGTATGTACAACCAATGCATTCTTGGATTCAAGTCTATGTCGAACAGTGTGGTCTTACGTGAATGACAGAACACAGTAATAGTAATATGCCTGCGTGTCCTAGACTATTGACCCTAGTATCCGTTCGCTCTCGTTTCGCTTTTAATGCGCTTTTAAAATGCCACATGTTGCTGCTGATAGTTTTATTCTGTGGCCTTGCCTGTGGGTGTATGAGGCATCTGGAGCATTTGTAGATGTTTACAAATTTCCGTTTCATAAAAATAATTTTCTGCTTCTTTTTGCTTCGTACGTAAGCGTTGGGAATGACGTCTAATGATAGAGCTGTGTAATCGTGCTTAAGGAGAAATAAAAGAAAAGGTGCAGCGCTGAACTTTATGGTCGTTTAATGACCATGTAAAGCGTGTTGTGTCTCTTTAATGACACTTCCATTGGGGCCGTCGTGGGGGGGGGGGGGGAGCTTACTGTACAGCTGCTGCTCTTACATACGAAGTGCCAGTTGATCAATATGGTACAATGCTCCAGTTCGACCCTTGCTTAACTCAGGTTAGTCGGTACGATAGGCAGTACGAAACGTCGGACGTTTTAATTCAAGGACATTGTACTGACTTTACTTTTGTAAAGTTACAAAAGGGGTAATTTTCAGGCAGCTAGGAGCAACGACGAGAGGCAGAAACTGGATTTGTGATGAATCAGGGTAATAGTAAATTAGGACAATGCTTATTTATTTATTATTTACGTAATTATGTATTTATTTATTTATTTATTTAATGTAACATCGCTGTCAGAAGCTCAGGCTGTGTGGAGTCAAATGTTAGGATGGTTAATGAATAGTGAACTGCAAACTTATTAAGCGGTAGTGACCAAATGCCCCGGTATATTGCTGGAAAGACTGAGGTAGATCATAAAGAACTTTGGGGTGGCTATTCTCTGGGACGAGATTTGGATGCAGTACATCCCGAATTCGAAGCAGGGGTGCTACACACTCGACCGCAACCTTCGTCGGAAAATGCTTATTGATTAGATGAAAATTTGTTTTCTGTTTTGATTTCCAGGACCTATAGAAAACGGTTTAGTCATTTGTTTTATAAGGCTTTGAAATTTATATTCTTTTCTTTGAGTGAAGAGTGAGGAGTGTGTGAACACCGAGTTCTCAGGAAAATGTTTGGATTTATTAGACTTGGGTCGTAGTGGCCTGTTTATTAAAGTAATACGTAACGCGTAACGTCGTGTAATTTAGTATTATTTTCACAGCGGTAGGTTATGATGACTTGGACACGTAACTCGAATGGAGCACAAGAACCTCTTACATAAGTTAACATTAAGTGTGTAGCGGTCCGATGTTGAAATAGCCGCTGGAAGTGGCAGATTGTCAGGAGCGACTCAAGGTCTTTTCAGAAAAGGGTTTCACCTTCAGGTTCGGAAGCATACTTCTGGTTTTACTCGTTGTGGCCGAAACTTTATTATGTAGAATTGCGTTGTGTTTTTAAATTAATATTTTGGATAGAACTGCACATTCTACAGCAGCTTCATTTCAGTGTTCGGCATGGATATAACAGATATAATTGGATGAGACGTCGCCTGCTGCAGCGGCTTCAGGTACTACCCCCTTATAATGAGGAGAAAGGTTATGTGGCTGCGAAGTATTAGTGACAGCAGACTGGAGTACGTAAAGATAAACGTGCCCCGGTGCCACTTTATCCATAACAAATCCCACAGGAGTGCCGCGGAACCGAATTCTTGAGACCTGCGGTGACGCGTGACCTTAAGAACGTGTCGGGCCATTTAAAATACTCGTATGAATGTTAGTATTTACCTTGATGGAGTTACTTATCCACTGTTTTCACAGGGGTTAATAGAATTCATCAGTGTTGGTTATGTTTGGAACTTTCCTTTATTGGTGTAGATACTGGCATTAGAAGTCACTTAGAAGATCTTAAAAACCACAGTTTCAGTTGCAGTTAACCACGTTCCGCCGTATTCCCTAGATAATGTGATAAACTTCAAACGTTTGCTGAAAGTCACTGCACAGTGGGTGGCATTTGTGCTTTATATTTGTTATCGACGCGAGAACATGCTCTCATGAGTGGAGTTTAGTATAGGAGCGAAAGAAAAGACCACTTGATAGACATGGGAATGGAAAGGAATATGATATTAAAATAGATTTTCAAGAAATAGGCTGTGGTAATGTGAACTGGATTCAAGTGATACAGGATTGCGACCAATGGGTCACGCCTATGATGGCGGCAGTAAGTATTCGGACTCATAAAACGTGGTCAGTTTCTCGACAGAGAGATGCTGTGTTTCACTGTTTAGTTTTTTAGGTAACTTAACGTGGCTTAGAAAGAATAACACCGAGGTTTTCTTCTCCTGGGATATTATGCCGCGTCGTGTCGTAGAAGAAATGAAACCTCAGCTACACCGCTCTAAAAACCTGAAACCTCGCAGGAATATAACGCTGTTTGTAAGGATCCAGGCAGTGGAAACGGAAATTGTAAGAATAGTCAGTATGGTGTCACTGGAGTAAACAAAATTTGATTGAAGATGACGGGAAAGAACTGAACACGTGTTTCTAATCGAAGGACAGACAACTATATACGAAAGTTTGACAGATTTGTAAAGCTTGTTGTTCAATTCAAGCCGAATGTATGTAGACCGAGAGAGTAGGAACATTTTTGAGCCTAATCAGAGAAAGGCAGGAATGTCAGCTGTCAAGAAACATTTTCTAACATTTTGTAGCTTCAGTAGATGGCTGTCATGAAATTTTGCTCTTTGTGATGAGTGTATGTTGTAAGTGGGAGGTTATTTGTTAGCCAGCGGAAACTACTTTGACACAAGACGTTTCAGTGACAGCAATTTCACGTGTTACGTTCAGCGTTACGTTCCTTGTTGTTTGTTGCTTCCGGTTGTGTAACTGCTATATCTGAACAGTCGCATCCATTAGTATTTCTAACGCTGTATTCATTCAGACCCATCTCATCGTACGCATGTCGCTTCAGTGAGAAACATATTCAGCACGTTCACATGGCATGTCATTCTCTTAACAAATCCCGAAAGCCCTGCCTGCACTAGTAAGTCGATTCTTCTGGTCACGTTGCATTTCGATGGGTCCAGATTTATAACTTTGGTTCAACCTGGTCGGTATAGCGAGTATGGGCTGGATAACCGAGGACTCCGGGTTCGTTTCCCGGTAAGGACAAGATACCTTTCTCCAAAGTGTACAAACCGACTGTCGCATTTACCCAGCCCCCCATTCATTGGGTACCTGGTGTAAGTAAAGCGGCCTAGGCTTGAAGATGACCACTCATTTGTATCTAGTACCTAGGTTAAGAATGAGTGGAGCTATACCTCCTCTTTCTTCTTAGCGTAGTGCGTAATTTAGCTCAGGGGCAATTTTTTTTTATCTAGCATAGATGTTTTTGTGTTCTCTCGTTGTTTTACTCCGTACGAAGCTTATTTACCGTGTCGCTGATGAAAATTTATGTATGCCTACGTTTTGTGAAAAGAATATACACTGAAGTGCCGATACAGCGCCGTTGTGTGCCACTGCAACTTGTGTAACAGGACTCTCTGCTCACAGACTTTTGTGGGCGCTACGTGAGAGTGGCCGTTTGTCACGGGTGCTTAATTGGGGTTCGATTGTACTTAAAAATTTCATTTGCTCACTTTTTATACTGTGTAGCTGTTTACTGCTGATAACTGCGTGTACTTTGCTTAAGTTTTCTGCATGCAACTTCAATACATTTCACTGTAAACACGAACAGGGAGTTTGAGTGTTAGCAAACCACGATAAACAAACACCACATCGCTTTTAATTCAATTCAAAGCTGAAAAACGAAATGACGTGTCCCAGCTTGATGATAGATTTTGTAAATACGAAACGTATCCTTTCATGCATCAAATCGCACGTTTTTCGTTACAACGCAGCAGCATTGGATGTAGTGTAGATGGCTTCATGGATTAGGAGCAGTGAACAGAAAGTAGAAGGAAAGGTTGGGGTAAAACTCCTTCCTTTGTGCCAGTAATTAAAATATATGTTGTCACGGCATCTCTTTTAGTTACTGTTCAATCGTAAATAGTTGGAAATGAACTACAGAGCAATGGGGCACGACGGATTGAGCCGTGATAGTTAGGCAACTGGCGTTGCATTAGGCAGTGATCTCGTGTGGAAGTTAAGATGAAATGCAGTGGCCGTGCTTATGGCTGTAGCGTGTTGCGGTACAGAGCTGGAGAAGTGTGGCAAGTCGCGTTTCGAGTCTTCGGAAGTACTGTATAAGCCCGAACACAAAGCGAGCTTTTTTTTTGGGGGGGGGGGGGGGGGGTTAGTCACACAGGAAAGTAGGGGTCGGCTCTTAACCCAGCCTTTACGGCATTTCCCGTTAACACGTCAGGATCACTTTGCTTCCCCGAAGTAGTGGATAATAAGGCATACTACAACGCTGTTTTTTCTCGCATATTATTCTCGTGAAAACTTTAGTATTAGTTGCAATGTAAATGGCATCGATGCTTGTATTACATTTTCGAAGTTTTCTCAGCTTTTGTTGTAAATATTCCACTGGGAAAGAGCAAGTCGCCTTATATCCGGGCGTATATGATAATTTGTGACGATAGGAGTACATTTTTGGCTACCTTTATTAACACTCTGCACTTGAAATGTGTGTGCGCGTAAAAACATCTGCGTGACGAAGTTGTTAGAATTTATTGGGTGGAATGAATTGTGACGGGCGGGCCAGCATTACGGTGTGGCGCACTCTGTTGTATTGTCTGACAGGCTGACGAGACTCATGTGACGACTACAAAATTCTGTTGCACATGTGAGGCAGATCGACCGATAATTATGACTGCTGGTGATATTTTGTCACTGCAATGCGCTGTGAATCCGCTACAGGATCCACTAAAGCAGACAGTGCCGTCTATGTGAGATGCTGCTGCCTGCTACACTGCACGCTAACGACTCCTGTGGGGTTTCCACTTTCTCGATTCCGAGACTAGATTCGCGTTAGGAATACTAAAACGATTCAGTGCGGAACTTTCTGTTTGCCTTGGTGGGCGCTAGTGGTAGGTATTAACTGTACGTACTTCTGTAAAGGGTCAGTTTTGTTATGATCCTATCTTAAAATCCAGTAATTCCGGATTGAAGTTTGTAATTGTGTTGAATAATGCAGTACGTTATGAAGTAGTCTCTAATTCATGTGCTGAAATGCTGTGGCATTAATTTTTTTCCAAAAGGAATACATTTCAAAAAGTCTTTAAGGTTCATGTTATTATTTTTTTCATCTTTTCAAAAAATAACAAAATGGCCTTCATTCCTTTAAGTTTTACATTGAAATTTTTGTATATATTTTATGTTTCACCTTTTATAGTACTCCATAATACTCATGTAATTCTTCTTTCCTTATTCCGTATAACAGTGCTTTACTCTATTCAGAACCTGTTTGGAATAGACGTAACTACAAGCCGAACAGGCAGCCAGGAAGTTATGGCCTCCATGCGGTTGGCCGCGGGGGCGCAACCTAAACTCTTCACGTACGTGAAAAAAGTGGAAGAGTTCATATCAAACGGACTGATTTACATTTAAAATGGCGGAGTAGTGGAGGGGCAGAACTGTGACCAGTTACCAGGGGCCACCTCGGATATTTCGGAATTTTTCCCATCAAAAAATATTAAAGAGGGGAGTTTGTTCACGAGAACGAAAATTTTGTGCTTTGAATACGTGTAACACGTTGACGATGACAGCCCTGACATGCGGTTGTTGGATGCAGTGATAAAAGTTGCATGTGCTTGTGAAATGTCGCGTCTATAATGAATGTGTCCAACGAATACAGAACCACATGAAATAAATTTTATCATACAGACTGTTCCAAAAGAAGAACACACCGGCACTGATGAACTGCATGAAACTGCCGTTTGGAAGTGGTATAGTTTTTCTGTTAGTAATTCACAATCAAGAAATTACAATGTTGGCTGTTGTTGTTGATTCAGATTTTAGGACAGTAGGTGTGTTCGAAATGCTCAAATTTAAATTTGCTAATGGAAACGGTGTTGTGGTGTGGAAGGTACCTGCCAGACACGGAGTTGAGTCACGGAGAGCAGACATTGGTATTTAGATTGGTATTTGTTAACTGGTGGAAGGCGTCCTACTGGTGGGGCTTGGTGGCCAGCTGGATGGCTCAAGAGGCCTCGAAAATAAACGTTTCTATAACAATAATATAATATAATATAATATAATATAATATAATATAATGTAATATAATATAATACTACAGGATGCATAACTGTAAAAAGAACTCGCTTTCTGTAAAGGGAAGAGGTTTATTCTTACTGTGGCAGGACACTGGGTTTATTTCTTTTGACATACTGGTGTGTGGGACGGAAGATGCGGGAGGTTAAGGACCGGTGGCTCAGAGGAACAGAAAAGAAGATTTGGTAAGTCCCATCTGTACTTTGTGGTTAACCCTTTGGGTATTAAACGCATATTAAAGACAGGACTCAAGCTTGTCCCTCACAGAGAACATTATGACAGTTAGGATGACCAGTAGTTGAATATCGTGTAAAGAAATAGTGATTGTTTATTGTGAGAATAACACTGCGCACATCAGTACACTCTTTGGAAAAAATTCGGAGATTTTAATGTTAACCCGACCGTACTTGTAATAACCACTAAGCTTTAAATGGTTAATAATTCTTGAACGAAGCAACATTTTAAGTACATTAATTTTTTATATTGCGTGCTGGTTACACAGGTCAGCAGCGATGTGGTAACATTAGAGAAAAGCGTTTTAAGTAAATTCTAATATCCTGATTCCAAATGTGGAAGTAGAGTTTGGCGATGCCGGTTTATGATACGTAATTAATAAATCCTGAATGATGCAACGCTTTTTTTTTAGTACGTTTAGGTTTGAAGCGTAGGCCTGCTGATTGCTCCGGTCGACTGCGTGACGGTAACGTAAATGAAGACTAGCGTTTAAAACGAATGCTGATCTCGTGATTCCAAACCTGAACGCAGAAATGTTCTGTGTGTTAAATTTTGAGCCAAACCAATATTTTTTCTTCACTTTCGCTTTCTCCCATAGTGTTCTGATATTTTTTTGTCAACTTACGTACTTGGGAGTTGGATATTTTGTTCCAGAATAAAAGTTTATTTTGTTTTAAGTAACGTCATCTGAAATTGCGTGAAAACACACACACAAGCACGCACACACACACAAACACACACATAAAACACACACACACACAAACACACATAAAACACACACACACACACAAAATAGAAGACAACTATAAGCCGCGTTTTACCACAGATTGACGTACTTGGATCAACGTATCCGGTTAGTAAAAATTGGGTTATTTCATACGCGTTGTGGACAAAGGTTAAAATCGGGTGTGCTGTGTATCATTAGTACAGCGGACATCGGTTTGAATTTCTCACTTCTGCTGCCCGTCCTGTACTTGCAACCAGTCGACAGATATTCTGAATGAAGGACCTGGAACGAAGTCCCTTTCGACAAACTGATAGTCGTTCAGCTGGCCAGCAAGTCACCTTAACCCATGCAGCTAGATTTTAAATCGTGGCTTTCTAGTCAAGGGACAGCGGGGACTGTTTCATTGGGGATGAAACGGCCGGGGTGTGAAGCTGACCACAAACATCCTTCTGGTGTCGAAATTAGAAATGAGTGGAGCTGTAGCTCCACTCCCTGCTATGCTGTGCACAAGTACAGCGCTACTCTTGTAACGATTTGTAGTAATTTCTTTACTGGCTCTTAGTAATCTAAAAGCGTGTTTTATGTGTCTAGGTTAAGTATAATCCAGTGATATGGCTGTTGTGGAACGTGTGAATTAGGATGGATGTGGAAGAAAGTGGTCGTGGCCTATTTTGATTTACTGGTGCTGAATTCGCATACAGCTTGTAAGTATAAGCGCGAACAATGTAACGCCAGCTGGCCTGTACATGGACATTTGAACGCCAACCTCCCAAAAAATTAAACAGGAGTGACAGCTACTCGACCGCGAGGTTCGGCTGTTGTAATTTGGGTCAGTGGTAAATGCGATGTTTAGAGCATGCAGATGAGTGTCGAAACGTACTCTTCGTGAGACGCAGAGAGTTGCGCCTTTCCTGTGGCGTGCAACGGAGGAGTCAGGGAAGAGTGTAGTGCATTATGCGTGGAGATTACTCAATTTTGAGGGGTGACTAGGGTCTCATCTGCTGGCTGAGATGTGCGACAGGTGATAAAATGCAGATAAGGGAGATGAAATAAGTGCTAATGCCTTCTGCCTGCTGTGGGCGTCATTTTCAGTCTTAGAGAAAATGGAATCCATGCGGAGAATGGAGAGAAGAATCAGCAAAACGGACGTAGAGAAAAGAAATTTTTTGATTCGGAGAATTTGTTGGTAGAGTTCGACCTTTCTGCACTTCTGATTAATGTTATTTTAAACATTCTGAATCACAGAAAAAGCTGACGTAAACAGAAGGGCATCAACTTTTTTCTCTCGAGTTTGTATCTCAGTAAGGGCACCTGATATTTTGAGATTGTTATTTCGTCACGATTCGTTTATATCATCGGTCGCCAAAACGTTTTCCGAGTTTTCCCACATAAATTCCGTATGTATTCTTTGCTGTACCAATCGGTTATAATGTGTTATACCCCTATTTCAGTGTGTTAACTGTGCTGCATAAATTCCGTATGTATTCTTTGCTGTACCAATCGGTTATAATGTGTTATACCCCTATTTCAGTGTGTTAACTGTGCTAAGTGGCGTGTAGTAATCTGGAAGATCCTTTTAAATTCATGTATTTTGGAATGTTACGCCCTGTCGCGTGGTAAGTACTTCCCGACATTTTGAAGTAACTTGTTGCCTCCTTCTTCTTCAGGGTAAATCCAGTCCAAAAGCATTGAGGATGTTACAGACTTTATACGTTACCTTACGGCGCAAGCAGAGCCACACCTAGAATCCTTTGTGTTTTTAATACAAGACGAGACGATGAAAAATATCCAATATTTTTATCAGTAGTTATAACTTATGTCAGGCCGCGCTTGCTTCCTGCACAGAACAACCGGCGCAGAATGGGTACTCTTACTTACTTGTTACTCTTACTTGTTCTGTAAAGTCCACGCCACGATAACTTGCGTACTGAAGAATTTCCATAGTTTGTTCCTGTTATTGTGGTATTAACCTCTTTTATTTTGTAAAAATTTTTAGCATATACCGTGCAATGAGTTTTGAGTAAATAGTACATTTTTCGTTGCTTTTGTTCCGGCACATTATCAGAGATTTTGGTGAAGAGTTTTCATGTTTTATACGTTAAAGAAGAAAAGTAACCTGTCTTAAAGATCCAGTTAGTACAGCGCAGTAAACACTCTCCGTTTCGGTTAGAAAAACCAAGTTAATGCTGTACATAACAAAAGTCGCTGTTTGTTTTGACGTACAGATTCAGAACATGTTAATACATTTTGTGGGCACAGAATGTAGAATCTTTCCTATTTAATCGAGGTGGTACATAAATTAATAGCTAGGCTTTACAAGGTTAAAGAAACGCCTGAGATAATAATTTGTGGCCTTGTGAATGTCCTGAAATCGTTGTCCATCACGAACCGTATGTAAATTATGCCTACTCGCAGTTGTTTTCCAACTACAAGACGACGAATTTTCAGATGTTTAAGCTAAATGAACGAATAAATTGTATACACCAACGGAATTAGTTCTATAAGAATTGTAGGTCCGTTCGGTTTCTTTTAAGTTTTATATCTGGGATGGGTGTTGTATTCCATAAAGCAATGCATGATGGTTAGGGAGTGTCGATATTTTTCAGTTGTAGTACTTAGCCTGAATCATAACTAGTAAAGTGATTTTATTTAATTGACTGTTAAGTTGTGTGTGTGTGTGTGCGTGCGTGCGTGGACTGGGCTGTGGCTGTTGTAAATTGAATGACGATAGAGTACTGGGAATGAGTATAGGTTTCACAAAATAACATACATGAATACAGAAAAGAAAGAGGGGAGGCGTCCGCGACCTTATCAGGTTTGCAACCGACGTTTCTAGTGCGCGGACGGCCTAAGAAATGCGCTCGTATCGATTCGAATCCACTAGACGCACAGACTGAATCCAGACGTCCTGACATGATGCTGTCTTGCTGATTTTGTTGATTTGTTTATGGGTGTTTGAAGTGTGTAGAAGTGGACTGTGATACCAACGTTTCGTAATAAATGATGCCTCCATCTTCAGGGCCAAAGTGACTAGTTGGTAAATGTTCTGGTTAAATATGCAGGCGTCCCTCAGACCCAGGATTAGTCTCTGGCGTCTTTTCCCATCCCTGGCGTCTGAGCGATTTCCTGTGCATATAACCCGAACGCTTTCACTATTCGCCATTTCTACCCTGAAGATGCAGGCAGCATGTTCTTCGGACACAGATAACACAGTTCACATCCACAGGGTGCCAGCATCCAAAAACAGGCTGAACATCAATCATTGTGAGGACTCAAATCGTTAATAATGGATTGTTGTTGTCCCGCAAGAATGCTGAGGTGGTATTGGGAACGAGGGGGCACGCGATGGTGCAGTTGGTTGAGGCACTGCGCTACAGGCCGGAAGGTCGCGGGTTCGATTCCGTGTGGGGTCATTGGAACCTTTTGTTTACACTACGGCCCTGGGGTCGACAGATCCTCTAACAGAAATGAGTACCAGAAATATTTCTTGGGTAAAGGCGGCCGGTGCATAAGGCTGACAACCTTATCACCTTCGTGTGCCGATTGTCTTGAAATCTTGGAGCCTCAACCTCGTGGAAACCGCAGGACTTGTCCAGCGGTTGCTTTACCGCATAATGCGGGCAAGACCACAGTAGTTTTCGTCGTAATCCTCGTCTATTCAGTGCATAATGACGTAACATGTTTAATTGTGACATCGCTTTTCACATCAGTGGGAAGGTAGGAGGGATAAGGGAATGACCACCTTTTTCCTTTCTCTCTTCTCCTTTCGTCTCATTCCCTCTGTCTGCCTTACACACCCTCAAAGGGGAAATAATCGTGAGCTCCTTTCCGTACGAAAATAAAAGAAAGGAAGACTTATCCGTGAAATGTTAATGTAATGAGTGATGTGGATTCGTATATCTGTGTCACGTTGTCCCAGCAAGATAACAGTAGCCTGGTTCTGTCTACACAGTAGCATGGAGCATGCTGTTATCGCCTGTCACGTTTCCTCAGCGAGGTACTGAGGGATAATGTCCCGATAGCATTGGGCTCGTGTTGTTTCCTGCTATTCTGCTACCTATCTGTTCGATCTTGTACACAGCTTCCACCAACGCCGCCGCCGCCGCCGCCGCCGCGAATACGAAGTTTGACTTCCAGTTGCTGGTAAGTTAGATTACATTGTACTGTATCACGTCTCGGGCTTGAACTCTTCGGCTGAACTGGTTTGGATATGCTTTGGTTAGACTGAACGCAGTTTGAAGTATATTGTTATAAGGGAAGAATAAAACAACGAAATATTTCCATTGTATAGTATTATGAAGCCAAGCAACGCGCTGCAGAATTTTACGTCTTTGTTTGTGTTGCTATTTGTTCATTTGAAAAATCGTGGGGTTCATCAAAACTACAGATCTGAGATGTTTAGGGACGTTTTCCTGCAAGTTTAAGTGTAAATAGGAGAATCACAGGGGAGAATTACGGGGGTAAGAGAAGATATCTTGACGGCAGTCAGTGTTAGCGGATTAGACGGAGGAGAATAGCAACGTGTGTTCTGATTATTAAGGTGTTACGGCTACGCCCTGCAAAAACCTGGTGTATAAACGGGTGCAGCACCACATATACTGTACAACTGTTTATTCTGGACTCAACTGGTAATTAATATTGTTGGTTGTTGATTCGTAAATACAACATGCACAATAAACGGGCAGAATAAACGACTTCGTAATTCTTGATTCTTCATTTAGTTATTCGTTCGTGGTTTGTTTTACAAGGCATTAGATTCTCAGACTACGTAGGGTCGAATGATTAATTGGAAAAGGTTTGGAAGGAACTGGCGGTGGCTATTTCAGGTACTGTGCGACACTTTCCTGGTGTGACTGAGGAGAACTACGAACGTCATTCAGGATACCGGATGTCCCGCCCAAGGTTCGAGCCAAATACCTCCCGATTAGAAGCGTAGATTTGTATTCGTGAGAACTTGGCGGTGGCTAAATGCAGCCGGAGTCGTGGGCGTTCAGCCGCGTTAATACAGAACGAAGCGCCAACCTTTCAGAGACGGCGTCTATTGCGTGCTTTGGTTTGATTAGATGTACACAAAAACAAGACCTACAGTTCGGGACTGAGCTTTGAGGCCATTAAGTTAGGGACGAATGAATGGGAAACTGAGCCGCAGAGCTCAGCACCGAGCAGTAGAAAGTTGACTCAAGCAGTAACTCTTGTTTTCTATATTCGGGACGTCTCCGGTTCGAATCTCAGCCCTGACAACTAATATGAGTTTTTTATGATTTTCTTCGATCATTCCAGATTGTTGTGAGAATAATACAAAAGTTTCGTGCCTGTCTCTTCCTTCCACGTCCGTTCTAATCCATTGTTCACTATTATTAGATAACTGAACCCTACATAGTCTGTGGTATTAATGGTATCTTTATATAAACTACAAAACAGTAATAAACACAACTTGATACATACACACTTATTTCAACAACGTTCCGAGGAATTTACCCGCGGAACTACAAGGCTTGAGATCCCGTAAGACTCTAACCTTAAAGGCTAATTCACACATGCCGTGCCGTGCCCATGCCGCGCCCATGCCTTTCCCCTCCCATACCGTGTCGCTAAAGGTTTAGATTGTGTTGTTCCCATATAATTTACACAGGGCGACCGTGTTTAATTCACACATGCATGCCGTGCCCATGCCGTTCCCCTGCCATGCCGCTTCGAAAGCGACCTCTCAAAGCCACGGCACGGCAGGGGATGGGCACGGCATGGTATGTCTGAATTAGCCTTAATGGCATCATTCTTCGCTTTTTGTTAGAGCTCAGATTTCACCTCCTTAGAAAACGACTTATGGTTAATAGTTCTGAGAATTTTTTTATTCTTTACCTTTGTCTATAGGTTTAGGAGTTACAAGCTAAAAAGTTTGAGAATTGGTTGGTAACAGGCCTTTTGCGAAATCTGTGTACCCCTAACTTCTTCGTGAATACAATTTTAATGCGTTTAGTTTCCAGATATTGCAACGTTACCACATTTTCTTTTTGCCTAAAAGCTTTCCAGACATGCCAGTGGATTGACGTTTTGAGTAAGACCAAATGGTACTGAAACTCGCACAAAGTATGAGAGTGAGGTGGGGGCTGCTGGAGTGTGGGAAGAACGCCGTTAGCTTGAGTGTTAAAACTTCTGCCACTTCACACTAACGGCGGGCTGTTAGAGTGAAGTGCTGCTACGTTTTGTGCGATAGCATGAAGTGATGCTTATGTCAGTGGAACAAGTCTATTTTCATGGAACTTATAAGCTGCGAGTTTGGGAACAAAATGCAACTACTGAAAACAGGCAACTCGGTTTACGTGTGAAGTGGGTCCCTGACGCCACGGCGTGACGCGTCCTCAGGTTGTGGATTGTAGAGACGACTTCCAGACATGGAGCGTAGTTGCAGAAGTATTCAGTAAGCAGTAGCGGACAGCCGCAAGGGGGTGATGGTCCAGCTTGGGTTTCGCCTATGGGATAACAACTCCTCACCATAAAAATCAACATGTTACGAAATCTTACGCGGGGCGCGGAACTGGAATTATTTGGATCGACCTGGACTGAATTAACGTCCGGAGTATAGGAAGAAGTGGCCGGCTTTTGTGAACACGGTAATGAAACTGTGTAGTTTATAAAATGTGGGCAATATCTTGATCAACTGTGGAATTGTTAGCTTTTCGAAGATAACTCATCTCCACACAGTTTTATTGCGTTCCCGTACATGCATGTATTGCACTGCAGGTCTGCGAATGGAATATTCATTTTATGTAACGTATCTCATTTGATGTTAGCCCCCCCCCCGCCTAATTAAAACGGTTTTGTAGTATATTGTGTAGTTGTTCTTGCGAGCCACATGATTTTGTGTGAAGTTCTTACAGTCAGCGCACTATCAGAATATTTTTTTTTATATTCATCCGCATGTTTTGGCGTGGCATTACTCGTCAGATTTCGATTCAGTTTGGTTTTGGGCTCTGCCGTGAAAGTTATGAGGTGTTTAATTTTGGTGCATGTAGACCCTATACGAGTACAGCATCCTGCTTTTATGAAACTCGAATCTTTTACCGACTTGACATTCAACAAACTGTTTCTTAACATGAAATACAAAACATAAACACAGTCTCAGAACGTAAAAGTTTTATTTTCACGTTGTTCCATATTGAGAATATTTAAGGAAACACGATGGCAGCCCATTGTTGCTGGCATTTGGTACGTAGTTTGGTAGATACGTACCGGTGTCTCAGAGAAAAGGAAGACTACGCGGTTTCAGCGTCTCAGGGGACAGCAATCTACCCAGTGCCCCGCTATAAGAAACTCAAATTTTACAGAGACAGGCATTTTGAGACTCTGTGGCTGTTTAACAATTTATATTTGCACCGCTCTGACGTAAACGTCAGTGTGGTGAACTGAATGGTTGAGGTCGCTAAAACTGAAAATGGCTTTTGACTTTCGTGGTGTTTAAAGTAAAGTGTAGTTCACACTTGGTACTTTCATTCAATGTCTTTAGCTACTCTACGGGCCAATTCGGTTGGTTGTTTTTTAAAGGATACTTGACTGTATGCGAAAAGACTGACTGTGGGCACGTGTCTCTCCTAATGACGTTTTAACAAATTGACAAAGCTTTGTGAAATTTGATGTGGAATAATTTTAAAGTGGACCATCCCGTTGTGCGTGAGCCTCAAGCCAGCAAAAATTGTAAATTTTAAAATTTTAGATGTTACTGTATACGTCGCTACACATTTTAACAGTTTCCTTTTCCTTAACGTGTCAATTTTAATTTTAAATTTTTTAGCATTTTAACCTCAATACACCTTGTTCTGGGACTCTTATCTTAAAATTATAAAATTATAATTGGCTTGCAATTATTTTACTCTGTAATATCAGTGAGCTGTCACTTAATATATGTGATATTGCAATAACAACCTGTATAGAAAATTCTATAACAGACGCACCTGAGGATGGCGCAGGAATAGTGCCGAAACATGTAGTGTATAATTGTGGTACTTAAAAACACCTAGAATAAATTGAAGTAGTGCTGTACGGCCTTTTATTGTTCCTATAATTTTGTTGATGTGGAAGTAATGTTACTAGATGCCCCTTTGCCTTCCTGCTTTCCGTCCATTAATAAAACAGCATGGCGACCATGCGAACTTGTGAGTTCGAAGCAATGTGAGGGCCACTGCATATATTGTTTGTGGCGTATATCTTCCATAACTGCCCATCATTTTTAAGGTTGAATGTAAGTCAACATAGTTTGTGAAGTCCATATTTAGCGTTTGGTTTTCTGGCGGAAACCAATGAATGATAGGAGTTAATGTAAAGCTTTTTATTAAGGTGGATCTTATACTTCGAAGCTGAAGAAATCCGAGCGAGTATCCTAGCGGCCAATAAAGTTTATAGCACCCTGCAAACCATATTTAGATCCGAACAAATCCATAGAAACAACAAAATAAGATTATGCAAAACAGTAATCAAGCCAGTATTGTATTATGGAAGTGTAACCTGCACCCTAACACAAGCGACACGACAGAACAAATGTTAAACACGTTTGAAAGGAAAATACTGCGAAGAATATATGGCCCGATACAAGAGGAAGGGCGCTGGCGCCTTCGATGGAATAATAAACTCTACAGCTTAGATAACGGTCTAAATATCGTGGAGGACATTAAAATCAGAAGTGTAGGGTGGGCGGGTCATATAGTAAGAATGGAAGATGGAAGGATCCCAAAAATGGGTTTGAACGGGAGATTCCACAGCACAAACCAGTGGGAAGACCAAGAGTCAGATGGGCGGATGCTGTTCGGAGGGATTCACTGCAGATACTAGAGACACGGGGATGGAGGAGAAGAGCTGAAAATGGGGACGAATGGAGGCATCTTTTGAGGGAGGCCAATGCCCGGAGGGGGCTGTACCGCCATACATGGATGGATTAATGAATCTTATGCTTATCAGTCGTGCTCGACTCACTGACTTATACCTCATATGTCATCAGGTACAGACTTAGCGACAGTGTCATGAGAAAATTTAACTTTTTCGGCGTCTCTATGTTACTAGTTGAAATTGTAGCCGGAAATGAGTCGCGAAATCTTATGAAATCATTAATTTGTAGTTCTTGTCCAGTATCACCATATATGAAATTGAGGTAAGGCCTTTTGAAAGAAAATGGATTGTACGTTTGTCATATGTGTTAAGTTATACATCTGCATTTAATATCTAATATATAAATAATAATATATAATATATATGAATAATAATAAATAGTTAAAAGAAAATATCTATCGCACATAGGGCTAACTGTGCATACTATCAGCCATGTACCAAGTGTCAGTGTTCTCGTTATTGCAGAAATCCTTACACAGATCTGACGAGTATTCGACTCATTTTCCGTCGTTTCGAGCCTGATTATTTCCTAGGCGATATAGACCAGTCGATAACGGCAATACTCAGTGGCAGACTTACGTCGTTCGATGAATTTACGTTCAATAGCGTAGATTAACCCTTTAAAGACGAAGAGTATCTGTTTTATGTAAGGACTCAGTGCGTACCGCGCTGTAAACACTCCACGTCGGTTTTAAAAACTAATCTGTTCATGTTTTATAAGGCAAAATTTGCTGTTTGTTCTGAGATCCACACAGAAGAGATAAATGCAATGTGGGCACCACGTAGAATTTTAGAATGTTAAACCTGATGGTACGTAAAGTTACCGCTGGGCTTTAAAAGTTAATTAACAGAAACAGTTGTGCTTTTAAAATAATCCTACCTGCCCAATCCATTTGTGATATTTTAGGCTTTTATATCCCCGTTAAATGGTGATTTCCTTGGGCGTTTCGTAAGATGTCAGACATCGAACGCAGACACGTAACCTTTTCCTTTATACAGCACATGAGTCGGCCAAAATTGTCTATTGTATTCTGGTCGCTGAATTCGTTGGTTTTCTCTGTCGTGTTTCGTGCGGTTGGCTTGTGAACAGCTACTCTACCGTGAAGCAGTACTCCTCCCCTGGATGCAAGCACGTTTTCATCTGTTAGACGTTTCGCTCTGGGCGTTGTAGGCTCAGTGGATTGCAGGCTAACTGAACCGTGGGCAGAATAATGTCTGTGTCCAATTAAATATATACGGATGGGAATGCATAATTAAATGTGAAATAGACACCTTAACCTTTCGCGGTTTTTGTGATCCTACCTGCGCCTTTGACCTTAATATTCATTAAAATGCAGAGACAAATCGTTTGTTGCAAAACTAATTGTATATGAGAGGGAGTCAAATTATTTTACTTGCATCTGTTTCACTATTCATGATGCCTTAAATTATTTTAATTGAGAACTATGCTTCATATCCTGTACGGATTTTTGTTAGGCCGGCTGTGTTTTGGAAAATCTGGTTTGGCTTCCGGCGAAGTAGGGTTTGTATTGAAAGGATAGGTGTGAGTCTACTAAGATTTATTTTACATTGTCTGGTAACAAAGGACCTCCAAAAACGAATTTAATCGAAATCCGTTTTACTGCTCGTACTTTTGAAGATGAAATATCTGGAAACACGAGCGGAGGTCCACGGCCTTCTTTTCGTGCACTGAGAGAGCGCTAAAACAGACTTCTTGTGGTAGGCGCATTACGTTTTATAGGTGCACGTCTGTATTTCATATCTTTTGTCTCATACACAGCATGTTATCAGCCATGTGAGACGTTCCATTACTGAGTTTCAGAAATGTAGTTCGTGTTTAAGTCTGAGACCAGGGTGGCATCGCATGGCATGACGCTTGTATTAAACTTCATATTGTACGTCTTCCTCGCAATTGGTACAAATAAGCAACTGCATCACCAACAAATTGCGCTGTTTTTTTATATTAGAGCAATTTGTTCGTGATGATCTTTTTTATTTGTTCATGTTAAAATTGCTAATTTCGGTCAGTTGGTTCTAAAGTTGGAAGGTGGGCACTTACGTTCTCTCTCTCTCTCTCTCTCTCTCTCACACACACACACACACACACACACACACACACACACACACACACACACACACACACACACCTAACATCAATGACGAGCAACACGCGAGCCGCGGGCCTTATGTGGCCCCTGAAATTTTTCGAAAGAATTTAACTCATGCTTCCAAATCGGATGAAGGGCAACTTTTTAGTGACCCGATGATCTTTGCACGCGTAGTTAAATTTGGTTAAACAGTGAGTTTTAACGGGATTCGTGCACATTGTGTGGGCAGACATTGTTTGTTTGAAAGTTTATAGTGTGAGGAGTGAGAAAAGTACGGAGTGGTAAGCTCCACCGTCTCCCTTACTCTTTCAGTTTTAAGTATTTTCTAGTGATAATTAATGCGAGTGTATTTCAGTCATAATTTTGTAGAACAGTATTCCGTGTATTCCTTAAAAAAATATCAGCGACAGAGAAACGGCAAGCTTCTCATGGACGTTCTACCAGTCTTAATAAATAAGTTCTAAAAATTAAATTATACTTAATTGCGATAATAATTTTTTCTAATAATTATTGATGGTAATTTTGGTCTTTTAATCTTTCAGTATAAAATAAAAATTCCCTGAACAGATATGTTAAATATTGATTTTGCGGCTAGCGCTGGGTTTGGGGATTTGAAAATGACCCTTGTGCAGTAGAACGTTGCTCTGCACGTACTAAGCTAATCCCATAAGCCTGCTTGCTTTCCGCAATGAAGGAAATTGTGTTAAGAGGTAACAGCGTGAAACGTTGTCACGTAGCGAGAAGTACATGTAGCAGCGTATTCTTTGTTGTCGTCTGAGGTGCAACGCCACAGTCTGGTAGATACGCACAGGCGTTTCGGAGGAACTTGCTGTCACCGCCTTCCGGTATTTCTGCTCGACAATGAAGGCGGCGGTCGTAAGGTGGGCAGGATTTAACATGAGTCGCTTTATAATGTCTTAGTTTTAAGTGTCCACGTTATTGCTTCTAAGCAAGGGAAATTGGAATTCAACATAGGATTTTTATTTTTTCGGGACTACTTTTTAGGTTCTTTCGCGTCCCTGTGCAGCGCCTGTTGAATCCGCTCTGTCTGTCTTGTCTTTACGCATATAACAGCTCGAGAATCTCAGAAGGAATTTCAATTAAATTTGATGTGTGAGAATTTTACTAAAAATTGAAACAATTTCTGGGAGAGAGGTGCTTAAACTGGACATTTTTAAGGACTACTTGTTATTAAGGCCTGAATGTCCCCTTCTGCGTGAGTGTTGAATGCAATTCACCGAGTACTTGCAAAATGAGGTATGTTTCGAACAAAAGATGTACAGACGAATCAAACGCACAATTTATGACAGGTTGGTTTTCCGCCGTAAACCTTATGATTTGATTTTGCATGCGTGTCGAGATTTCTGTATCGCAAAAAAAAAAACAATGGTGTGCCAGCATTCCCATTCTTTCTTGTGAAGTAAAAACAAAAGTCGGGATTGCGTTTAGACTGTGTTGAAAATTAAATTTGTCTTAATCTTTTAGTGTGGTCCTTTATTACAGTACCACTTCGAAGCATGTGTTTAACAAGTTGTATAAATATTTAAATGATGTTACTGTATCTGTAGAAATACAGATTCTAGAATATTTAAAACTAATAACACCATTGATAATATACTGAAGTATAAGAACAAAGACAATCGAACCAAATATGACTTGACTGACGTTTATCAACTTACATGTTTAGATTGTCATATGAGATATGTAGGACAAATCGGTAGACCATTTTAATGAGATTTAAAGAACATGCTAAGTCATTTAAATATAAAAATAACGTTTCACATTTTGCCCGATGTTTATACGAAAATGGACACAATGGGTAGTATTTGCGAAAGTTTTGGACATATTATATCTTGGTAGCAAAGGTAGACATCTTAAGTACAATGGAGAAATGTTATACATCTGTAGAAACTAAAAGACATAAGGATAAAAACGATGAAAAGTGCTGTCAATGAAAACTATATTCAACTCTAGTACAATGCGACCTTAAGATAGGACAGCATTACGAACCGATCGGTGCCTTCTCTGTGTAAACAAGTTGTCAAGCATTTTATAACCAATCCAAGGCCAACCTGCACAGCATGTAGTTACAACGCAACGGCTCAGACAAATATGGGTAATCAGCCTCACCGTTTGGTTTTTAATTTCGTTGCATACGAGAACATATTTTAATCACTACGTACACGTTACATGCAACATTCAGCAAGCTACCCACGCATACATTTAATTAACAACTCCCAGCTGGAACTCGGAGCTTGGAATGAATCCACACTGACACACCCGACTGGAGAGGATTCTGTGACAACTTGTCATAACAAAAGAAATTAAATTTGTACAGTATATTTGTAATAGTGCAGTAGAACCTCTATCCACACATATCATTCCCGATTATGATTACCATAATAATTTTAACATTTTAATAGTTTTAATCGCATTTCACGGAGTTATGTGCCTTCCTCACTATGTTTTAAACACAAATTGTGAACCTGAGGATGATCTGAAATAAGTCGAAACATGTAGTTTTGTATAATAATTAGAATTTAGTTATATTTGGACGGATTTCGGCTGCATTTATGATTTAATTTTTATTTTTAATAACAGTGGACGTTAAGTGATTGGTTGTTTAGTCTTTCACTGATTAGTTCTGACTTATCGTCAATTTGAATAAGCCTAACCTTATATCAAGTACTTTTCTGTGTGTGTGTGTGTGTGTGTGTGTGTGTGTGTGTGTGTGTGTGTGTGTGTGTGTGTGTGTGTGTGTGTGTGTGTGTGTACAGTGTAACCTCGGTTATACGACATCCGGTTATACGACACATGCTGTTGTACGACGTTTTCGGATGATCCCGGCGAAACTCCATAAGAGACTGTAGTAGAATATATTCAGTTGTACGTCATTCACTTACGCGACATATTCAGTTGTGCGACCTCAATTTTCAGTCCGCTCGAATAAGATTTACTCACTTATACGTCATGCTTTCTCTGCGCCGAGAACTGACTCAGAAATTATTGCCGAAGTAGCCGGACTCTTAGATCACAGTGATTCTGAGCACAGTGAGGAAGAGGACGAAGATAAATCCGATCCTCCGTCCCTCAGTGATGCCATTTCTGCCTCGGCAACTTTAAAAGGCTACCTATGCACTCGACAAATGAATGAAGCGGATGAAGGGTGTCTGTCGCGGATAGGGCGTCTGTTATACGAGGCTGGTGAGACTAGAGGGAAACAGACAACCCTAGACAGTCTTCTGTCTGAGTGACAAGTTTGTGTAAACGCGGCAGTTATTTTTTAATTGTGCTGTTTTTTATACCATGATGTCTTTTAAACATGAGTGTGCAATAACTGTATTCAAGAATTTGTGTTCTTTTTAATTGACTTAGTGAGATTTCTAGGCATTCTCCTTGATTTTATGTACAAATTTTGTGACTGTTCGTGGTTTTTACGTATGTTTGAATAAAGGTGGCATATTCAGTTGTATGACACCCTCAGTTACACGACGAAATCATCCGGTCACTTGAGTGTCCTATAACCGAGGTCCTGTTGTATATAAGCATACCGTCAAATTCTGCTCTGTTTCTGTAATTGGGATTTGTGTCATTTAACCGGCCATGTTTCGGCTGTAGGACTACACAGCGGGTACTGCGTAAGTCCCAGTTACACGAACAGAGTTTTAATGTGACAGTGTGTCGTATTTAATTACAACGCAGTAGCGTAGCGCCTGATATAAAAATTACAGTGAGTGGCTGTGTGCGCTCCCTGTAGCATTACTTATTCGTTACAGTGCAGAGCTTTATTCCCGCAGTTGATGTCAAAGTGATCTGGTTGTGTCAGTTACAGAATATGACTTTTGGCTCACATTATGAACGGTTTTTGGTAAGTGTCTGGATATCTTGGATATTAGCACGTAATTCATAATTAATTCTGTCGGACGTGCCTGGTGAAGAGGAGGCATATACACTGTGTACTTTGAACGGTCTTCTTAAACACACTTCCAGAAAACACGCCCTTAACGCAAGGGAGGATATATAAAACCTTAAGACGACAAGTAAAGAAAGAGACGAGGTTGAATTCTTATGTTATTCGTGTTTCCAGGAAGGTGATATCATAATTTGACACAGTGAGCTAGCGTCTTTGGTTTTCAGTATCTCCATTGCAGCTAATTTTGAAACACTAAATTATGAATCGTCATCCATATGAAAAGTCAGGTGCGTTAAAAGCCATGTTTCGAATTGGTTTTTCTCGTTGGTGAAACACGAATTTGTGCAGTGTACTTATGCATGTCTAATTAAAAGTTTGCTTATACCGGTTTCTCTGTAAACGGGCCTTTGTGAATATTTTGTTTTTGAATTGCTTTGATTTATGGGCAGTTAGTATGTAAAAGCAATGAACGATACACTTCGTTTCTAGGAAGGTGTGAATAGGCCTCGAGATTTCTCTAACTCGCACGCACGCACGCACTCAGGGCTTCATCTAAAATTTAAACGTAGATGAATTTCACTTTCGTTGAATAAAATGTTACTTGAGCACAATTTCTAAGTGAAGTGATAAGAAACATAAAGTGGATATAATGTGGGATGAAACTCCGTAGCCCTCATTCGCCTGCAGTTTAGTATTTCTACCCAGATGATTTAGATTGCCCTCATTTTACACGTACTAATTATCTTGTTTATTGATTCGTTGTTACAGACACGTTTGGGCTGCATATGTATGCGACCCAGTCGGAATTGCTCGCCCGTTCGCATGTACCTCATTAAACAGTCAGTGGCTGTGGGTGATTGGATTACTTTCAGTGTTTAAACACTTGATTAAAAATTACTTCAGCCTCGATCCAAAATGTGTTCCAAAGTAATCCAGGCTGGTAAAATATATGCCTTGTATCCACAGAGTTTGTATCCTGGCACCGGAAACTCTATATTTTTAGTTAGTTCCAAGTAAAGTGTAGGTGTGCTCTATCCGTGTTACGTCATCAGAAAATGAATGAAACTGTTTCCCAGATATACTCGTACATACGTCAATCGTCAGTATTAATGTTTACCAGAAATTCTGAGTACCTCGTATAAATGTAACCACATTTGTGACGATTCTCGAAGATTTAGCTGTCTTCGTACGGTCCCTTGAGAAACATGGCGGCAGCGCTGAGTTATTTAGTGCGCATACGAGAAGTGTCGATCGTTTTAAATGCTGCATCCTGTTTGTGTTATTGATAAATTCGTTAACACACTGGAGGTTCCTTGTAAGATTTCAGGTTCTCACAGCAGTGTTGCTGTAGATCCAGGTTTTTAGGAGTGTTATACATTGTTGACTGCGCCGTTTAGAAGGCCCGTAGCGCCTCCATTTTGAGGGTCTTTTTTGGAATTCGCGACCTTGAAAATGAAGACTACGGTTCTTCGAAAAGTCTTAACGTCACAGAAAACTTGAATCTTTACGAGTTCTGCTTTATACCTAACTGGTATTAATACTCGCTACATGTTTCTGCTGCCGTGGGCCGTCATCACGCTGTCGGCAGCCGAAACATGTAGTGGTCACGTGCACCAGCTTGATACCAGAAAATATTAGTTCGCGAGACTAACATCTGGAATGCTGAAGCACGTTGACTTGTGTGAGATGTTAGGTAGGCACCAAGGCCTACTGGTAATCTGGTTGACATTAAGACGGAACTGAAAAAATGCATCACGCTAAAGGAGATTCTCCGCATGCGTCTGCTTATCTGTATTTAATTGCAGCACAGTAACCTGTTTCGTGTGTACTTTGCTGTTACAACTTGTTCAGAATAATCTCCTTAGCGAAGTTGCAGCAAGGCGGTGTATCAATCATAGCCCGCGGAAGGGGGGGGGGGGGGAAGGTGTAAGGAGCAACCTTAAGCGAATCTCGGTGTAAGTGAAGAAACCTCCTTCCCTGAAAATTAAAATTTAACGATACATAGATTAATGATCTAGTACAGCGCTGTTGTGGAGGGCTTATCGCCTGCACAGCACTCGAACTCTGCCTCAATCTAATTTCAAGTACTGTCTAAATTTCCTTATGAACGAAAGTTAAGTTACTCTTGACAAGAGGCAATTAAGACGATCTGTATATCTTTACTGTGATCGTTTGCACAGATGTCGCTGTTGCTCATGCATGGGCGTGTAGCGTCTCGCTTTACGGTAAATCCAAACTAGAAACGTCTGTCCGTCTGTATTTGTATCATGAAAGTTACGAAGAGGGAAAAGAAACTGAACACCAACTTTTTTTTTTCTTTGCCTATCAGTTTTATTCCAAGTCTGCTTGACGTTCATTTCTTATTTATGTCGTTAAAATTGTCAGGTTTCAAGTCCGTTTCGTGCCTTCTGTAAGGAAATGAGTTTTCTTTGTTAGACCTTGTAGTACATAGGGTGTTACTGATGGATCTTGAACCGACCCTGTCAGACGTAACAAGGACAGCAAAATAAAAGCGAAAGGAGAGGAATTCCAGCAGTGTTATTGGGAAATCTTTTGAAAAGCGGATAGAACTGGCGCAGCGTCGTGTCCATTGCCTGTTTTTAGCATATTCGTCATTCTGTGGTCTTACGACAGGTCCATAGCCTCTTCCAAAGCGAGTTCTCCACAGAGTGCGATCTAGTGCTTCCTCTTTCAATTTCCCCTGTCCTTTCTTTTCCTTAAGGTCATCCAGTAGCTGCTCACGTATTCATCCTCGTCTTCCCGTCACTTCTATTCTTCCCTCTATCTTTTCTTCAATAACATGCTTTAGAAGGCGTAGCGTACTGGCAAAAAAAAAAAAGAAGAAGAAGAAGAAAGCGAAGTAGAAATGTAAGCATAATGCAGCATTGATGTGTGTTCAGATTTTGTGTCCTTGACACTTCTAAGATGGCCGTAGCTTTTAATCCACTGTGGTCACACTTTTTATTGCTGTTCGTAATTGCATTTCAGAATGTTATTGCCATCATTAGTGTCTGTTATTAGATTTGTTTGAGGACCTGATTATCTTAGCGCAGTTTGTTTTTACGTTCTGGAACAGTTTGTGGCAGTATACCTGGAAAAATATGCATCTGTTATTAAGGGAAGATTTTTGCGCGGTCTTTAGTAAAATAAACGTTCGGTAATATTCCTTAGAGAAATTCTAAAAGGGTTTGACGATGGTGCTTAACATTGTGTGGTGATGGTTTTATGGACTTTATCCATCGTCCGAAGAGTAAAATATTAAAAATTAAAATCACGACGTTTCGGAAGCTGCATCTGCTTCCGTCCTCAGGTGGAATGGAGGGGGAGAAGAGAAGAACACCTACTCAGTTGGGACCCTTAGACAGAGCTAGCCTCCTGCAGGCTAAGGGGCCGAAACAGAGGCAGCTTCCGAAACGTCGTAATTTTAATTTTTAATATTTTACTCTTCGGACGATGGATGAAGTCCATAAAACCATCACCACACAATGTTCCTTAGCTTTCTGTATAATCCAAACAGTTAGTGAATTAAATAACTGAGCTAAGCGTGTGGAATTTAGTATGCAGATAGGTCATAAATATGCGTGCACATTAGATATGGACTGTTATTTAAAGTTAAGAATTACGAAGAATAACAAACATGTGGACGGTGCGTAGCTGTGAGGTTATGTTCGACAAATTTGACTTACAGGGGTGTTTACCGGAGTGTGAAGTTCTTCACCAGAATGAAGTAAAATTAAGTGGAGCTGTAATATTGATACTACGAGATATGTAGATACGGTAGTGTTGGAAATGCGGGCGTTGGTGTATTCTTCTGGGAGTCCCTCGTTTGCATTAAAGGCGTTACAACATCAGATTCGGGTACCGGAACCTTGATTGAAGGAGCGTGAGCATATAATTTGTACTTGGTTCAGTGTTGTGTAAGGAATGTTAAACATAGTGCCCCTTGGCTTGACAGTTATTATTTTTTGTGAGGTTTATTATTTACCATACTGATCCCAGGACATAGTGTCGTACTCAAGCCTTTGTATTGCATTTCCTGTTACAACAGTCCTGTAGTAGCAAAGTATTATATTCATGACGCTCTGTTAACTTTTCGTGGCCGTCTCCTAACGACAGAATGCCGCGTTTTATGAACAGTAACATTTTGATACCAATACCTCTTATGCCGTAACCAATTAATTTTATTATTTCATATTATATTTCTGATCACTAAGCTGTAGTTTTTCTGTCTTTGCATTGTTTCTATTATTCAGTATTCCCTGACTGTATTTAGGCTCCTCCAGTCTCCATGATTATCCCCTTTATCACTCAGTCCTTCCCAGATCGATAAACATATCAAATAGAAACGTTCTGAACTCCATATCCTGTGTAAGTTATGTTTTGCTTGTGTGTGTTTGTTTATTTCAAGTGCAACACTGCTGCCTTGTGATTTCCTACATCAAACTAGTGACCCGATTAAACGTCAGTTCTGTTGTACTGCTGTAGATTTAGGCGGTTTCGTCAATTACTATCGTGTGAATTATTGTTACTGTCCGTCGTAACGCCGTTCTTCTTACATAAAAGCAAAGCACTGTTCTAAACGTTGTTAAAATGACTTCCCACCGTCATAGATTATTATTCATTAAGAACTGAACAGCATATTAACCTTTTAAAGCCTAGCGGTAACTTTACATACCACCAGGTTTAACATTAAAAAATTCTACGTGGTGCCCACATTGCGTTTATGTGTTTTGTACGGATCTCAGAACAAACAGCAACTTTTGCCTTATAAAACATTAAGAGACTGGTTTTTATAACCGAAGTGGAGAGTGTTTACAGCGCGGTACGCACTGAGTCCTTATATAAAACAGATACGCTTCGTCTTTAAAGGGTTAATTTGAAGGAATGCTTGTTGTGATTCAGTTGAGAATCTTTGTCTTCCCCGATATTCTCAGCGAACGTAAAGATTATGTTTAGATGGTGTAATTTTACTCGTTGAATAGCGTCGTCTTTCGTATTAAGGAAATACGAGGTAACATAGAATAGGGGGGTTGGGGTGTTCTGAGGAAGGTGGAACAGAACCGCGTAAAGAGGAATCTCAGACTTTGTAATCGTATCAGACATTATGAGTAGGCTTAGGATTATACGCATTTTGCATATTGCGTATGTAAAATAAAACCACATTTAAACTTTCGCATACGGCCCATCTTGTAAATAATGAATTGTATATTTTATTATTTATAGGATTGGGCCTAAGTATAAGTTTAAATGTGGTTTTGGAATGTGCAAAGTGCATATAATCTGGAGCCTACTTATTAGAGTAACAAAGTTAGGCAGGATGAGATGGGCGGGCCATGTAGCATGTGTGGGATCGTAAATCCGGAAAAGGAGAGACCAATTGGAAAACCAGAGCGTAGATTTGGAGAAAATATTAAAATGAACTTTAAGATGAGATGGTATGAGGGTATGTAATTGATTAAGATTAGAAAGAGTGGCGGGATCTTGCGAAGTAGGTAATGTGGCCCTGCTTGGGGTTCTTAAAAGGCGGGAAACGATTGAAACGCTTGAGTACTGGACTCCGAAGGAGAATTGTGCTGCGTGGAATTTTTTAGTCGGTAGATTTATACAACCGTGAGATCTGGGCGAAATGTGATAAGATTGAGCTGTTACAGCTGTGTGTTGAGCCGCTGACAGGTCTAAGGAGAAGCATGATGACACAGAGGCTTTACATGTGTGTACACACACACGCGCGCGCGCACACACGCACACACACACACACACACACACTGTATGCGGACCGGAAACCACGCAGGTATCCTGTGCAGTATACAAGATATACGAGTCACTAATTTCGGTTCGTTTAGTACTGCCAACATACGCACATGCTATGCTAGGTTATTTATGCTTCCTGCGTTTTCTGTTTTAAAACTGTTGGTGGTTAATTTGCGGCAAGTTTGTAACACCGAAATAGAACGTCAGGATTGTCTGTGCAGATGGAGCCAGTCTCAGTGGTAATTAAGCAGGGGAAGTAGACTCTCTCCATTGGCTGCAAAATTAAATTGAATGAAGACACAGACACGTGCTTTTCTTATTGCAGATGTCTGGAGTTGGATGCATTCTCGCTCGATTGTAAAGCAGAACGGAAACTCACTTACAAAAGGACCCGACAATTCTCGGCCCGGCCGCAGCTACTGAATCATTCGCAGGCACTTTCGCTTCCTCTTAATTTCCGTCTCGGCCTGCATCATTGAACGTTGTAGGTATAAGTGGAGATACAGAACTTTGCTGTGTGCTCAAGTTAGCAAGTGTTTCAATTCTGTGGGAGACTCCCGTAAAGTTATTACGAACCAAGTTAAATAAATACAGGCAGCGGGCAATTTTGTGTGTTGTTGCTACAACATTCTCGAACTCAACGCACGTAGAGGTGTCGGTAGTCGTGTCCGTCCGTCTGTACTCAGCCATATATACAATACCGTTGTCTTCTGCCTTCTGACAGCACAATCATCTTGTTTAGTTTCGTACAGCAAAAAAATTGACGTAGTACATCCTTGGAAACGTTGGCAATCAACCTAACAGACTTCACGGTGTCATAATCCAAAGACCAGGAGTGCAGTAATCTCTGGCGCAAGGTCGCCATACCGACTGAATTTTGTACGGTAGCGCCTAATGTCTGTGGGTCCTCAGTACGGAATTTGCATCGTGTCACCGTCCTGGCGCCTAGTATTTTGAGGTGGCTCCTAGTTTTGTGGAAAGTTTATACACCCTTGTCAGAGATCACGTTATATATTGTGTTTGTTTTCATGTTTCATTTGCAGAAGCAGAATTTGATCTCATTTAAATATGATAATGACCAGTGAACACCGCGCACGGAAGTTTTATTTATTTATTTATTTATTTATTCACTTTCTTAACTTCACTCTCAGTAGCTCAGGTCTGTAGCGTCGAATGGAAGTGTGGTCACCGAATAGTTAATTAGAAAGTGTGTAGAAGTAAATGGTCGTGGCTTAATTTGACGCCCTGCTCCGTCATTTGTCTAGATGGACAGAATAAAACCACGAATAATCCTTAGGCAGTTACAAAATAGCGACTTAGAGCAATGCAATTATTTTTGCGTTACTATTTTAATCTTATTGTATCATTTTTAGGTCCCATAGCATGCAAACATATTGAATAAATAAAAATGTCCAGCTACAACAAATAAAAGTTTAAATACAATTAGCAGTGGGGAAAGAAACATGGTCAGGTGAGATACCACAAGATAACGTACGTTCCTTCCTTTAAAATTTGTACATAAAGCCTTGTGGTGGCTCTTTTGGGCCGAAACATGTAGCTCATTGTTAGCAGAATATTATTATGCAATGAACGTAGATATTTGACAGGAAACTTATTCGTTAGTCACGAATAACGTCGTTCAGGATAGCCGGTCTCCGTGTTTTAATCCGGGTTGTACCAAGTACCAAGTAGGAGTGCACAGAGCTGAGTTATTGACTAGTATAATTATTAACTTGTAGTTTTTGTGGCTTTAGTATTTAGACTGAAACGATTGAAGCAGAGTAGGCTTCATTTTTCCTCCGCAGAACTTCTAGTCATACGTATTTCCCTGCCATGCGTCGAGCTTCGTCATTTATCTGCTGACATTGCCTCTATACCCGATGTAATTCTTATACTGCCATCACTCGGTTTCAAGTGCCTTGTCTGTGATAAGGAATGTGAAGCACACGAATGTGGCGTTGGAATTAAACCTTAATATTCATCACACACCACGGAACTGATACGTTTACTTAATATGTTAACAGATATGTGCATAAGAAACGCATTCTTGCGTGTGGGATAAGAAATACAGTTGGATACGCCGGCCTGTGCTTGTTGTGCTTGGAATTAGGTGACCGCAGTTGTGGAGATGATGGGCGGTGTGGCTGAAGCATCACCAGCCACAGGCATGTCCAGTTGAGTGGCTGTCGCGTCTGCAGTTCGGCACAATACACATACGCCTGCCTGTCAGTCAATATGATTGGATTCTTCACATCGTCTGGTCAGATCTCGATGCCCAGCTGCTGGCTAGTGCCAGTGTGCTGGGGTTTATGAACCTCACGGGACAGTTGCATGGGTGCACAAATTCCGGGCGCCTGATTGTCTGGGCAACTCAATTTTGTACGGTGGCGCCTAATTTTTTGAGCCTAATGTTATTCGGATGAGCAAATCAAGAATGAGATTGGCGGGGCATGTGGCACGTATGGTAGACAGGAAAGGAGCGTACGGGGTTTTCGTGTAGAGACCTGATAGAAAGACACTACTTGGAAGGAGCAACCGTAGATGGGAAGATAATATTAAAATGGAACTTCAATCATTTGGATGGGGCATGGAATGGATTGATATGGTTTAGGATAGGGACAAGTGGCGGCTTTTGTGAATGCGGTGATGAACCTTCGGACTCCATAAAACGTGGGGAATTTCTTTACCTGCTGACGATCTGTTAGCTGCTCAGGAAGGACTTTGGTCCATGCAGTTGGTTGATTGGTTGGTTGGTTGGTTGGTTGGTTGGTTGGTTGATTGGTTGGTTGATTGGTTGGTTGGTTGGTTTGGTTGGTTGGTTTGGTTGGCTGGTTTGGTTGGTTGGTTGGTTGGTTGGTTGGTTGGTTGGTTGGTTTCGTTGGTTTGGTTTGGTTGGTTTGGTTTGGTTTGGTTTGGTAGGTAGGTAGGTAGGTAGGTAGGTAGGTAGGTAGGTAGGTAGGAAGGATATCCGGTTTTCATGACAGCGAAAACTTATTTTAACGTTATTTTGGATTATAACTTTTTGAGATAAATTATACAGCAGTATGGATCTTAACAGTAAGGAGTTCTGAAGGGAACTCGAGGCTTATTTTCCCGCTGCTCATAATTTTAAATCTACGTATTTATTAATGGTTTGTTTACTTAGGATGTGTTACGTTTATGTGGAACTCTGTACTAAAGTACGGATTCTGTGTAAGTTACATTTGTCGCATATAACCTCAAATTTTCTCGTTGTTGACTTCCAAATCTTACACCATATATAATACCTCCAGTGGTTCATGATTTATTATAATAAAACCGAAAACTAAAGAGAAATTTCGCACCGTCGGGTGCTTGTTGTTTTGGAATCTACAAGAATATCGCCTTAAGGAGATTTGCGTAGTTTTAAAGGTCGTTACCTTACCTTATTTCGGTGACAGTACCGTAGCTTCCTCACCACACGTTCGCTATTTCGCCATATTGCTATTAGTGGATGCAGGATACTGAACGCTACGCCGTTGAGGTCGCCTGCAATGGCATAATTTCCTTATGAAGTCTCGTGGAAATCGGTCAGCTGGTTCAGAAATTCGAATGGGGTACGAACACACACATAGATATAAATGGGGCCTCATAAACCTTTTTTCGCCCTTTGTAGGAATGGAAGTAGCCCGAAATTCATGACCAAAGCACTGCGATTACAGCCTCCCAAACTATATTAACCCTTTAAAGACGAAGCATATCTGTTTTATAAAAGAACTCAATGCGTACCGCGCTGTAAACACTCTCCGCTTCGGTTATAAAAACCAGTCTCTTAATGTTTCAGAAGGCAAAAGTTGCTGTTTGTTGTGAGATCCGTACAAAACACATAAACGCAATGTGGGCACAATGTAGAATTTTTTAATGTTAAACCTTGTCGTCTGTAAAGTTACCGCTAGGCTTTAAAAGGTTAATTCAAATTTTTTCCGGTTAAGAATTTTGGTATAAACTTGATAGGAAAAGTACTTGTCCTTCAGAGTCTAAATCCAGTGCTCACGTAATGTGACAATGTGCAGTGTTGGCTGCGTGTTTCAGTCAGCACCTTGTTTCATCTTCATGCGAATTTTCAGCTATTTACATTCCTCAGTGGTTTTGTTCTTCCGCTATATCCCTGTATTATGCCAAAGTGTGGAAGCACGAAGCTCTTAATTGGAAATGCCTGTTGCTGGGGTATTTCAGCTATACTGTAGTGCCCATATTAACTGCAAGTACGGTCACCTAATTCCGTTTTATAGTAACTGAGCAGTGAGACACATTGTATAACGCATATTTTCCATTAAAACACTGGGAAAACAATTTATATTATACAGTTTGGTTTTTTCCGTCGTTAAAACATCAACTTATATCTTTCAGCATTGTCGTTAACCAATTTTAATCTGTGTACACTCACATAGAAGAGAAAATGAGGGGGAAGAAAGTTGGGTTGAGCCAAACGCTGAGCAGTGGCAAGTTGCTAGTCACCTGAAGGCTACACTGTACATACTCAGGCCGCGAAAAGAAGTCCCGCGGATGGTAGGGTGCGGATCGTGGATGTTCCCCGTATCTGCCAAATGTGTTCCCCCCGGGGCACCTTTGGTGTATGTCAACCAGCCCAAAGCGGTTGTCATTGACAAAGGTTACTTCTAAGCAATGTGTGCCTGTTAACAGAATGTTGAAACAACTGGATGGGGAACAAGAGGTAAGAAAGGGGGAGGGAAGGTACAATAGTTGCACGAATTGTCGACGTGACTGAAAATGCAGTTTTTAGTAAGAACACACAACTTTACTGTTTAGCAAGTCAGCTACATGTTTCGGCCACTTAGTAGTCATCATCAGGCCTGATAATGACTACTAACAGTTGCCGAAACATGTAGTCGATTTGTTAAATAATAAAGCTGTGTTTTGATTGAAAAACTGCATTTTTAATTTGTTGGAAACACGACGGAGATGATTCACATTCAGATTGTGGAAGTGTTCGGTCCATAGGACTTCTATTTGCGATCTCAGCTGGCCTGTAGCTGGTGAAACGTGAACGGGAGGATTGCTACGTTATAAGAGTGTGCGTGTTAGCCTCAAACAGGTATGTAGCCTATAACTGATTTCAGTCCACACACACACACACACACACACACACACACACACACACACACACACACACACACACACACACACACACACCGGCGTCTGTGGAGGTGACGTACCAAGCGTACGCAAGCAACCTGTCACTGACACGAGTGCGTCACGAACATTGTGTTACTGTCATGTCGCGCCTCTCCAGCATGCTAAAAATATTCAGCTGGGACATCTCACACCTAGTGCGGTTTTTATATTCTTTTTAATGTTCATGATAAAAGGCCCGATGCTGGCTTACTTTTAGCCGAAACGTGTAGCCTGTTATATCTTGTATTATGTGTGTGTGTGTGACTGATCTTTAAAATACATTCGAGTGATGTTGTGAGCTGGCTGCATGCGTATTATGTGGTCAGTTTAGTGAATTTACACTTATTTATTTATTTGTTTATTAATTGCTTTTACGTATGTACCTCGAAATTATAGGACATTTTTAAAGGAAAGAAGGCCTTGTCAACGTCTGTGTGTTACGTCATGGTGTAAACCTTTTTAAAGCCTTGTTTTATTTTTCCAGCACGTGTAATGATCAAGACAGTAGGTCTCTTAATAGCTCTGAGCGATTTTCTCAACACTTTGTGTTCGATAACTTCGTAGATATTGAGCATAACTTCTTATTTCATGGCTCGACAGCCCCTAGTGGGCCTAGGCCTCCTCACTGTCGAGGTTTCGAGATCGCACTCAGACACTCCACACTCGGTAGGACTCCCTGGACGAGTGACCAGCTCGTCGCAGAGACCTCTACCTGACAACACTCAGAAGAGACAGACATGCATGCTCCCGGCGGGACTCGAGCCCGCAATCCCAGCAATCGAGCGGCCGCAGACCCACGCCTCATACCGCGCGGCCAGCGGCACTGGCTAGCAGAACCTTTACTGAGTGATATTTACGGGCCGTGCCATGGCTCAGGCGGTTAGCCGCCGGCCTCCCACCGCGGAGGCCCGGGTTCGATCCCGGGTCAGTCCGTGTGGGATTTGTGGTGGACAAAGTGGCACTAGGACAGGTTTTTCCCCGAGTTCTTCGGTTTTCCCCTGTCAATTTCATTCCACCGGTGCTCCATTACTAGGAAAAGGACAAAAAATAATCATCATCTTCATCATAGGCTGCAGTGCGTCCATAGCGTCTGCTGCGGGGCCCTTCACCAACTGATTGCAGCTGTCTGTGTTCTGCTTGCAGTGATGAAGTGCGGGAGCAGGGTTTCACAGTGGTCATCGACATGAGGGGTGCCACTTGGAGCACCGTGAAGCCGATCCTGAAGGTACTGCAGGAGCATTTTCCCGGCTCCGTCCACATTGCGTATATAATCAAACCAGACAACTTCTGGCAGAAACAGCGCACGTCTCTGGGCAGCCACAAGTACAAGTTTGAGGTGAGTCAGACACCCGTAGGAAGATTCAAGAAGAGGGCAGAACACGTGATGGTGACTTACTGAGCAAGAACATCAAGTAGTGACCGAAAAGACAACGCACAAACTCCATAAATTGCCAGTTACTGGGGTTAGTCCGTACATAAAAGGAATATAACTAACTGGGGCATTGTGCTAAAATATTAACCCTTTAAAGACGAAGCGAATCTGTTTTATATAAGGACTCAGTGCGTACCGCGATGTAAACACTCTCCACTTCGGTTATAAAAACCAGTCTCTTAATGTTTTATAAGGCAAAAGTTGCTGTTTGTTCTGAGATCCGTACAAAACACATAAACACAATGTGGGCACCACGTAGAGTTTTTTAATGTTAAACCTGGTGGTACGTAAAGTTACCGCTAGGCTTTAAAGGGTTAAAGTACTTTTCTATTCATTGCTTCCCGATATTGGAAAGAGCATTTGTTTTTGTTTCACTTAAGAGTAATAATAAGAGGAAACCAAGTATGAAGGTTTGTTGGAATGATACTGATTGGGAAAAACCATTGATCTACTCTGTATTTAACTCACCACTAGGTATTAAGGGATAAGTACCAGAATGCAGGCCAAAATCAGAATATAAAGATAGGTAACAGGTCCTTCGAAAATTAAGTAAACTTTAGTTGCTTGGAAAGGGCTGTATCAAATAAAAGCATAGTTACGAAGAAATTAAGAGCAGATACATTCTGGGAATGCATCCTGTCTGTGTCCTCCCATTACAACTTTTAAAAGAATTGACCGATTTGCATGAAATTTGGTACGAACATTATGCCATTTGAGGCCACCCCCATCGCCGCACTTCAATTCCTACTGTACGTAGCATTAAACGGGCGCATATACGAACATATGAGATGGTACCAACTCTACTTTCACGAAACCTAAGGCCATGAAATGGTTGATGGTAGTTGGTAATGGGAGAATGTGCAACTGTGCTAATTCTGTTGTGGAAAGCGAAACAACACAGTGACTTGCGAGCATGACTCGTAAAGCTTACGTGCCTGTCGCTTTCGTTTTTGGCCATATATCTGTTTTAGTATTATTATTGTCTTTCTATTTTATTTTTCTGAAGAATTACAGATACTGTCTTCATCCAACGCATGGCCAATATTTTGTAATTGGTTTTAATAGCCTTTGGTCAATCTTACGTTCGATGTTTTGATTTTTAACATTGTTCGCACGGTATAGATGTTCGATAGAATTTAACAAATTGAATACGATTCCAGAATTTCAAACAGTACGTGCCGTCGTTGCCGTAGGCTTTCTCTCAGTTCTGTGCTACAGTAATATGAGTGTGAAATATGTAATTAGCAGAAGCAGAAGCTTACATATAGGTTTATGTGTGTCATCGCAGGCTTTCTACAGCGAGGTCTCCAAAAGTGTTTATGATAAAAAGTCCTGTGGTTACTCGCCTTTCGAGTTTTGCGTAGTTTGGATGATTGTCTTTAGACGTTTACTGCTTTCCTGCCTATTGTCTTTACACGTTTACTGCTTTCCTGCCTGTTGTCTTTACACGTTTATTGCTTTCCTGCCTATTGTCTTTACACGTTTACTGCTTTCCTGCCTATTGTCTTTACACGTTTACTGCTTTCCTGCCTATTGTCTTTACACGTTTACGGCTTTCGAGCCAAGGGGCCTCAGAAGTTTTATACGTAGACATTCTTTACAAAGTAAAAAAGAACGCCGTATGTGGAGATCGTTTATGTTGGTTACTCAGTATCAGCTTTCGAACCGTTGGACAGTTCGTCAAGTATATATGGGAGAATTTCACGTAAAGCCGTAGAAAAGTTCCGACATTGACCCCTGCTAAAGTGTACTTCACTTAATGAATGGATAAACAGGCCAAAGTAATCGTACTGAAGTGCAAAGAACTCTGTCGGTGATTCTGTGTGCTACATTTTCAAGTCCCATCTGAATCGAATATGGTGTTTCGTGAAAGGGGGTCATCTAAAGTTCACTGGTTGTCTTGAGAGCCATTGTACCTAATATTTCCTCAGCTGTTAAGAAGTGCCCCGCATTTTGAGGAAACCGAAGGTTCATTGCCGTTTGCGCAGGAGCTTGCCACTTGTCTCGATCCTGAGCCAGATGAATTCAGTCCACTCTTTAGCTTTCATTAACCTTTCAAAGCGTAACGTACCGCCACGTTTAACATTCAGACATTCTACATGGTGCTTACAGTGCGTATATGTGTTTTGTGTGGATCTCAGAAGAAACAGCAACTCTACCTTATACAATGTTAAGTGACTGGTTTTTATGACCGAGGTCGAGAGTGTTTACTGCGCGGTACGCACTGACTCCTTATATAAAACATATTACGTTTCGTCTTTAAAGAGTTAAATATTTTGATGTAGGCTTACCGTTAAGATGATATCAGTTTCTTTTTAGACTCATGATCCCGTTGTGTGTGTAATTGATTGTTTCAGTTTCTGCCGGAATAAACACAGCACTTTTCCACATGTACCGTTTATTATCTCTGCAACGTTTGGGCCGCGCACGCTGTGGCCATCATCAGACAGAAGGTGCAAGATCAAAAGGAAAAATATATGCTGAGGTGGAGGCCTACCCTTCACAGTTGAAATATATGGTAGCAGTTAGATATTTTAACAGTCGTATAAATTCGTATGATCTGCATCCTCACGATGAAATTCGTGAAACACAGATATTGACTACCGTTCTATATAGCAACCAATATTATCTGAACATCTTTGAACGAAATAAACCGATAGAAAGATACTTTTAAAGAAAGAAAAGATATTGACACTAAGAAGAGAAAATATGTTCCCTTTACATATATAGGTAAAGAAACTACGTTCATAACTAAATTATTTAAGCATATGAATGTTATCGTCTCATGTAAAACCAGTAATACTGTAGAAAAACTCTTAGCTTATGAACGAGGAATTTTGACATGTATAATAAAAACGGCATTCATGCTTTGAAGTCCCCGGATTGTGTAAAACGGTATCTGGGACAAACGGGAAATCCTTTCGAACGAGATTTAAAGAACATTTTGTATCTTATAAAGAACAAAACCAAAATTCAAAATTTGCACAACACCTTCAGGAAAGTTACCATTCTATAGGGCCTATGGAAGGCGTTATAGAAGTAGTTCAAGTTGTCGGGAAAGTGCACTTTATCATTGTACTGGAAAAGTTTTACATTTATTTATTTATAAAGAACAAATTATAAATCCACAGTAGGATACAGTAGAATTTTTGAAACTGTAATTCAACGGAGTCACCCTAGATAGCGTTCGAACTGACCAAACAGCTACTCCTCATCCACTTATGTTCAATAGTGTGTGGAGTTCACAACCATAAACATCAGCGGGCGCATGCGCAGTCTGTACGCTGGATACATATAACAACTCTGAGTATACTTTCGACACTTAACCTTTTAAAGCCTAGCGGTAACTTTACATACCACCAGGTTTAACATTAAAAAATTCTACGTGGTGCCCACATTGCGTTTGTGTGTTTTGTACGGATCTCAGAACAAACAGCAACTTTTGCCTTATAAAAAATTAAGAGACTGGTTTTTATAACCGAAGTGGAGAGTGTTTACGGCGCGGTACGCACTGAGTCCTTATATAAAACAGATACGCTTCGTCTTTAAAGGGTTAATAAAAATAGCTTTGGGGCAGTCTAATGTGATCGTCTCAGCGTTAATGGATATATTTAAAAAGCTGACATGCAGAGCAGGCTATACATAATACTTTATTATCAATCAACGTTGAGTCGAGTAATAATACATAACAAAGCTTACGTCACCCCAATAAGTCATTATAATAATCAAAGCCCCTCATTCTTTACAGGCAGCTGTATACTTTACTACATGAGAAAAATATTACGCAGATTCTTACAGTAAGAAGCATACTATAGAAGCGTACAACTTTCACTTAGAGCACAGGGTGTTCTATCAATAAAGAAACCGTCTAGTAAGGTTCGCTGTAACAGAGATCATTACACTATACGTAGTATAAAATGTGCCATAAAAAGATTGCGTCCACACTGCCGGTTGTCGAACTGATCCACTACGTATTTTTTCTATAAAATAGGGTTGTCTTCCATCCTAGTGTTTTAATGGTTACACTTGGACTATTTAATTACTAGAATATATGCATTTAAATACATATTATTCCTTATAGGGAGTAACAGGTAATTATATGTTTTTTATGTATTAACCTGTGAGGGAGAGGCTCCCACCTCAGCACGTATTTTTCTTCTTATGATCTTGTCAGATCTACCTGATGATGGCCGGCGTACGCGGCCGAAACATGTTGTAGCGATAATAAACGGTGCATGTGGAAGGTGTGTTTAAAGGTGAAAGTAAAGCAATCCCATTACAGGCCTGGACAGGCCCTTAGGGCTCCAGGAGGTTGAGGCTCCCAGATATCTAGACAGTCGGCACATGAAGGTAGTAAGGTTGTCAGCCCTACGCACCGGCCGCCTTTACCTCACAGGAAATATTCCTGGTACTCATTTCTGTTAGAGGCTGAATCGACCCCAGGGCCATGGGGCAGTGTCGCGTTTACTCTGACAAAAATGGAAATAGTTAATATCCGTATGTAAACAGGGATAATAAACGGTGCATGTGAAAAGTGTTGTATTTATTCTGCAAAAATGAAATAGTTAATATCTATATGTTTACTCATCTGCTGTTGAACAGTTGTTTTCACTGATGATGATCCATATGATCGAGCTGTGTAGGAAATTGCTTTGTAAATATTGAGGGATATAGCCACGTTGGAAGTGCACATTGCTGATGTGATTATTGCGTAGATGACCGTAGGACGTATTAATCCGTTTCCGACCTATGTTTCGTGAAAATGTTACAGACTTCATACCATTACAAATACCGGACAGTTTTCATGTACCGCAGCTTAAATGTTTATTATTGCTTTGCCACGAACGGTTTGTGTATTTGAACGTGGCAGTGTACATTTTACAGACTCCAAAGTATTGCTGGCAAGGACGTCTGCTTTGTGTGGAAAGCAAGTTTCATTCAAAACTCTTTTATGGATTGACTGCCTGACACGGCGTCGTATAAACACAGCAGACTGACTGACTGACAGACAGGCAAACTAAGCGGGCTCTGTTTCTTGACATTCATGACGTAAAATGGACTTAAACTGCTCTCTCCACAGGACGTTCACCCTGATGTGAGTTTTCTTCCTGCTTGAAACATTTCATTCCAAGTTTCGAGCGTCCTTGAAGCTGTCAAAAGTTGACAAGAGGTCGATAAATTGTTCCACGCCTCCCCATGTGCAGTTTTATGTGTCGGTATGAATTCCTGGCTTCTCTTAGACGTGTCAGGAATAGCACGCTGGCCAACTCGTTTAGCCACTGTTGGCGCAGTTTTGAGAGAACAGTAGTGCGGCGCCTACTTGTTTTACGAAAGGGGCGCCTTTCTGGACACTAGTTTTAGTTCGTTAATCAAATATGCGTAAAACGAATTCTGTCTAAATCGAGAGGCAATAAGTAACTAGCCATACAGTGAACTGAGATGGTACATAAATAATAGTAAACCAACGTTGCTGTACCTGCTTCTCGAAATCTTACAGTATTCCGACAGATGCTCAGAAATAATTTTAGATCTTGTTAAGATAACGGAAGACTTTCAGTTTGACAAAAGGAGTACTATAGAATACGTACGCCTGTTATGTTCAGTTACGTCCTGTTGCTGGAGGAGTTCCATGCTGATCGGTTTGTTAAAGTTGCTCAGGCGTCATTTAAGAGATGTCTGTCATCTTGATTCACAAAGCGGGTTACTGCTGGTAGTGGAACTTTATATACGTGGTATTCCCTACATTTACGATCATGCGTAGTTTGCCGTTCCTAAGTGATCGTATATAAGCCTGTGTGTCTTCAGAACACACTTAAGAACGACACATTCGAAGTGATAGCCTTCCTGCTTCGTATTTAAGAGGTTCTGAGTTCAAGTGTCGTTTGGGAGACCAGCTGACTGGTTTAACGCGTCCGTGGTTTTCCTAATTTCCACCAGGAAACCTTTAGGGTAGACTGTAGCTGCTTGCTTACTCATCCTTCCTCGTTTGCTATTCACTTAGCATTAACTGCTATATAATCTGATGTATTTAAAGTGTCGTTAAATAAAGCATAAATAAATAACTAAATAAATAAATAAATAAATAAATAAGCAGCCTAAATCTAGTTTACCAAGGTTTCTTAATAAGTGAAAATAATTTGTATTTTTACGACCCGTAACAGAGGATGAAAGCCAATCGCAGTCTAAGGCTTGAGTCTGCGGCCGCTGGCTTGCTGGGATTGCGGGTTCGAATGCCGCCGGGGGCATGGATGTCTCTCTGTTGTGAGTGTTGTGTGTGTTGTCAGGTAGGGGTCTCTGCGACGGCCAATCCCTCGTCCAGAGGAGTGGTGTGTCTGATGGTGGTCGAGGAACCTCGTAGGGGAGGCCTATGGCCGGTAGAGCTGTCGAGCCATGAGAAACAGAAATAAAGGATGCAAACTGCACGAAATTAAATGTACCGGTACTGAAGTGGCAACACTTCCCTCAGGGATCACAGGGTTTAGTCAGTATAATTTTGCACAGAAGTTGAGTGTAACGTACCGCTCATATGGGTAAAGTCAACACCGCTTATCCGTTCCCTTAGATTACTGCCATATTGAGCTTGGTCTACAGCCATAATGATGGATAGTTGGGGGAGAGGGGGCGGGAGGGAATACACAAATTCAGAGACTATATATTTTCTTGGAGCGTGGGGGGGGGGGGGGCTCGTATTTTATCACCATCTTCTATGCAAGAAGAAGGTGCTTTTAGTTAGAAGTGTGAAAGAGAAAAGAAAGGCATAAATATGAGAGATATATCTGATACCCGTTTAGCTTTTCGGCTCCCACATGAGCCATGCCAGCAGATATTCAGAATCACATCCTGCTGCTGGACCAGGAGACAGCCCAACCGGATGTATAAATTGGTGCTCCCCTGTTAGAAAGGAACAGTTTATGTCGTTATTCTTCAGGTCTGTTGTGCCACGTTCCTGTAGTAGCTTAGAACTGGAGTCGACTACCAGTGACCTGCTCGGAATTCTCTACGCTGTAAGTGTTGAAGCCACACATTGTAATGCTGAAAGAAGTGGAGTGGAGGCTGTTTTTACACATCTGGTCCCTCCGGTTCCGCACCCTGGTCTGCCAGCATTCTCATCTCTGCAAATAAAATTTGGCTGTACTGGTGATATATGACAAAGCCTTTCCCCTTAATATAAAACATATAGAGCAGTGGAGTTCCGTTTGAGAGACTAATGTGTTTATAGGTTTTGCAGTTCCTTATCTTCTGTTCTTTTTTCTATTGAAGAACGATTCTTTTTTGTTATAGCAAGTGAAACTTCTCGCATTTATATCCCAGAAGGTATTATTTGTCATTACCATCTCGCTTATACTTAGAACTCAATAGTATATTATTAATTGAACCTCGTGTTTAAATTTGACTTCAGGATCTCTTAACCTTCCCGTGTCCTGTTTAGAAACCTAAAACACCCTTGTTATAATCAGGTTCAAGGAGTATACCTAGTGGCTTGCTTTGTCCTCATGAAATTGACATAGCCCAATTTGTTTTTGTAGGTCTGGCAGATTCTGTTCCATTTCTTACGGACTGTAGTTCGGAACTCGCTTTGGAATGTGGTTTTGTTTAATTTTTAACACTCCATCTTGTAATTAACAACTAAAGTGTAAAGAATTAACAGACTTGCTCTTTGGTTGGGAAATTTATTCTGGCCCTGAGGGAATAACAGAAACTGAAGGCCTTCGGAAAGAAGACGCTAACGAGAACAGGCTTAGTTAGACGTTGCAGGAAGCCGGAGAACACTGCGTAATGAGAAAGCAAATAATTTGTGGGCCTACCCGTCGAGTGTAAGATGGGCTGGGCATGTGGTATACTTGGCAAAGGGTAGGCGAATGTTACAAGAAACTGGGAGCCACTTCAGGATTTTGAGTTGACAGGAAGAAAGTTTCATACTGAGGACCCACAGACAGTTGAGTGTGAGACGCCCGACAGAATATCGGGATAAGTCATCGTGAGACGCCCGAAAAAAACTCGAGATAAGTGAATGTGAGCCGCCCGACAAAGTGTCGAGAAAATTCACCGTTAGGCGCGCGATAAAATATCGAAACAAAGTCACCGTAAGTCACTCGACAGATGCCAGAAAATTTTATTTTGAGACGCCCGCCAAAATGTTGAGGTAACTCACCATGAGACCTCCGACGAAATGTCGAAATTATTCTCCTTGCGACACCAGACGAAATATCGAGATAAGTCACAGTGAGACGCCTGATACAATATCGAGATAGTTCTCCATGAGACGCCTGGTATAATATCGAGATAATTCACCGTGAGATGCCTGTTATAATATCGAGATAATTCACTCTTAGCCAACCGACAAAATATCGAGATAATTGACCCTGAAACGCCCGACAGAATATCGAGAAAACTCACCGTAACGCGCTTCCTTATAGACCTTGGGAAAGCTGAGAGACATGTGTAAGGTTTTCGTCTGAAAACGTCGGGATATCACTGTAGATAATATTATGCTAACAGTAATCTTACTGAAATGATATGTGAGCGTACGAATTGGACTTAGCTTCACTTAGAATTGAATTCACTGAAGACGTTGAAGCATGGGGTTTCGTGAATGCAACGGTTATCGTCATCACTTGTGTAGCTGCAAAGATTTGAACGAAGGCTCCTGAGAATGCAAATGCACGGTCGCTGTCTAAGTGAGCAACGTAGTTCGAGCAGAAAGCGAAGAGTTTCAGTAGGAGTTACAGAGTTCAAATGTCTCTGCACGTTAATCACCAGTTAAGGCAGTTAAAGCCAAGCCAGCTTAGCATTAAGACGATATTCTAACTACGAGCACATATACGCCTCTGGTGGGCATTGGAGCAAGGCGATTATAATAAGGATATTTGGAAGAAGTTTACAAGTATGAAGGTTAATTGGTAGTCCCACTAATTAAAATGGATTTATCTAATTATATAATTCTGAATTATATAATCTGTATCGCGTGTCAGATGTAATTAACTCAGTGAAAGCTGGAAAGCGGTGGTGGCTGGGACACCTCTTGACAGCAAACGAAGCGAACCTCCCTGGAAAATTAACTTTCTCCAAGCCAGAGGTTGTTACAAGAGGACAGGGACCGTCGAATGGCAACGAAAGGCGCTAGATACAAACCCTGGAGAGGAACATCGTTGAAGGGGTCAAAGCGTAGCGTTTGGGCTGTAGCGCCGTACAAGAATGTGAATTTAATCACGCGTGGATGATGGATTGATCCGATATTGACGTAATAGGATATTTGCATTTATTTTATTCATATTAAAAATCTCAGGCTGTCTATATTCGCTACTTGTAGGCAAATCTGTTCCCTTTACAGTGATACTGAAGGGATACAGTCGGATTATTTTGAACGAATGCATTGATGGCCGTTGCTTTCCTGTGTTTATTTCAGCGTATCCAATTAAGGACTGTAAATAAAAATTTTAATAAGGGATGAAATTCATTTTGTACTACCCGAAGCATAAAACTGCACTGCATATATCCTTTTGGTTGATTAATGAATATGAAGTTTGCACGCGCGCGCACACACACACACACACACACACACACACACACACACACACACACACACACACACACATACACACACACACACTGTTGCGGTTCTGCTGTGAGGCTCCTCATCCCGTGTTCATAAATTACTTCCAGTTTATGGTTCCAGGAGGTGATAATCCGAAATGATGGTGACTTTGGAACCACCACGAATAAAGGAATTCATTGCTTCAGGCACTTAAGCTTCCTAAAATTCAGCCATAAATTTACCTAACTGAACGGAACTAACCTAAATGATGATACGGGTAGAACTTTTCATGGCCGTGTGCTGCTACTGTGATTGAGTGGTCAGGACTTCTCTTGTGCCTAACCCTTCTTTGTTACACATTTTGGACAAACTGTAAGTAGAACACTGAGGTTCTGTGTGGGTTATTTAAAGCTGCTGTTCCAACTGCAGAGGTTTTATACGACCATCGAATAACATGAGAAGGCAATTGTGAAAGACGAAGAATAATAATATGGAAATTGGAGATTATGGCTAAACCTAAACGTTTTATTTCGATATTTTCCTGGAGCGACTGAGAAAAACCATTACAAACTGTTTGAAGGTTAACTGTTAACTTGGTTGAGATTCGAAATGGATATTTGCAGAGTACGAATCAAGTATGTTAGTTTGATATGATATGTTTGCTGTGTAATCAGGAACACATGGAAGGTGTGTTAGCCACGCGTATGAACGGTGAGTGTTGGTTTGCTGGAAGGGCTGTAGATGCAGCGCAACTTCTCCTGGTATGACAGACGGCGGTCATGTCCGGTCACGTTCGAAAGATTGTTTAGCAAGCTGTCGTGGTCTGTGTTAAGGTTCTGTGGCCGCATTTGTCTGGAAGGACTGAGCGATATTACCAAGAACCTCAGGATAGCCGGAGCCTTGGTCTAGATTCGACCGGCCTCCTACCGCGTGGCAGTCCTCTATAGCACTGTTTCTCGACTTCGAGTGCTGTGGTATCAGGCCGTTAGGGTAACCGAGGAGATACAAACATTGCATGAACGCTCCACAGTGTTACATTATACGTACTTCGCCTCACTTGTCGTTTTTAAATAATTGTTGCTAGTGGCAGGTCCTTTTTATGAGGGAGTCGTCTCATGTTTTTGTTATGTTAATAAATACAGTACCAGAAATTATCTGGCGTGCGAGAGTTTCGTGAAAACCTGTTAGTGACAGTCGTACTTTACATAAGGGCTTAAATTATGTTTACCGATAGTTACGATGTTTTTTTAATGATTTAGGATTGTTTTTCCGTAATGGACCTATCTGTAATGCCGTCGAGTAATACTAAATTTCATGAAAATCGATGCAGTGAAAGCCCTACTTACTTGATGGCGTAAATGAAATTACACTTACGCTGTACTGCAAAACCGTATGACATGTTGAAAGTAAAGAACGCCTTGGTAAAATTTGTTTACTACGTCACGGATTACACCACGTGCATTCTCCCTAGATGGAGGACGGGAGAGAGAAGTCAGAACTGGAAGGTAGCAGGCATTTTTCTAATTCGATGTGCTCTGCATTTCTCCGTCAATGTAATGCATGGACCATTGATAAGCGTTCTACTGTTCCCACATTCCAGTATTAAATAAATAAATATATATATATATATATATATGTAATGCAAAGAGCCAGAACGATAGACACTGCCAACGAAATAGTACTGGAATGAGATGATCAACACACAGTGTATAGAAGTCGCTTTGTACGTACCACATCAGTGGTAAACAATTACTTGCATGTAGGGGCTGTGTTGAATGGTAAACTAATTACATGGGCTGCATGACCAAGGCGGAATAATTGGATGTGAAGAGAAATGAAACTGCACACTAAAATCCCTGGGTTTGTGTCATTATTAAATTTCATTTCCGTCACCTCATGCGTTATGTATTGTTGAAAAGGAAAATGATGTTTAAAGCATATTCAGAACGAAGACTTCACAGTTCATTATATTGTTGAATTGGATTTGTGTAATTTAAATATGAAAAAGAGGAAGGACCAAAAGGGACAAAATGTTAGTTGGAAAATGTGAGAGTACCTACGTACCGAAATGGATCTAGAATGTATCTTACTGAAGTAGGCTGTGAAGGTGCGTTAGCTCGCTGAAGATACGAACAGAGTGATGAGGCTCCTGGTGCAGTAAGAGGCTGGAAATATTTTGACTGACTGAGCAACTGTTAGCTTCTTAAGAAGGAGTATGCTCCATGGAGTTGGTTAAATTGACGTTGCGAGATTTAAATAGTTTCACTGTTCCGTACTTAACAGACTTTGGGGACTAGGTAAGGTGTTCTAGCGTGCAAAAATTCAAAATTCTTCTTATATAGCGCATGTGTGTGGATCTCAGAACAGTGATTATTTCCCTATGCAACATGACGTAATTTTTTTGTAACCAAGACGGAGCGTGTTTACTGTGCGGTACGAACTGTATCTTTACGTATATTTCAGATAAATCTCCATATGTTAAGGGTTAAATACTACCCACTGTTTTGGAATTCGTGTTTCGTTTTGCAGATCTGGCCGCTCTGATGAATGTGTTTTGCTTCTGCAGGGATGCAAAATCATAAGTAACGGTTTTGAAAAAGAAAAGCTGATTAACAAGAAGTTTCCTTTTGTTTCCTTTTTCGTTTTTCTTCTTCGTCTTCTTCTCCTCCATCTGTTCTTCATCACCACCATCATCGTCATTATATTCCACTAAAGTGTTTTTTTTTTAATCGTACTCTGTTTTCTGAGGTGCCTGGTGGCGCAGTTGGTTGAGGCACTGAACTGCAAGCTGGGAGGTCGTGGGGTCATTGAGATTTTTCATTTACTTAAAACTTCTGGCCCCGCTGTAGCCCTGGGGCCGACTCAGCCTGTAACAGAAATGAGTACCGGGGGTAAAGGCACCCGATGCGTAGGCCAAACAACCTTACGACCTTTATGTACCGACTGTCTAGAAATTCTCGGAGTCTTATCCTCATTGAGCCTTAAGGGCGTGTCCAGTCCTGTAAAGGGGTGGCTTTACCTTTACTCAGTTTTATACGTGTTTACCCACGTTGCCTTTCCATGCTCAGAGACTGAACAGACAGACCTAGGTTACCTTTAATACCCATGACTTTGTTATTACGGTGGATTCCCTCGAGCGTTTCACTCATTCCAGTTCCAGAAACAGAGCAAGCCTTTTTATAAACAACTGTTTGCTTGCCTGCGTGTCGTCTCCTCTCTTTCCGTCATTTCCCTGATGCCGCGGCGCTACGTTTAGAAGCCGCCATACAAAGAGCGGGCACGTGCTTGTGCTTGGAGACGGTTGAGATCGGAAGATCATCTCACAACAAACTGACAAAGCGGCAGGCACACGGCTACAGACAAAGCGAGCAAAGAACAAGATGGAAAGTGTGCGTATAGCGTAACACTTACGCGCGTTCGGATCTTCACTTCCTGGACCCCCACAGATGGTCACACCGATATAATTCACTGTGGCTTCCCACTTGTGGACGTAGTATAAGATGTTAATACTGTTGTTAGGGTCTGTTATTATATTTTTGAGGAACTTTTTATTTATGTGTGTGCATTGTTTTTTCTTGTGTTAAATTTATCGGTTACACATAACCTTACATTTTAACCCATCTAAGCATTGTGCAATTACTGACTTAGAAAACGTTATTTCATATACACCTTTTAGGCACATATATTCATAAGCTATCTGCATACCAAATTTCTATTCCCAGATATAAGCAATGAATTTCAAATATTAGAACTGTGCTTGTATTTTTACCCTACTTAAGAGGCACTCAAGTGGGTTGCATGTGGAGCAATATTTTATTTAGATCTTCACCTGTATTTCCTGTACTTAGCTGATACTCGACGACATATCGTAAATGTACGCTGGTCTTTACGTAAATTTTACTATTATTATAGCTTGATTTTAAACACACTTGAATTTTATTGACAGATTGTTATAAAAATCTTCAGTATAATTTTTTAATGAACATCATCCTGTTGTGTTGTTAATAGTACAAAAATTAAATCAGTATCTGTCCAAACACAACTAAATTCTATTTATTATATAGAACTATATGTTTTGACCTATCTCAGGTCATCCTGAGGGACACAGTTGATCTTTAAAACATATTAAGGAAGAAATACACATTATGTAGGTCTGTAAAATAGAATTAAAATTATTAAAATTGCTAAAATGGCTATCGTCATAAACAGGAACAGTATGTGTGGATAGAGATTCTACCCCAACTGCTACAAATACTGTTTACAAATTTTACTTCCTACGCTATTCCAAAGTTGTTGCAGCATGATCTCCAGTTCGACTACATTGATATAGATTCATTCCAAGTTTAATTATGTAAGTGGGCTTCGACATTTGCTGATCCACAATTCCGATGGGGAGCCAGTAAATTGTCTGGGATGATGTGTCTATATGCTGTGCATGTTGTCCTTGGACAATCTGGACAGCATGTAGTGTGTGGATGATTCAGGGGTGTTCACGATGCTGTGAACACCCCTGAATCATCCACATGCTGCCCTTTTCTACTGTGTAGCAGTTCACTACATAAAAAATTGCCAGCAGATCTTCTACATGTACAATTAGACCAAACATTTTTGATTTATGCAATGACTGATATGCTCCCTGATAAGGGACCAATGAAGTCTGAAACACATAGGAGTGTAGTGTGTTTTTTGACTATATTGTTGTGAATGTGTGACAATGTAAGTGGACTTGTTGGTTGATATTAAAAAAAATTGAACTATAATTGCATGTAATGGAAAATATAAAATGAATTAATGCTATTTAGGGACTAATAAATGAGCTATTTAATCTTTAAAACTGACAGTTGCACTATGAAGTCAAAACATGTGTTTTGCTAAACTTTAAAGCAGGTAGTACAGATAGTTATCACAATTCTGTAGAAAAAGTTAAAAAATCAGTTGCCTATTCTAATTGCAAGCTTTACTTAGCTGATAGCATGTGAATGTTTAATGCTGATTGATCTAAAATTGGCAATGTGGCATGTCTGTTGCAGATTTGTTCTTCACTTGTCTTTGGTATCCATTTCTAGTGTGAGCTGCTGCTCTGTCCAGCAGGTTTTATGATTCCAGACTCTTGGATATTCACAACCCATCGTGCTGCTTCTTCTCATGATGATAGTTTTGATCATGATGTTGAAAATAATGAGTGCTTGTGCTTGGGTTTATGGTATTGTAAAGTCTGTGGTCCTATAAGGAATGGATTGCCAGGTTTTATTTTATGACAAACTCTTATCCAGCTCCTCATTTTATTTTGAATGGGGTTTCAGTTTTTATGGCTGAAGCCATGAAAACAAAGATTCATTTTGTCAAGTTTAAAGAGAGAATCTTCCCACAATGTCCTGCTGGGGGAGCAGTAGTCTGTAAGCAGAAATGATAAAAATGGCATTATGTTTGAGCAGTAGAATGCTGTAAGTATCAAGCCTTCATTTGCTTGTAGAAATTGTCTGACATGATCCACTTGTATTACAAAATTTATACATAAACACACACGTGTGCATGCACAGAAGTATGTATATAATATATATAATATATATATATATATATGAAATACAGTCAGCAGCCATGTAAGCACAAGCAACAAGATGCCATAAGTAAATGACTGCAAACCAAACATTTCTCGAGAGTATTTGTTATACTCAGCTGTTCAGATAACTTCTTATATTTCGGTATCTCTGAAACAAAAAACTCAATAATCACTGGAAAATCTTACACCACTTACACAATCCGATGGTTCCGTATTGGACAGCACATCTGTGGTCATAAGAATATAAAGGCTATTGCAACAAGATTAATTTGAATTTAATCCAGTTTATCTCATTTTATGAATTTTAATGTTTTACTATTGTTTTACTATTTTATATATTTTATACTTCATGCAGTTCCATGTTAAGACTCTTTTAACATTTTATTATTAAAATATTTGAGAATGAATATGTGACACAACTGGACAAACAGTAGAGTAGTATAGTTGAAAATGATAATTGATTTTCTTTGCTTATTTTCAGACCAATATGATAAGCCTGGAGGCCTTACCAAAAATTATTGACACCACGCAGTTGACGTCAGACTTGGAAGGCACACTTCACTATGATCATTCTCAGTGGATTGATATGAGATTAGTAAGTGGCATTGCTTCACACAGTAGCAGGATAAAAATTGTTTAAAGTGCTTGGAAGTCACAGTAAATAACACAGTACTAATATTTACTTAAAAGTCAAGGAAAAATATAGCATTTAAATTTGTCACCAATTTGTAATATGCAATCCTAAAAGTTTTGCTGTCAAAGATATCTGAAACATTCAGAACTTGAAGGAATGAGCTTAAGCATATCTGCATTGTAAGGTACAGTAGATGTGCGAGGAGAGTGTTGTGTTGTGATTGAATTATTATCCCATGCAAGACATCCCTCTTGACTATTATTATAGGTCATTTTGTAGCTTACTTAATATATGTCTATTGAGGAAAATAATGTGTATTAAAATCTTTGTCAGGAAGACATTTCTGAATTTGAATGAGTCAGTAAAAAAAGAATGTTTCTGATAGCAAGAAGATGGAAAGATAGTGACAGAAAGGTAAATCTAAATGTTTCTGTATTGTATTGGACAGTTTGCAGTTTCATTGAATGAACTTGTTTGGTCATCTTAACAGTGTTATGATTGTGAAAAGTGGCCATGGAATTTAAATTTTGTTTTTGATTTCTTGCAGTGGGAAAGCGAGAAACCCTATCAGTCTGTAAATTTACTCACTGTATTGTGCTGACTTTAATATATCTTATGTGTATACTGACTGTTATTAGCTGTCAGTTTGTGCTGCATCAAGGTGTGGTTCAATTTAATTTGAATGTATTTCACAAATACTGGATAAGTTACTTTTAATTGAGCTTATCACGTTGCTTGTAATATGTGAATACAGGCTTTGGAGGACTTCGTGTGGCAAGCTGCAGATCTCCTTGACCGCTTGGATGACCTCCAGGAGGACCTGAGCAGGAATGACTTTGCAGATGATGTGGCAGGTGCTAAGCATAGTATTGACCTGCATTCTGAAATGAAGAAGAAAATTATGAAGGCTCCAGTAGAAGATATTGACCATATTGGTCAGCGACTACTTCAGAGGTTTGTGTTCGGCATTTTTTCTGATTGAAAGGCACAAAAATATTGGTCAGAAAACTTGGAGGGTGATCTACATACAGGCGGGTGGGTAGTGTTAAGAGAGCTTATGGAAGAGGTGTAGTGGTGTGGATTGGACTGTCCTGGCTGAAGTTAGGTCCAACAGGCAGGTTCTTGTGAATACTGTAGTGAACCGTAAGGTGCTTTTAAAGACAGGGATACTTTAACTAGCTGAGTGACTGTCAACTTTTCAATATGGACGTGCTTCATACAGTTACTTATTTATGTTAATTGTGTGTAAAAATTAATTGAAATTCTTAACCGTAGAAAGGCAGAGTGGGGTTATCATATGACCCAGCTTAAAATAACTTGTGTTGTGGCCCTTATGCAGGATTGTCTTAGAAGGTTCTCAGTTGGTTTTCATTCAGCATTCACTGAATGTTATTGAAGTCACTTTGACAGCTTCGTTTTTGTAGCCCCTGTGTGTGAATTTTGCATTTGGGTCATGTGTGAGCCAACTGCAGTGGCAAGATGGGGGGAGGGGGAAGTGGTGCAGCCACCCCAGCTGGTAGAGTTATGTGTAGAGTGCAGGAGGTGACAAAATATGTGGTAAGTGAACATTTTAAATGGAACAGTTTGATTTTATTTGCTCAGCAAATTGTAGATTACTGAATCAAATATCAGGGAATTTAATAAATGAGTGATTTTTTTAAATTCATAATTTCTGTGAGGGGTAGCTTTTGTGATTACTCACCCTGAGCACCAAAAGGCTGGCTGTGCCATTATCCACAACCATGTTCCTGTGTGTTGCATGCATGTACGCTGTGGATTCTCCCTTAAAAGAAAATACATGTATATAATTTTGACAAGCACTGCTTATTTAACAGATAACTATGTGGCTGTTAACACAGAATCGCTTGTTTTGATTATTGTATTGTGTGAGCAACTGAAATAATTATTCATAAGGTATTCTGCATTTTTATCTGTATTTCCTTTGATCTCATATTAAGTTATAAAACAGTCTGGGACCTTGCTTAATTTTGTTTGGGAGTACATGTTCTAGTATGTGCTGGCAACTGAAAACTTCCATCTGTTGCCTTTTATTTCTCTTCTGTGTAATGTGCACTGGCTGCATACAGCATAAGAAATATAAACCCAGTACTGTTTAAAGTTTCAGACCAATGAACTTTGAGGAAACTGAAATTTCAGGCTTGAGGCTGAGAACCCATAGCCCTTCTAGCATTAATTACTTCATCAACTTATTATGTTAATGTTACACTGCCAGATTTCAGACTGTAGACAACCATATAAGAACACTGGTACCACCATTATTTTATATAATTTAAACAATATGTCCTTCTTATTTGTTTTAAATGTACATTGAATTGTTCCACTCACACACACATTTATTGGTACCTTTGTAGCTTGTTATATACATCATTATTCGATATATATGATATACCACATTGCAAGTAGTTAAATCTTTTATTTCTTCAGTGACTTTATTGTATTCAAATTGTAGTCATCACATTTGTAACGTATTAAGAACTGCAGTCCAGTAATCTACACTGACAAGGCATGCATACACGCGTGTGACATTCAGCGACATGCCTTGTGTGTCAGCACAGTTGAGTCTGCTTGGGTTGTTTCAAAGGGTAAATGAGCTGTAATTTTCTGTGCTGGTAATAAAGTGGATTAATTCCATATGCTGCCCTAATATTTAAATCTTGTCAGAAGTCTGTTTGTCATCATGATGACTTGAAATTTGGTAATTAAGGGAGGTGGTCAAAGTGCAGATGGACTCTAAAAATTTCAGCAACTCTGTTTTAATCATATCAAATTAAGCCTGTTACAACATTTTGCTGAAGACAATACTAGCTTATTCCATCTGAAATCAAATGTATGGAAATGCTTGTTTTGCACTAGGTTATTATATTATAGCTAGTATTTCCAGTCAGCTCTCTCCTTTTGGCACTGCTTCTGCTGCTCTGCTGTCTTATCTGAAATGTGCTAGCACCCCATCACTAAGCTTTGTACTAAACCTTGAAAGGGAGTGTGACTAAGGGAGGTGCAGATGTTTGGACTGCAGTAAGAACCACAAAACATTGACATTCCATGTTCTCATGTTATTAACTGTCTGCAGTTTACTTGTCTGCACAAATTACTTTAGTGTGTGTGTGTGGGGGGGGGGGGGGCCCCGGGCGCATGAGGCATGCATCACACTGAATATTTTAGGCGATAACTTACACTAACCCTTGCCCTAATGTTCCACCTCCACTGTTTAATCCCATTAAAATGTTTCTTCATGTCAATCACAACAGTGTTTGAGGCATCTAAAAAGCACTAGAATTGTGCAGTGTGAAGGAAGTGGTTATTTTCATTTCTTTCCCCTTTTTTTTCATATTCCAGACTCTTTTACTGGATGTTGTGTAGACCTCAGTAAGTAAATATGTTTGGTCCTCAGTTTAACTTTTGTCAGATTTTTCATGGTTTACAAATAAGAAGTGTATTGTATAAATGCCGCATATAAACCAGAGACACGTATTCTTTCTCCTCTTAATATTAACTTCATGTTATATTGTTCTTCAGATTATCAGGTGACTCAAATAGTGGCTATGACTCTGGCTACTCAGGACGGGACAGTGAAGCCAGTTCAGTAGTAGCCAACCCAGACCTGCAGGCATCGGTACCACAAATACTACAGAACTTAGAAGCCATCCGTACATCCCAGCAGCACCTTCTGCAGCTCTGGCACCATAAAAAGCTCAAGCTTGACCAGTGCTTCCAATTGCGGCTCTTTGAACAGGACTGTGAGAAGGTAAGAGCCTGTTTGTAGGAAAGGGGAGGACAAAGGTATGTTTTTTCAATATTCTTTAAACTTCGCTGTTATGTCATGCATGATCAGTATATTCATCTTCCTATTCCTCTAGTAATTACTGCGTATTGTACTTCCAGATTTATAAACCTGGAGAGATTTAAACCATATTTTAAATTCACAAGCTGTATTCTTAAATATATGTTTTGTAGCGAAATATTGTTTGGATGATGTTAGCAAACATCACTGCACCTTTGCACACAAGTTGTATTTCACTGGGAATATAATTTGTACTGACAAATGCATTTTAATGCAGTAAATGCAGTAAATGATTTTTGGATAGAGAAGGTTTGTAAGGCATACTGACTATTAACAGCAGGCATTTTCATTTGTTGTAGAATGTTAGGACAAAACTGCTACCACAGTTCTCTGTTGTGCCTCTGATGTATTGGTTCATATGTGCACCAGTCTGCTTCTGGTGCAGATGAGCTGGAATTGTTCATCATAGGTGTCCAGAGTTGCTAGCTGTGACAAAATTTAACAGATAAACAGTTACATATTGCTTAGAATATGGTGTATGACAGCTGAAGTATGAAGTGTATTTTCTTGCATGTGAGAGTGCATCAGTTTAGATTCTTACTTACTGTAAGAGTCTGTCTGTTCCAGATGTTTGACTGGATTTGTCATAATCGTGATGTGTTCCTAATGAATTACGTGGAGATCGGGCATTCCTATCAGGTGGCCAAAGAACTTCAGGAAGAGCACAACCACTTCACAATGAGTTCTAGAGTAAGTTCTGAATGACTGTTTTTTGCATACACATTTTGAATTATTTGTCAAATACTCTTCTGCTGTTAGAATTGAATGTACTAAGTTATACTAAATAGTAAAGACAATTTTTAGTCATCACAGCTATCGGTTGTTAGTTGTGTTGACTAAAAATTATCTTTACTATTTAGGTTATGGAATACAACTGGATGTCTCCTCTGAAGACTGTACTAAGTTATGTTTTTGTTTGTTTTCCAGAATGTTTATGTAAATATCAATCGCATCTTGACAGTAGCGTCCCGATTAATTGAAAGCAGTCATTATGCTGCTCAGCACATTCGAACAGTGGCTGCGCGGCTAGACAGGACTTGGAAAGAGTTTGCTGCTGGTCTTGATGAACGTACATCTGTGTTGGCTCTCTCTGTTCTTTTCCACCACAAAGCAGAACAAGTAAGTAAGAGCCAATGTGTTGTTCTTTTAATGCATTCTTGCTGCTGTGTATGCTAGTACTTGCTAAGCATAAAACCCTGTCTTAAGATTTATTAATACATTTTCTGGCAATGTTCTTTTTGTTCTCTGAGACAGCACCTGGACCTGGCCCTTATAAATACATTTTGTAAGTGGTTTCATTGATCACTGTACTTAGGAGTTTAAAAGAATGTAGTATAAAATTCCCTCATACCAAGAACTTTATTCTGGTTTTGCTGTAAGTGTGGTACAGGGTAAGCAGATAGTACAAATCAAACCTCTACTTCGTCACCATTCACATTTCATTATTTGTCCTGCTGTGGCACCATGGCTTGTGTTCCAGTGCAGAAGAAATCAGTGTCAAGTGTCTGTAGACAGGAGGTTACAGCTTGCTGCACATCAACATCTGTTGCAAATTTCTTGCCAGCCATATGTTTTGTAAGGTGTATGAGGAGTTTAATATCACTGGATGCAAGATCCAAACTGTAGGGAGGGTGGTCTGTAACCTCCCAACCACAGTGCCATAACCAATCACAAGTCTGGTTGGCAGTATGGGACCCAATGCTTCCAGTCACATTACAGCCCTTAAGAAGCACCTGGCTGACAAGTGATTTGCATCAGACACCAATGTGAAGCAAGCTGTCACCTCCTGACTGTAGTGCCATTGGTGCCATTGTGAGACAAATGCTTAGATATCAATAGTGGCTATGTGGAGGTCTAGTACATACCAGCTGATACCCATGTGCCATGTGTACATCAAAGTCAGAATAAAGCTCTTGGCATAATGAGAGTGTTTATTGCCTTATTTTCTGAGACTTAGAGTATGTTACAGCAGGCACTGCAGCAACCCTTGCACCCTGACCACATCTGAGTTTTGGTGCCATTTTCTGAGACTCGCTTATGTAACAAAGGATTTAGTGTTCAGCCACCGCTGTCAAAAAATATATCTTGGTGCTTTTGTTATTCTGAGATTAAAATTAGCTATGTGGGTGGTTACTATTGTTTCTTAAACTTCATGTCAATTAAGAAGTAAGGTTGATAATGTCTATGCTGTTGTTAATAAAATAAAAATGTTTTTATGCTGTGATATTTCACAGTGAGTTACAGCTGAAAGATCTCTGGAACAAATTCTGCATTTGCCTTTTGCCAATGGAATGTGCTTATGCATGTTCTGAGATGCTCAGAATAAACAGCAAATAATTGCATATACAAGATTATCAAAGTTAAAGTTAGGATGGAAATCGTTTCACTAAGCGTCATTAACCATTTGGTCTTTGTAATGGAGACAGTGTATGCTATGAGGTGGGAACTCAGTAAGCTTTAAATGGTTACAATTTGCTTTTCAGTATGTGGAAAATGTGTCTAACTGGAACCAGGCTTGTGAAAACATGAGTATCCCTAGTGAAATCATGGTACTGGAGACCGCAATTCATCAGCACCAGAATTTGTATGAGTCCATGTGCCAAGCATATACTGAAGTGAGTACAGTGGGTTCGATGAATGTTTGCAACTCCAAATACAGCCTAAACTTTTATTGTTTTTGCACCTCATGTAGCAAGTGTTTATTTACCATAGTAACTGTGTTCGTGGAATTGTATAGAAATAAGATATATTGATTTTCAAATATATTCTAGTTCTTATTGTAATTATATTCTCTTTTTAAGGAGAAGTAAATTACATACCAAATAAAAGCAGTGATCATTGGACACTGAGTTCATTCTGTAGCACCAGTAACTTCATTTAGAATAGTCTGCACTTCTTAGTGTGAAGTTACCAGTATTACTGTAGATATGAATTGACAATAATTTATTTTCAATGCTGGTGGCTTTATTGACGAAATTAAATAAGACTAGAATATCTGAGAAACTTTGTACCATGACAAATCTCACCCCACTCTGTTTGCTATTGAATGATCTTGTAATTTTTAGCCAATTTAATGTTCCTAAATATCAGTTATTTTGCACTCTTGTCTCCCTCCCTTCATCTGCTTTACCAGTGGTCTCATGTTGCACCTTACTTCGTCTGTTACTAGACCTGTCCAGGAGAGTGCACCATTGTTTTTACGTTTAACTATGTTACATGGGTACTTGGTTACCTTTTATTATAATCTGCTTAACATTATGTTCAGTTTGTGAAGTCACAAAGTTGGTACATTGTCAGATTCCAAAATTGTAACACCATGGTATTTTGTATGTACTTGTAGGACTGTTTGGTTCCAGATGGAAAATTATCACAGGCAAGCTGATAATTCTTCCTCTCTTGTGTGTTCCATTTGTTCTTTTTGTATTTAATTAGCAATAATAGGTAAAGTAAATTATGTTCTCAGTTTTGTTTGTTTGCATAATGTAAGATGATTTCTTTATATCTCAGCACAAACCTGTACCTTTAAATTGCACCTGAGTCTTTTGTTTTCTTTCACCACACCTTCCTTCCCTTTCCCACATCCCTTCCCATAATGAAGGAATGGTGCTTTGCTTGCTACTGCACCGATTGTCCCCTCTAGTACTGTTAGATCTCCATAATGTTGATACATTGCCGTGTACCTATTTCTGCCTGTGGCATTGGGCTTTGCCTGAGTAGTCAGTTGCTGTGAGTGTGATGCGCAGATTGTGTAGCCAGCCAACATTCCTGCTGCCGCTGATGCTGTTGACGCTGCCATGTTGGTAGTGCCCGCTATCTGTGTCCCTGCATATGAGTGTTTGTATGTTTGATTGTTCTTACAGGTGTATAATTCCTACCAGGCTCTACTCAATGGCCTTGATATCATGGTCCAAATGTGCCACTGTTTCCCAGTGATGGGAACTGCCAGGGATTGTATTTTCAACAACAATGTATGCCAATATTTAATTTTATCAATGGTTATCTCACAAGAAATTGGGTTTTAACCTCCATCCTTTTCTCTCTTACAGTATTCAAGTTGGTGGAAATATTTTAGGAACTGCTTGGAAGGTTGTGGTGTTGTGGGTAGTAGGTTATATTTCTTGTACCTTGGGAAGCATGCATTCTCAGTCTAAAGTAAAAATGACATACTCCTTGTAAAATAAAGGTTCTCTGGTGATGTTTCGAATGTGGGCTTGCTGGTCAAAAAATATTTCAAGTGCAAAGTTAAAAATCCTTCCAAAATTGGACCATGTGCGTAAGTCCGTGTGTTTCAGTATAAGCACAAAGATATACAATTATAGTTGAATAGGAGGGACCATGGACATGAGCTGTGTGTGCAGCACAGTGTCCCATGAGAGTTTATACAAATTAAATGTTTGTGTCCCACTTAGTTTTCTATTTACATTTCTTCATTTCACATGATACTTAGTTTTGTGGAAGATTATGCAAACTGTCTGTACTTTTTATCTAAATTAATTCTGTGATAGTCAGCATTGGGGCATTTTTTTCAGACAGACTGTTAGAATAATGAAGTGACTTGTTTGGGTCTGCCAGATCTGTGAAACATTGTTGTGATTTCATTTCTTGGGTAAATTATTCTTACGTCTGGGACCAGATGGAGCCATAGTTAAAATTTTTAAGTTTGAATCAATCTTGATAGTACCATGGTTCAGCTGTCAACCTTTTCATATGACCATCACATTCATTGAAACTGTATCAGTCTGGGTCTTGGGCCAGTGAGAGAGCCACATATGAGGTCTGAAACCTAAGGAATTTGAAGCCACTGCATAAAACTTTATGTACCACTTGTTTTGTTGATGGTGATGGAGCGTGTTAAGTATCTGAGTATAGAACCATGTACTAATGAGGTGTTGGGTCCTCCACAGGTTCATAGTACTAGCAAAAAACTGCTCTATCAACTTGATCACCTCGTTCAGATCTGTAACCAGCCTGGGATGGAACACACTACTCGGAAACATGTAGGCAAATCTTCCTGTCTCTCTTATTTGGATGTGAAGGCCAGTGCACTTGGAACCGTCACCTGTATGCTGATGAGTATCAGAACTGAGGTGACTTTAATCTGTCTGGCAGGGGACTGATTGATGGTCTTGATGAGTGGGCTGTAAGTGGAATGTTGATTGATAGATCAGTCTCTCACATACAGGTAGAGGTTGTGTGTTTTGTGCTCTGGTCTTCTCATTATCACTGGAATTTATTTATAAATATTTCCTAATAAATTACCAAAGAGTCTGTCCATCTGTCTGGCCATATCTGTACAGAATGTCAAATTCCTGTTTATAATACCCATCTCTTAACCCTTTAAAGCACAGCGGTAACTCTTTTATATTTGTCAGCATACACAGTTCTGTAGCTTATATTATACAGAAGAGCAGTATTTCAAATAATTTAAGAAATTAAGACCAACTAAATGCACAGTTTTTTTTCACTAATGTATTAGGTTTGTTCTCTATTTCCCCCCCCCCCCCCCCCCCCACATGTTTCGGTGACCTGCCATCTTCAGGGAGGAATACATCACTTTATTATATAAAACACTTATATTATAAAGTGATGTATTCCTCCCTGAGGGTGGCAGCTCACCGAAACATGTTGGGGGGGGAATAGAGAATAAGACGTAACAAATTAGTGAAAAAAAAATTTGCGTTTAATTGGTCTTCATTTCTGAAATTGATTTTAGTGCACGGAGATGAACAGTATAAAAATATCAAATAATGTTATGTCAGTGACAGTGTTGAGATGTCTGGTTTTTGCATATATCGATTAATATTGACAAATTGTTGTGAAAACCCATTTGTAAAATAAGTACTGTGCCTCTAATTACTGAAGAGATTGCAAAGTACCAATGTGTCACGTAATGGTAAAAAACATACATTTTTTCAGTTGAAGTAAGGAAAGAATACAATTTGAGCAGGTGGTATATTATTTAAATCAGAATTCAGTGAATCATGTTTCACAGTTTAAGGTCTATCTGAACTGAAGTGAAACAGATGGTATTTTAACATGAATATATTCCTGTTCATGCAATAACTTATTGCCAGATAGCAGGTTACAAGTATGTTGAGCTGAACATTGAGGCTAAGTGATTAGAACTTCTGCTTATGTTTGAGGAGCACCACATTCCAACTTCAATCTGGCAACCAAGCACCATCAGTGGAGCTTTTTGTGGTCTTCCTCAATTCTTCCACTTAGGTAGTGAGGTAGTAACTGAAAGTATGTCATGACTTCTTCATTCTTTACCATACAGTATTTCTTAATCGCCCCCTCATTTGATGTTTTTCATAATCTTTACATTTCAAATCATCATTAAATACAATAAGAATACTAGTGCATTCACAAATATTCATTCTAAATTGGGTTTATATTACACTTAATACTGTGTCACTTCGAGGTCATATTAATTAAAACAGAAGTATGGTATAACAAATGTATTCTCTAATAAAAGGAGGCAGTAGCATTGTATTTCACTAACAGTAAAGTAGTCAGAGCATGAACATGCTAGAATAAGATGTATGTTGGAATTACATTACAAAAGCATGAACATACAATTTCCAGAATTTGAGGCATGAGAAGTTTATGATTGCAAACAATACATAAATTGTGTTGCTAAACTTTATGTCAAATGTAAATCAATTTAGTGGTGAAGATTCAAGTGTTGTGGCATAGGATGGCCTGTTGATTGGTTACTATTTACCAGTCAAGATGGTGACATATCCCAGAAGACTTGCATCTTCATCAACATTGCTTTGAGAAGCTCAAATTTCAGAATTTAATGGTTTTTAAAAGTTGCCTTGAATCATATTACAAGTTTCTGATTTAAATCTAACTCTGATATCACTTCTGAATCATGTCATGTTTGATATGTTGATATCCCTGACTTAAGTTTTGTGCAAAACAAAACAGTACTGACCCGTCGGACGAGGATCCACAGAGGCAGTAAAGAAGGAATATACGACTGACGTATTAGAACAAGGATCCATAGAGGCAATGATGGAAGGGAGACAGTAGCCTGCTTTGAAGTTCGCAACTTCTTCAGTGCTGAAACTGTAATAACTGAAGCAAGAGTGAAGGTGTAGAAGGAATTTACGGCATTTACCTCTTCATTAAAATAGTGCTCTGTAACAAAGGAAATATTTCCTGATTTCATTCCATTGCTGTGTCTGTGGACTCTTGTCCTTTCCACCTCATGCTCCAGTTACTGAGCTATAGTCAACTGCCCTGTGTCCCTGTTTTCACTGCATATTTAAGTTTGCAGTTATATTAAACCTTAATAAAATAAAGACATAAATATAGTAATATCAGAAATTTCATTTTATATATTTTAACACAAAGATATTGTCATAAAGGGAGTTAAAGTCTTGTAGAAAGCTTTCACCATCTTATTTTGGTATAGTGAAGTAAATACTTTTCTACTTGCAATTGAATTAGTGTGAACTCTACTGGATTTTGAACTGTATTGAAACATTTAAAGAGATTGTTTGAAAAGTTTCAGTATAATAGATTTTAATACTTTGGTATTGAACTCTTTTGTTTAAGAACTCAAGAAGAAAGCCAAAGGGTCACACATCAGTAAGTGTGGGTTTTTGTATTTGTCCTACCCGTGTGGTGTGTTTTTGTGTGTTGTGTTGGTAGTTCTCACCCCTGTGAGGGAGATAAACAGTATAGGCATTGCTGTTGCCTCCTTGTTTTACTGTCATAGGCTTTGTCATACATATGCCCTGACTTGCAGTAGTAAGAATACTAACTTCTCTTTCTCCTCACCACAGCGAATCATTTTGACAGGCAGTTACTTGCCACAGATTACAACAGTAAAAACACTTGTCATTTGTCATGTCACAGATGATTTTCTAACTAATATGGCAGATTGTTTCATGTTCTGGTTACTGTTCTAATGCCACTGTCACATTTGAAAGTCCTGTAGTTGGATTCTGTGTATGATGTGAGTAAGAGCAACTTCTTTAGTCTGTTACTACACATTCATGAATTGTACTGTAGAGAAATTAACACTTCGTAACATTTCTGATAAGTAGTATGGTGTATGGTGCAATGTTTGCTACTTTATCCTAGAAACATGGTACTAAATTAGGCTGAGAAACTTGGTTGAGTGTTCTGTATTTTGAATGTAAAAGCTTAAAAAGGAAGATCTTGCTTGAACTGTAGTCATAACATCCCAAAACATGTACCTGTGAGAAGGGGGAAGGTGTAATGAATTGGTTACTACAAAAAAGTGTAGAGAATTGCTTAAAATGTACCTCATGGTGAAATGTTATTCATTATATTTAAAAGCTATTCCATACCTCCAAAGTGTTTATGCCAGTTGATATGTACATTATCTCTTCAATCTTTGCCAGGAACTTGGTTCCATTTGGGGAACATTTATTTATTAACAAATGTAAAGATATTGTGGGGCTTTAATTAACCTCAAAACTTTTATTTTTATTTCGTAATGTCTGAAGGTTTATGTCATTTTAGGTATTTATATCAGCTGTCATCTTCTGATGTATGGTTTTTAATGTTTCTCCATATTAAATTGCTTTTCTGAAAGACTGTAAACATGGAACCATATTTCTTTCCACAGAGGGTTCAGCTAGTATGGAAATTTGTGGCTTGCAACAGTTTGGATGTAGTTTGCTGTGTGTTCATACAGGCAACAGTGCACAGTTTTTCCCTGCAGGTTTGCACAGACACTAATGTGATCCTCTATTTCCACAAAACTTCATACTTTACAATATGACTTGTAGTTACAGTATTTTGTAAGAGCCTTTGTAAATTATCCCGTTCTTCCTTCAGACATGCTTTGCTGCATAAAAAAGCCTTGTCACACCTTCTGAAGTTGTTACTTGTTCTGCAGAAGTTAAACATTTTATTTCATTCTGTAGACCTTCACTGGTTCTAGAGTTATTCTTGTTCACTTTTTCTTTTCAAGTTTCCAGAGAGACAAAAGTCTCGGTTGCTAAGATCGGGTGATCTGTGAGGTCTGATCCCGTTGGTGATTACTATGTTCTGAAGCTTGTCACATGTAGTAGCCAGGAACTTGTCAGCAGTATGGGCTTTAGTATTGTCTTGCTGTAATTATCTGTATTTTCTTTCTCAGCTGCCAGATGATTGAAGAAGGGACTAAATATATTGCTCATGTACTGATCTGAATTCAGAGTTGTCAAAACATATCAGGCCTCTGATACAGCACATCACACCTGTACATCCATGTGCCATTTGTTGAATGGCATGATAATTTTTTCATAGCCTACCATAATTTTATGTGGGTAGCATTTAGGTAGTCTTGTTACTGTGAGCACATCCCAATGACATGCCAGTTTCTTATGCCATACATCATGACAGTTTTGCAAAGAGTAAAATGTCTAAGCATGCTTGAGTGTCGTAATTCTTTTCTTCTACTGCCACATTTTTCTTGGATTGTCTGTTGTTTGTTACCAACTGTTCTCGTGATCTGCTAAATTTTGATGAACTTCATACAGCTTTATGGGAACTCAGTTTTGTAGAATTTTGTGAGAGAACTTAGAAATGCACTTTTTTTAAATTTCCTTTTTTATGAAAGATTTTATTATGGAAATTGGCTGTGGAATTATATGTCTGATATCAAGGGACAATAATAAAAATGATTTGAGCAGGCAGAAATCCATTGACTACTCTACCTATCACATTGTGTCTGTTGGCTGTGTGAATGACATCATATCAGCAAATTACAAAGTTACTGTAGCAGCAACATCCACTGTGTTCAAGCAGCTGCAACATTGCCTTCTTGTTTGAACTGTTTGTATAAAACAAAGAATAGCTGTATTAGTTGCACTTGTATAAAATTTAGACTTTGTTCACCTTGTAACAGAATGAAACATATATGTCATCTGCTAGAATTGAAGCTGTTCTTACATAAATTATGTGTTTATTGACTAGCTGGTGTAGTGAAATAATGGTTAAACATATATTTTGAGTGCTGGGTTAAAAGGATTTCCAATTAAAGAATTTCTTTAAGCTCTGTTCACTTCTGTGTGAGCTTCTGGGTTTTTGCAGCAGTGTGGATATGGTGTCTGTGCTTCTGGGGTGTGACACTGCATCATTGGGTGTTTGGTTTTTGATGTGTCAAGATGATTGTGGTCTCATCTTTACCGTTGAAGTGTCCAAGATGAGACCACTACGTTGTCTCACAACACTGAGAACTAAATGTCCAGTGATGCAACTTCACATCCCAGAAGAATGGATACTTTTATGTAGTGCTGACTCTAGGTGTCATGTAAGTGTGTCATCACAAGACTTTACCTTCTGTGTTGCATATAAACAACATACATGTAATTAAAAACGTTCATGTGAGAAAGGAGCATATATTAGCAGAAAATGGCATCCAGAGCCCATGAACAGCAGTGAGATTTGAGGTTCTCACAGCCTTGACTGTTATAAGAATACTGTCTTCTGCAATGTGTGTTTGTGTGGTGCAGTAGAAGTCTCGCAACATTGTGGAAGAGCTTACCACTTCCTTCATGGAATGGGTGCCAAATGTCAGTAAATTTCTGCCAGACTACATAGAAACACATTCCAGAAACCAGTATTCTTCTGTGAACAACAGCTCAGCAATCTCTTTAAACAGTGTCATATTCTGTAAGACTTTAGTCCTATTTTCTCTCTGTTAGGCTTCTGAAAATTATAAAATTGTTATAATTCAATGAATGACATCAGCATGATTCTCCTGCCTGTTTCAGACTCCAAAAGTCATACAGTAGAAGCAAAATTTGTGTCTGATTATATATGAGGGACTAACTAGTTAAATAGAATTCATGTTTTGGAACAATGTTTGTCAGACTCTTGTAGTGCATACTGTTACATATGTTGACAGCTTGCTGCTGAATGGTACATTTGTTCCCGAATCACTGCAGACCAATCTCTAGTGGAACTACATGCATATTATTGAACTGAAATTCTTTTCATGATAAACACAGCACATGTCAAAACAAAATCGTGACACAAAATTGAAACTGTATGTAGTGTATGCTCATGCAAAAGAAAATTGAATATTCTTCAGTTTTAAACATGTTATGGCGTTAATAGTACACTTCTTCCAATACTTTGTGAACTGGCAGTGGCCTGCAACTCACAGTTTGAGAAATTTCTTTTGGAACCCAGTGTTCATGTATGTATTGCAAACCATTCAATAAACTTTGAAGCAATGTAGGTGGTAAGAAATTTGCAATAAGTTTTGTCATTCATAATGCAGAATCAGTAAATAATCTATGTATGCAAGTATTTTTTTATTAATTTCATATTCAGGATAGCATAAACCTACACATGTAAAGAAGCAGGAATGATTTTCGGGTGTTTTGATGGTTTAAAGTTGAAACAATTATTTCAGTCTGAGTATTTCTTTGTTGCCTAATGTACTTACATTCTGAAGGATTCCAAGACATTGTAAAGCCATTAGTGTACATATATTTCAGGTGACAGTAGATGGGCAGGTAGTCTATGAAGCTACACGCCGTCAAACAGGCAACCCTGCGGCAGACTACTCTGAGGGTGCCAGTCATGTTCTGGCAGTGATCCATCAGATTCTGAATCACCATCGAACTCTTGAACAAAAATGGCATGCCAAGAAAATAAAACTGCATCAGAGACTGGCACTTCGTTTGTTCCAGGAAGATGTGAAGCAGGTGTGACCTACAATTCTGTAGCAATCTGACAGTGGTATAACATTTGGAATTGTTCACTCTTTGGACTTTGTCTATCATCTCACCCTTAAAATAAAAATTAAGACACAATATTTTAGAAGTAATGTCAGTCCCTGTTCCAGGGTAGGGAAAGTCATTGGGCCAAACAGGAAAGGCTGTTCTAAAACTCTGAGGCTCTTTCTATTAGGCACAGTTGAGTAGATGTTAACCTTACACTTGCATCCAAGGACTGGGACTGATGCCCTTCCTGAAATATTGTGTTCCAAAATGTACTGGCTAGTCCTGTTAAAATGTACATTTATCTGCCAGAGTACTTATTGTGGACAAAGGTGTAACTGAGGGAAGTACAGACAGAAGGAACTTACTGTCTGCTGTCAGTGTGAACTTTTCTTTGCTTTACAGTCCAGCTCCCTCAATTAAAAGGACAGATTGATATATCACATTGACATGCCACTATACCTGTCCTTCCGTTGCTTCTCTGGAATGTGTTGAAGCAATTGATACACTGTATTTTTATGATGGGTAGCTTGAGTATTTTGCTACTGAATGCCATATTATTTTTGCACTTTTTAGTTTGTAGCATTGGTAACACATAAATGCACTGTATAGACAAAATGGAGAGCTTACATTAAACCTGGCAATACATGTTCTAAACAATAGGCTTTAAAGTGTTAAACTCAGGGAGGCCATGAGCAAGAGTAGTGATGTTACTTGAATCCAGTTTTGACAGGGACCAATGTTACTGCAAGGCTCCTTCTCACCATGCACACTATGAGTTATAACAGTGCAGTGCAGTATCTTGTTAAGTAATTACCATATAAAAATGTTTCAAGTGAAAGTTTTGGACCTTAATTATAAGTGTATCTTATACCAGTAAAGAATTTATTGAATTACTCATCATTTTAAGGCAAAAAATCTGAATTTTGATTTCATCTGTTGGGGTGACTTTGTTTGATGCACACCAAAATGAACTTCATGTGACAACTTTTTTAGAGTATACCCCCAGTCCCAAATTATAATACAATCTATTCACTTTTTTGGGGCTTATTCTTTGCCAGAATTTTATATGACTTTTTGTGACATGATTTCAACTTATGCCTTCATTTCTTGTGCTGGTACAGGTCCTGGATTGGCTAGCAAATCATGGTGAAGTTTTCTTGAGGAAGAATGTTGGAATTGGCAGAAACCTGCAGAAAGCGCGAGTCTACCAAAAGAGCCACGAACACTTTGAGAATGTTGCTCAGGTAAGTGCGTATGTAACTTTTGTTGGTTTCCAGAAATGGCCTGCTGTATTTGGAGACTTTAAAACTGAATCCATAATTTCAGGATGTGTCACAGAATTTGTTACAGATTTGCATAATGTGCTTGCAGCATTAGAAGACCCCATATTGTGAGATTTGGTGTTCTCACAACTGTGCTGAGGATTCAAGTCTCCTGGGACATGATGTCATGTTGACTGGTTAGTAGTTATTGACATTTCAGAGGATCCTAGTGCCTCTAAACATGGGAGTATTGTGTTCCTCTGAAATGGTTGTTTATCTTTTGACATGATGTAACATGGCAGAAGACTTGATGAATCTTCAGAGTCCATATTTGTTACCTACTGTAAACTCGAGGTAACTGAACCTGTTTTACTGAATTATTTACTGGATATTACCAGCAGTAATGCACAAATTTAATATATGTGACACAAAGTCTTCAGAGGATCACTTTCACTCCGAAATGTTTCAGTGGCATATATAGCACCACCATCAGGGAGAGAGAGTTCACCCTGAAAGCTGGGACGCCACTTGTGTGGTAAAGTCCTTCTTGCTATGTACACATTGTCAGAGTCACTCCTGAGAGACTGATGTTCATAGAACACGGCAGGTGCTGTATACACACCAGGAAAATCTCCTTCACACTTCCACAGTGCGTGTATGGCACTTGCCGAGCTCTATGGACATCAGTTTCTGAGGAGTGACTCTGACAATGTGTTACCTCACCAGTGGCATCCCAGCTTGCAGTGTGAACTCCTCTTCCTGATGGTGGTGGTATATATGCCACCAAAACATGTCAGAGTGAAAGTGATCTCTAAAGACTTTGTGTCACATGTATTAAAGTTGTACATGACTGTTGGCTCTTCCTAGTTAATAATTCAATAAAATGGAGGTACAACAACATAGTGAGATCTGTTCTACTGAAATGAATTTCTTGAATGTTGACAGAACCTCCATCATCTTATGCAGTAGGCCATATATTCTTTCATGTGACAGGATGTTTAGTGGCCAGTTTGGTTCATTGCAAGGCTAGGAGTGCTCTGTATAGTTATATACCTTCAGAGTTAATTGTCAGTGGAAAATATTTTCCGTCAGTAGTAAGTAATGTTAGGCTTCCAGGTTAGCGTAGTCGGTGTAGCAACCAGCTGCAGGCTGGAGGGTCCAGGATTTGAGCAACAGTGGGAACAAGATATTCTGTACCCATTCAAATAACCTCTCTTCATTTCTGATAGACTTTTATTATGAGGTTTAATTATACCTTGCCACATACTTCAGACGGTTGTGTTGGTGTAGGTACCTGTCGCCACAATCGTTATGTTCATTCGCAAGATTAGTCCATGATGATTTCCTTTCATCAGCTTCAACAGGCATGTTGCCCAACAATACTTTCATAAGTGGGTGTGCTGTGGGAGCCTGTAGATTTCCATCTAATGGACACTTAAAACCAATCTTTTCTATACATATATAATTTTTTAGCCTAAGGATTGAACTTTGAGTGCTAAAATTTCTTCATTTCTTTTGATGTCAAGAAGAATGGATTTTGCTGTCTGTCATTGTAATTTAATTTTTAGTTTGTAGTGTAATTTTGTTATATTGTCTCAGTGTCCAAATTTTGTCATGTCAAACAAGGGATCAGGAGGCTGATGCTTTGTGCAGTTGCATTTGTCATCTTTTAACTAGATAAGGTTTTAGTACATCACATAAAATGTTCTAGTGTTTGTAGAACTATTGGTATTTTGTAAAGGGTTAGAACTAATAATATACAGTCTAGACTATGTGATTGCCAACCAGTTTCCACAAATGAAGTTGCAGCTGCTGTTATGGTGGAATAATTTTTTCGCCATTAGCAGATGAATTACTGTCTGAAGACCTGCCAAGATACTGAAGATATCAGTTCTACTACTGAAATACTTATTGCCAGGCCAGTTGTATGGCATATATAATGGGATAATATTAAAATGTAGCAAGAAGTAGGAAGTGGTCTGGATTCTGGCTGAGGACAGGGCATTCTGTGAACACGGTGACAGAACTTAATGTGCAATTAAAAGATGCAGAAGTTATTTATCAGCTGAGTGCATGTCAGCTGCTTAAGAATGACTATTTGTGCGTGGCGTTAGTGGAACTGGATTAGTTTTACGCCTCATTTAGGGGAAGCTGTGGAATTTGAGAGTCCCACTGTGGTGGCTGTGAGGGTCTTCTGTTTGAAGTTGGACTACGTAGCTGGTTCAACAAATGCAAAATGGATCAGACGGCCAGTATCCAAAGTGCATGAAAAATAGTGGCAGAATGCTGGGTGGATGTTGAATTTCATCATAACTGCGTGCCAACATTAATGTGAGTCATTTCAAGTGAGATATTCTTCATCAAAAGACCCTCATGTCTTTAATCACTTGTGAGCTGTCATTTAGATTAGGGCTGTCCAAAGCAGAGCTGATTGAAGAAATTTCAGAGCAAACAAAATTTGGGATGCCTGTATATAAGAGGCTCTTCACTATAAATGTATCAAATCACATATTGAGGAAAAACCAAATCTCCATTATACAGTGCTTGTGTTGCCTGTCAAAACAAAATACAAATGCCACGAGAAAAGTAATGATATGTCTGTGCTCTAAACATACTACTGCAGTTTGCTAAGTGCCTCACCCTAAAATCTTGTTTATCTCACATCTAGTGCTGCAAATGTTGCCACCAGTTTTTCTGTATCCAAAGAGTGTGCAATTTCTCTCTAAGTTGCTATTTGTGGAAGTCCTTTGAGTAGATCATGTGTCAAATTGGAAGCGATTAAACCTTATTAAATCAGTTTTTTTTTCAATGACGACCCTGTCGTCTAGGCTTAAACCGGCCGCGGTCCAAAGTACATCCTGGTGGTCTGACATATCATCTTTCCTAGGAAATCGTAAATTTCCCGGGTCATTGTTAAATTTTTTGTTACAAAAATAACCCAGGTTTGTATAGTTCGCCTATATGCCGGCTTGTGATTACACAATATATTAACGAGACGAGCTTGTGAACATTTTGGAGACCCCGCGGTATTAACCTTTTAAAGTCTAGCGGTAACTTTACGTACGACCAGGTTTAACATTAAAAAATTCTACGTGGTGCCCACATTGCGTTTATGTGTGTTGTACGGATCTCAGAACAAACAGCAACTTTTGCCTTATAAAACATTAAGAGACTGGTTTTTATAACCGAAGTGTAGAGTGTTTACAGCGCGGTACACACTGAGTCCTTACATCAAACATATACGCTTCGCCTTTGAAGGGTTAGAGTGCCCAGCTCAGTACTAGAAGTATGTTACAATTAGTACGAAGTTCGTGCAGCAGATGTCGTCAGCGTGACGAGCGCCTCGTTTGATCTAGGCATGAGCTACAGCATCAGGGGGTCGGGTTTGCGGCTAATTCGTCGGAGGCCGCCAGTCTTTGACCGGTTTCTATGTGGAGAGGTGGATATTGACCTGTGCTACTGGGACAACGCATACTTGCCCTCCACGTGGTTTCAAACGTCGAAGTGACATTATTTGTCAACATACTTGTCGTGTTGTTTGTGTGCTGAAAGTGCTTTACTACTGGAGTCAAATGTATCTTTATTTTTGTAGGCAGATTCACAGGTAAAGTGTAACTTGTTGAGTGTGTTGTGACGTCTGACAGCATGACATTTTAACGGGAGCACCACTAAACAGTGACTGATGTTCCCGCACTCACTGTGCCCGTTATTTTTTGTCACTTGTCGAACCGGTGTTTGCATTTTTAGAAACATCGCTGAAACAGGACTAAAGTGAGAAATTATTTAGTGATGCATAGGTTACCTACGTTATTTATTATTAGCGACCTCTGATCGTGAATGGGGTGCGGTAGTGGTGAAATTAAACGTGTAAATAAAATGTCCAGGGGCAGTTTTCGAGTTTTGCAATTTCTCCGGTGATCCGGGCGTGTAAATCGGAGATACGTCGGTGATACTTGATTTTTTTTTCTGCAAAACGATTTGATAATTGTAGATTACGAAGTGGTACCGCTATTTGTCGCCGATCGCCTTGGCCGTGCGGTCTAAGGCGTGGGTCTTCGGCCATTCGCTTGCTGCGATTGCAGGTTCGAATCCCGCCGGGGGCTTGGATGTCTGTCTCGTGTGAGTGTTGTATGTTGTCAGGTAGAGGTCTCTCCGTCGGGCTGATCACTTGTCCAGGGGAGTCCTACCGAGTGTGGTGTGTCTGAGTGCGATCGTGTAGCCTCGACAAGGAGGAGGCCTTGACCCATTTGGGCCTGTCGCGCCATGAAAACAAAAAATCTATTTTTCTCACGAGCTAACCAGTAAACGAAGATTAAGAGGAATTAAGAATTGAGATTTCTATTGTTCTTCGAATTATTGAAACAAAATCGGAATGATACTCTGAAGGTTCGATGTGTGGATCGCCAGAATTCAACGCGTTATGGTCTCTGCATCATGTTATGCAGAATAAAGTAATGCGGTGTAACTGCATGTAAACAAGAGAAACATCACACTTTACTATGTGAACGCATGCGTGCCTGCGCATGCGTGAAAATAATTATAATTAGGCGTGTCAGTTGATTAACCTGTTATGGCCTAGTTGTAACTGTATGCGCCATCTGCTTGACATTAAAAAGTCTGCATTTTTTTATTTTGTTTTCTCACTTCCATTGCCTGGAGAGGTCACTGGTGTGTTTACTGATTGATTAACCCTTTAAAGACGAAGCGTATGTGTTTTATATAAGGACTCAGTGCGTACCGCGCTGTAAACACTCTCCACTTCGGTTATAAAAACCAGCCTCTTAATGTTTTATAAGGAAAAAGTTGCTGTTTATTCTGAGATCCGTACAGAACAGATAATCGCAATGTGGGCACCAAGTAGAATTTTTTAATGTTAAACCTGGTGGTATGTAAAGTTACCGCTAGGCTTGAAAAGGTTAATACGAACGACCTGATCTACAGGCTGTCTTGCTAATTCAAGAGAGATCCTTTGGCTGCAGTCACACGCGGTGGCAGAAACGGACAGTGTATAATAATCGGTTGTAACCGAGGTTGGCAAGACGTAGACCTCGTGGAAAATTTTGAGTTAGGTGAATTGCTGTCGCTGTTTACACGAAATCCAAGTAAGACGACTCTTATTCACTCAAGACAAAAGTTAGGTAGTGGCGTGTGTAGCAGTAACGTGTAGTGGACCGCCGCGCATGTGCAGTGTTTTCAAATTATGACGCTGCGATCATGTTGATAGAAACGGGCAGGCACACGCCTTCTGTACGCAGCGTCATGTAAGGTAAATCTGTGTTCTGTGTTACAAGTATTTGGACGTGTCACTGTCACGCGCCCCAACCACGTGCCTAAGTATATTTTGCACGTACTGTATCTGAAGTATAACGTGCAAAGGCACCGTGTCGAATAAAAATTTATAATTATGTAAGTCTGACGGTATACGTGTCATGTGGAATCCAGTAGTGTAAAGACTTACACGCGTTTTCAACGTGCTGTCTGTTCTTAGACGGAATGTTGTGTGGAATGATACTCGTGAATAGTGGGACGCAAAGTTAGGGTTTTCAGCGTGTTATTCTTGTTTATACATTTGTGTTGATTTAGAACTGCGTGTAGGGAATTCTAGTACTTAGAGTAGTCACACTGTAGCATGATGATTGTGGCATTTTCCTTCCAGCGAAGGCACTAGAAGTTACCTAAACTGCGCTCTACTCTACTGACGTCATAGAATTCTGTTCTTAATGCTACGAGAATGGAACTTGTCCCTTCGCGTCAGTTTGATGGAACTTGTTCTGAACACTTTCGTTTTAAATCAATTGCTGTGTCGGCTATAATTTTCTGAATACGGTAGCGGTATGTCATCGATCGAAAAGTTTGTTTCCCATAACGCCTCCAGCCCCCCCGCTCCACCAAGAAACAGTGCGTGTGTCGTGTGTTCCAGGAGAGTGTTCATGTCATGTACGTTGAGATCAGCGTTTGTCATTTGTCCGCTTCTGAGTCTCCGTGCCCAGAAACTGTCTTTGTATAAAACCCGCTCCGTTGCGCTGGTTATGTCCACGGAACAGACTGTGCCAGTATTGAGACTTTCGCAGTGGTGTAGTTGAGGTATCCGTTCTTATGGGATGTGGCGCCTTGTCACTGGGAGACTGGTGCCTGGCGGTTCAAGACAGCGTTGTTGGTTCATCGTCAGTGTTCACGTACTTGTCGAACTTTGAAGACGAGATCATTACGCTGTCTCGAAACGTCGGAAATCGCCCAGTTACGCGGCGCAACATGCCAGCAGAACGATGGAACAATAAAATTCACTTGGCCCAATGTTTCATTACTCCAGTAAAAGTATTGCAAGCAATTGGTCTTTCATGTTCTTTCTTTTCTTTTTGCCCCTCCCTTCCCTGTTCATTCTGAAGCAACAGAATATAAGTTTTACATTCGGTGCACGAAGAACGGTACGACACATGTAAATGAAAGTCCCTTTGTTGTATGTATTTTTTTTTTTCCTGTTGGGCGGACTGTTTAAATTTATTACCAACATGTCGGTGAACGCGTGTACTTTGAATAATTCGTCCACCCACCCTGCTTTCAGGCACGTGGCTTCTTGGTTAAAGTTTACTTACTTGTGCAAACAATCTGTTGGAACAACGTTTGATGACGGTAACGATGATGAAGTCTCCTCCGAGTAACAAAAAGAAACTGTCAGAACTAATTTTCTTCCTCCATGGACCCTGTGGTAAATTACATCAGTTCTTCCAGGGTCGTCCAATTTAATGCCGTGGACTTCAGTCAGTATTGTTAGACCTGTGTCGCATGGCGCTGATTAATTTTCCTTGTGTTTAGTATGGAAGCACTCAGCTTCTAACACAAATGAGTACCAGGGATATTTCGTGGGGGATAAAGGCGGCCGATGCATAGGGCTGACAACCTTACCACCTTCAAGTGCCGATTGTCTAGAAATCTGGGAACCTCAACCTCCTGGAACCCTAAAGGCTTGTCCAGGCCTGTAATGGGATTGCTTTACTATTTTACATTTTTTTAGTATTGAAGCAGGCAAACCTAGTAGACCCTTAGCCTATATTTGCAGTTGATAAGTAAAAATACGAAAAATTCTAATATTCTGGAATGTTTCGCCATGTCGGCTGGTAAATCGTAAAGGTCAAGAAAGGCTAACTTTTCCCTTTCCACGCCATGAAGGCATATAGGGGGATTAGAGGTATATCTTTACTGAAGCAGTGGGCCTACACGAAGAGTTGGTCTGCTTGACCTTGAAGATTGAGGCAGTAGGATCTTTCGAAACGTCGGTAACTGTGTCGGTCTACAACATGTGAAAATCCAGAAGACTTGAGTCTTCGTCAGCCCTGCCGTTAGAACCGCAAATTTGGCAACTTAAAATACGTATCGGATTTAATGTGTTCCATGTCCGTGCACTGTATTATACAAAAAACATGAATCACCAACAAATGCACAAAGAGTTTTTTTATCAATTGTAACACACTCCTACATGTTTCGACCCTGCTGGATCATCTTCAGGGAGAACTTTCTGTTTTCGTTACACTAAGGTTGCACTTTACAGTTGAGCGAGGATATGCTGTTGACTGTGTACTGCGTTGTTTTTGGAGGCGTGAACTCTCTGTGGTCTCGGCTTGCAAGTGCAACCTTAGTTTAACGAAAAACAAAAAGTTCTCCCTGAAGATGACCCAGCAGGGTCGAAACATGTAGGAGTGTGTTACAATTGATAAAAAAGTCTTTGTGCATTTGTTGGTGATTAATGTTTTTTGTATACGTAGCGGAATCCGGCGCGTGGGCCTGATGTGAGAGTATGTACATCCGAGGTTCATTCCGTAGGTTCCACGTGAAAGAAACACTACAGAATCCAGTCTGCATCCTCACACCTGTTTCTTTAAGACGATTTCAGTGTTAATCTGCCACCTACCTATTGGCCATCCAAGATGCCTCCTCCCTTCCTGTTTTTGACCGAAATTTTATGTGTGTTTCTTTTCGATGTGTGCTACATGTGTAGCTTATCCCATACACTTTTATTTGATCATTTTAATATTATATTTCGAAACACACAAATTATGAAGCTCGTTGAGTAATTGTTTATATCTTCATGCTGTTTTTACCACGGTGGTACATACACACGTGCACACGCACACGGACGGTCAGACACACGGATGACTTAAGAGACGGATTTTACTTCATTAATAAACTTCCCTAAAATATTCTGTACCGGGATTCTTTCCCTGGGGTAAAGCAGACGGGACGTGAAGCTGATTACCCACCCCGTGAAGTGCAGAGATTAAGAATGAGCAGAGCTGTACCACAATTGCCCCAACTTTAACCTTCACTTTTGGCCAAAGAATTCGGCACAATTGTAAGCCTTGTTTTGTACAGCCCTGTCTTACACCTGTCAAATTCATTTATTGCGGACTTGATTGTTTAAGCTATCTCAAAGCTCCATTCTTCACTAGTGATTATAATGGTGTTCTCAACTGTATGCTTATGTAATAGGATGCCAGTCTTCATTGTGATATATGTGTTCATTGAGGTTATGTAACATGGGATCCTCCCTCATCAGCTGTTATCGTCTTCAATTTGTTCTTGTCATGTCGCTGAAAGCTGCCGTGGTGATCTGAGTTTATTGAAGAGGCTGCTGGTAGTGTTTTTACATTAGTAGGGCTGATATGCCTGCGTCGATTTCGTAGCATTTTGCTTTCGTAATAGCTGCGTTGCGTGTTTACCTTCGGCCTCTTTGCTGGGGAGTGTATTATTTATCGTCGCTTGTTAAGGGTAATCATTCTTCGTGTAGTTTATATAATCTTTCGACCTTATTTCGTTTATTTTATTTGGTTGGTAATCCTGGATAGCTCAGGCGGTATAGTGACTACGCGACGTCTGGACTATCCAGGATTCGATTCCCGAATTGTCTGTAAATCCCAACTTCGGAGGCACTAGGCTAAGGTTACTGGTGGCTCAGATGTGTTAATTTCAGTGTGCGTAATACCTCGAAGTCCGCGTATCTACATTAAGTAGATGAAAAATTGATGTGTAAAATACCGTAAGAATCTGCAAGCAGGTCACCTTTTTTGTCCTGTACAAAGTATGTCTTGCGTGGTAATTCTTATATTCATTGATGCATTTAACTGCGTTTTGGCTCTTAATTTTTGTAAGTGTACCTGTCAGATATTCATATATTTTTATTCCTACGTTGTTCAGATTGTGTCCCTTCATTGGCTCCGGATCATGTAACCATTATTCTGAGCTAACCATTATGAGTATTCATCGTCAAACCGTGGTCTACGGTGCCCCAAATCGAGACTAAGTCTCATACCTACGCAAAACAACAGAGAAAATTGCAGTTTATTATATTTTTAGACAGATGGAAATTGTCGTTAAAGAATTCAAGAATTATTAAACTGTTTCTGCGCAGTTTTCGCTTTCTTTCTCAGCAGAGCCTTGATTAAGTGTTCGTTTTCCATTCATGAACCGCAGTTTAACCCTTTAAAGACGAAACGTGTGTGTTTTGTATAAGGACTCAGTGCGTACCGCGCTGTAAACACTCTCCACTTCGGTTATAAAAACCAGTCTCTTAATGTGTTATAAGGCAAAAGTTGCTGTTTGTTCTGAGATCCGTACAAAACACATAAACACAATGTGGGCACCACGTAGAATTTTTTAATGTTAAACCTGGTGGTGTGTAAAGTTACCGCTAGGCTTTAAAAGGTTAAAAACGACGGAACCATTGTCTAGAATCTGAGCCTAACGTGTTTTTATTTGTATAAGCCATGACTCAGTTGTCCGTGAAGCATTTCTTAAGTTTCGTCCAGACTACTTGTGCCCGGTCTCGTGCTCCTGTTGCGACCTGTGTATGTCCGTAAATGTGGACGGTATGACGAGCCTGAGCCCAAGCGACGCGATGCACCGGAGCCCTGGGCACCAGTGGCTCGGCACAGATGCGGTACTTTCAAGTCAGTTGCTCGGTGGGACACATTACAGTGTCGATATTTCAGACCTCTGAAGGTGCACGGTCTGTTCACAGCCAGCAACAGTTAGTGTATGTGTCACCAGCACGAGCGCGAATAGTTTGAACGCACGTTAGGACGCAATGGCTTGCCTGTTACATGGCGATAATTATGTACAAGGAACGGAAACACACAGTGGGTGCCTTTAGAGAGTTCGATGTTAATCAGAAGCAGTTGTGATGTTTTTGTTAATTTCAGCGACTTCGGAGTGGATGAGAAATCCAGCGTTAGGTCATCTCTTTGAAGGACTGCTGTCTGTGTAGGCTAGTGCTTGTCAGAACAGCAGCCGCACTCATTAGTAATGTGTTACCTCGGGATTTATATAGACTTTTTTTTCTGTGTGTTTCTATTTGTTGGTTTCCATGTTTTATGTACGCGACTGTCATCCGCTTTAAGTCCAAGTTGTGTGACCCATTGCAACACGGTCCATTCCCCCGTTCGGTGTATGACTGGCAGGGGGCGTCTGTCATTGTCCACGGTGTATGGCCACAGAACCCAGAAGGTTAATTAGCTCATCGTCCCGCGTAGGTAACAAGTGCCGTGTATATAGTGTAACCATTGCTGCTTACGTTTGGCGCATACTAGACCGCACTTTGCTTACACAGTGAAGATCTACATTGCCACACCGACAGTAACGTGGGTCTGTGTTGTCACTGTGGCAGCCAAGTTTATAATGCTATGTCTGTAAACCCAGCACCGGGTGTGGGTTGTGTGAGTTAGTACGGCCATCAGCAGAAAGTCATTATAGCAGAATGGTGCGTGTGGTAGAGAAGCTCGAACATTAAAGTCTGGTTTTGAAGCCGTTTAGATGAAGTGTTACCAATTGGTAGCCGGTAGACACCTTGGTTCAATCACCTGACTCGTCTGATGTACGTAATATGCATCCCCTTAACCCGATCCTGAGTGATGTTCACGAATCGCGTGTTACCTTAACCGAGACACGATTTCCGGTCTATAAGCCTATATAAAATGAATTTGTTCTCGTTTTTACATTTTTCTGTGCCCTTTTCAGGTGAATATTTTAATTATATATTGAACTTTGCCGTTGAATGAGTGTTGCTCCGGCTGCGTTTTCACAGGTTTCCCGGGTTAAAATCTCACCCCTGCCACCGTCTGTCCTTACGGACGTTTTTCTTAGTTATCCTCAGTGGTCAGGAAAATTCGACGATAGGTCACAACCGCTTCCTGCCACGTCCTTTCCAGTTTATTATCCATTAATTAATGCAGTGACTTGACGTTATGTAATTTGAGCTCTTGATCGCGTCGATAGAAAGCTCGAGTAAATAAACCAAATACAGTTACGCATTCATTATACCACAGACCAGTGTTTCCCAACATTTGTTCCGTGCAGGAATCCATAAAAATAATTTTTCGTATCCCGAGGAACCCCCACCTGTGAAAACGTTTACAGGCTAGAAAAAGTTGAAAACGGAGAGGGTAGTTCAATTACTGCTAGATTATTGTCACTAAAGTTGTTCCTGTCTCTGGATGGACATTTAGAATTTTTCGCTGTGTTTCAAAATGTTTACATATTTTACGATTTCTTGCGGAATACCGGTTGGCAGACTCTGTTACGGACTGACGGTGGACGCAAGCCTGTGTTACGTGCAAGATGCGGGTTGTAATTGATCAGATTATCAGATGCTCCAGTTTGTCAAAAAATTCTTTGTATGACCCGCACGTTTATCACTGCGGTAACAAATTTCAGTTAAACTTGTTGGTTTCTATTGATGCTAGAAGTGAACTCGTAATATGATGGGGTTAACACAATATTCAGGCTCCAATCCACCGCGTCTTTCTTTAAGAGTTTATTAATTCCTGGTGTTTGGTTCAGTTATTACAGCACCGGCTATTAAATCATTATTTTTTGTGAACATAGCTGAAGACTGTTATTTTTGACGGAGGTAAGGAAAACGCATGTTGAGACAAACACATCTCTTGAGACCAGAAATACATCCGATGAAACAGGGAACACATCTCTTGTGACCACAAACACATCTCATGAAACAAGAATTTATACTCAGCGTCGAATTTAACTCGACGTTGGACCGATGAGAATTAAGGTTCTTACGGCGATGGCTGTGAAGGGTCAATCTCTTGGGATGTGACGTGTGTTACTTGGGTAGCTAGTTATCAGGATATCGGATAGCTCTGCTGCTGTCATCTTCAGGGTAAAAGATGGAGAGAGCTGTTTCCTATGAATGTAGATATTTAGCTGTCAGTCGATACGGTATCAATCCCAGAAGACAGTCTCGGGCTCTTAAGACATAAGCCACTTGTTTTGCACTGGCGTACAGAAGTAACGCTCTTAGAACGGAATACATTTACTATGTAAAGTGGGCCTACATCTGTGTAAGCCAGTGAAGCAGCAGTCGGTTTATTAACGTCATTAATCTCACCTGTTGCTAATTTCGTGCGCATATTGCACTTATGACGACTCATTTATGTTTCGGTGCGTAAAATTCGCGTCGGCGGTAGTACTATGGTGGGCGTAAATTTTCTGGTCTTTTTGCCGTATGTCCGTCTTCTTATAATATTAGTTGCATGACTCCTAATCTCTCCTATGTTCATTGTATAACGAAACAGTAAATTTATGAGGTTTTACAGCCAAACCCAATCATAATGGCACCCCCTCCCCACTCTGCGAGACATGCACACACACTACGGTGTGTCAGCTTTATTGTCGGTGTGTTTATAATTGATACGAAATATTGCCGCTGTATAAAGCGGTACAATGTTCAATAATCCTGTTACAGCGCCCGGTTATTAAGTACCTTATACACGTTGCTGCAGTCGGAATATGTTACGTACAGCTGTAAGCTCATGGGTTTATTTACTGAACCCCTTCTAATTCCAAATCCCCCGTTTTGGAAACTGCTTCTGTCTTTTGAACCTCTCCTCTTTGCTGATACACGCTGGTGTTACATTTGTTAGCGTGCAGTAGGTCGCCTCTCACTCAACGTTACAAATTTGTATTCGGGCTTACGACTGTTGAGATTGTTTGTAACTGTAGTCAGCAAGAGGCTGAACCGTGCTTGGTAAATTCTAAAAGGATTTGACGATGGTGTATAATATTGTGTGGTGATGGTTTTATGGACTTTATCCATCGTCCGAAGAGTAAAATATTAAAAATTAAAAATTAATTAAAATCACGACGTTTCGGAAGCTGGCTCTGCTTCCGTCCTCAGGTGAATGGAGGGGGAGAAGAGAAGGACACCTACTCAGTTGGGCCCCTTAGAGATGGAGGCTTGCTCTGTCTGAGGGGCCGAACTGAGTAGGTGTCCTTCTCTTCTCCCCCTCCATTCACCTGAGGACGGAAGCAGAGCCAGCTTCCGAAACGTCGTGATTTTAATTAATTTTTTTAATTTTTAATATTTTACTCTTCGGACGATGGATAAAGTCCATAAAACCATCACCACACAAT
>BLKM01000498.1:1149354-1223959 GCA_013340265.1 Coptotermes formosanus | reverse complement strand
TGCTTCCGTCCTCAGGTGAATGGAGGGGGAGAAGAGAAGGACACCTACTCAGTTGGGACCCTTAGTGATGGAGGCTTGCTCTGTCTAAGGGGCCCAACTGAGTAGGTGTCCTTCTCTTCTCCCCCTCCATTCACCTGAGGACGGAAGCAGAGCCAGCTTCCGAAACGTCGTGATTTTAATTAATTTTTTTAATTTTTAATATTTTACTCTTCGGACGATGGATAAAGTCCATAAAACCATCACCACACAATGAACCGTACTTCCTTTGTACAACATAACGCCTTTTCAGGCTCTTTTAAATTTTTAAACCAAAACACGAAACAGTAAATGTAACATTATTGTGTGGATGTTTTAATATCTGATTATAGCGCCTTCTGTGATGACTTGCGCTTTGTTTTGAATCTCTCCTTTCTTAAACTACGGCGTCTATTGACCCTTGCCTATCCCTCGGCTTGTATACGAAGGAATATGTAACATTAGTGGCTTACTGAAGCAAAACCTGTCCCAGTAGCTTTTCCATTACAGACTCTTTATGGATTGCCGTGGTATTAAGCCGCGGTGAGAAGCGGGCGACTAACCGCCTGGACCATGGCACAGTAAATCTATGCTGTTGCACCCACGTGGGACACAGATATGTAACTTCATATGCATTCGTGGTCTTGCTCATGAATACGACAGGTGATAGGCCATTTTCACGATTTCATTCCATTCCTCATGTTTCCGATACTTGCGTTTGTGTTAGGCGTGTGGGCTGATCGCTTTCTGGCGCGTTCGCGTAAGTCGCGAAACGCGTCTGTTGGTTTCGTCGTGTCTGTCCGTCCGTATGAGCGTAATTAACCCTTTAAAGACGAAGCATGTCTGTTTTATATAAGTACTCAGTGCGTACCGCACTGTAAACACTCTCCACTTCAGTTATAAAAACCAGTCTCTTAATGTTTTATAAGGCAAAAGTTACTGTTTGTTCTGAGATCCGTACAAAACACATAAACGCAATGTGGCCACCACGTAAAATTTTTTAATTTTAAACCTGGTGGTATGTAAAGTTTCCGCTAGGCTTTGGAAGGTTAAAGATCTATATGGTGAATCGTATTCAAGGTTCGAAAGAGCACAGAACATGTTTTGTGAATTGCGTTTTGTTGATAGGGGCAAGTGTTAAGTATGAATGTGTTTAAAATTTTGTTCCATATTGTACGTGGTCGTTTACTTCTAGGCGGGTCGGTTTACACTGCGATACTGTGCCGGAGCCCTTGGGAGGGAGGCCCTGGGGTGTGACCCGCATCACAAACTGACGGACGGGTCAGACAGACAGAGGGCAAATTGCGGTTGCCGTCCTTCAAGAACGCAGAACACAATCCTTGCCTCTCTAGTTCTTCTTCTTCTTCTTCTTTTTTTTTTTTCTTCGAATAAATGCAGCATAAAGGAGAGTTCTGCTCTATGTAAGTTCAGACAGACGGCCCACACTGTACCGTGTCTGCCTGCATATGTCAATTATATTTTTCCCTCTCTGACTAAAGCCTATCAGCTGCGACCCTCGACGAATGAAAATGAAAGCCGACTGGAGCACTCAGTGTGTGAGTATATAATTGAAAATTTTAGTTTATGGTAGACGAAAGGAATGTCTTTCATATTTTCTACGCAACGCAAAATACCATTTTTTATAATAGAGCCTGGGTTGCGGGTAGTTTGTTATTACATTGAGGGGACGGAGAGCGGGAAGTTGGTTAAAGTATTGTACTGTTTCAGTTAAAGCGTAATGGAATCCATCCCATTTTACTGTGCCATATTAATATGGACATATATCTTACTGTCAGACACAGCAGACTTTTAATGATATAATCAATAAATGCTACATGTTTGGGCCCTTAAGGACCATCATCAAGCTTAAGGACCGAAACGTGTAGCATTTATTGATGATGATATTAAAGATTTTTTGTGTTTGACGGTGATATATGTGCCAGTATTAATACTGCACTCTTTATCTGCCCGTCTTGCTACTTTTATGGCAGGTTTTCTTTTAATTTTTCTCCGGTTGAGATCACGGACACAGCAGCTTGTTATTGCAACCCCGTCATTTGTTCGTATGGTCGTATCTTTGCCGTGGTTGCAGTGAGATGTTCTGGTCTTTCTCCTGTGCTATACAAATTTACACCTCTAACAGTTCCTTAAACAGACCGTTTTCCAATAAACCTGCAAGGGTGGAGATTTACTTTCAGTCCTTTTCCGGTAATCTTGCAGAATTTTTGGAAGAACTTGAAGGGAAGGGATCACTTTTGAGGGGTGGGTATGTATAGTAAGATGATACTAAAAATAATTCGGATCTCAAAAAAGTGGGGTGTGGGGATGTGGACTAGATTTATCTGGCCCAAAATGGGGCAAGTTGCGGACTGTTGTGAATACCGTAATAGACATTCGGTTTTCATAAAAGGCGGTTGAATTTTTTGACAAGTTGAGCGAATATCAGCTTCTGAAGAGGGACCCCTATTCCGTGTTACAGCCCCTAATCCGGTAATTATTTTCCATAACTATTGGATGAATAGTAAAAGAGCAAAATTTCTTTCTATTTTAAGTCCGGAAAAGTGTAGAAACAATACAAACCAAAATACGATTGGCACGTAGACATACTGCTTTGATATATGTGTGGGCACGCAAGGCTGTAGTGGTAAGCTTCTTGTGTAACCATGATGGAAGTCAGAATGTCGGATTAGAATGAGGTTGCGTGTTGGAGGATAGAACACTGAACTCAATTTTTTTCTTGGCTTTATGTATTTTGAATGGAGCGCGGGCTGGGGAAAAATTGTAGCCTTATAAATTTTTCACGTTTGTTCATACACCGGACGTAGTTAGTTGACAGATATATAAATAAGTATAAGCAGTACATTATGAGAAAATCAATTCGGGCATGATGTGCATTACCAAGCTGTAACACTCGTGTAAAGGTGTTGAAAGAATTAAATTGAATAAATTTCATTTCTGTCTGGATGTGGTGTAGTAAATAAAAATATTAATATAACTAGGCTCAGGGCACGCGGTGGCGCAGTTGGTTGAGGCACTGCGCTACAAAGTGGAAGGCCGCAGGTTCGATTCCCGATGTTCTCATTGGAATTTTTCACTGACATAATCCTTCCGGTCGCACTATGGCCCTGGGGTCGACTCAGCCTCTAACAGAAATGAGTACCAGGGATATTTCCTGGGGGGTAAAGGGGGCCGGTGCATAGGGCTGACAGCCTTACCACCTTCATGTGCCGATTGTCTTGAAATCTATGAGTCTCAAACTCCTGGAACCCTAAGGGCCTGTCCAGGCCTGTAATGGGATTGCTTTACCTTTATATAACTAGGTTCCCGTAAAAACGAATATGCGTAAATATCTCTATCTTCGTGTAGTTTATATTCTGCGGTTTCAGTAGGCAACATTAATTTAAGGTTGTAGTACCTGAGCATCTCCGCATGCTGGAATAGATTTTTCGCTGGCCATAGTGTGTGCACCCCTGATTTAGACAGTGGAAGACTGCCATTAAAATATAAGAAGAAGTATTCATTTTGGTTACCAAAGCGGAACTTCGATCACAGGGCGCTTGTCATTTTTGTGACTGGGCTCCATACATACACGCTTGGACACAGATTTGTAATACTATGGGTTATACGTAGCCGATCTCAGTGGCCGTTCTGTCTAAGACGTGTCTGCTGCCGCTGGCTTGCTGGGATTGTGGGTTCGAATCCCGCCGGGCGCATGGATGTCTGTCTCTTGTGTTTTGTGTTGTGTGTTGTCAGGTAGAGGTCTGTGTGTCGGGCTGATCACTCGTCCAGAGGAGTCCTCCCGAGTGTGGTTTGTCTGAGTGTGATTGTGTAGCCTCGATAATGAGGAGGCCGTGGTACTCTAAGGGCTGTTGCGCCATTGGGGAAAAAATGGTAATACGTAATTATCCACGTGTTTTGATTATCAATACTTACTGTTAAAACTGCAAACCGGTATTGGTGTTCTGAAGTCGTGTACGGTTAGTAATCCTACTTCGTGTTCGGAAGACCACGTGTTCAAACCGTATAGCCGCATATTCCGGTTGAGGTTTTCGTGGGTGTCAGCCAGTCACTTCAAGCAGATGTCGGTATGGTACCTTAAATTAGGCCACGACCACTTCCTTTCACATCATTCCATATTCGTTATTCACTAATTATCCAACCATTTACCTTATGTAATATGAGTCCACCGTTAGATAAACGATAAATAAAATGGGTTTGTGGACGGCCGTGGGCTTTGTTCTCATGTTATTACGCGTGACAACGAAACTCGATTGTCTTTAACAAGAAAGGAGTGAACTGGTGTCCCTGCTACACATGGGCGTGCCTGATACGCAATTCTATACCGTTCTCCTTCTGGCTTCCCTCATTTCTTTACCGCGAAAAAAAAAGACTTTTTCAGCTAGGGAAAAATTGCGACCTAATTCAAGCATCTACTCTCTTGAGACGCAATAAATTCAACACCTCATTCTCTGATTAAAGTGTTGGCTTTCCCTGTCTCACCCCTTATCAACGCACGCCTCCCCTCTTTTATGCCGACATTTGGAGTAAGGGATGAATGAAAGATGGGATTTTCTTTAGGGTCCTTCCGGTTGGAATATTGAAACTATAAAAGCAGCAACATGTTACGTTAAGTAAGCATTTACTTTCTTGGTTATAATTTCAGCTTCCAGAACGTTTTTACGGAGAGGACTGCGCCGAGGTCTTTGCTTTCACCAAAGGTTTAGGCGCTTTGTCGGCGTCCCCTTATCACGGAAGTCCGGGTTCGATCACGGGCTTGCTCATGCAATATTTATGGTGGTCATAGTCACATAGGGACCGGCTTTTCTGCGAGTACTTCGGGTTTCTTCCAGTTACGTCATTGCTTTCGAAGTTAGCTTTTTACTACACTTACTACCGCTATATCGACGCTGTGAATCTCACTTGATAATGGCGTCGATATTTCTTTTGAATAAATTATAGACCAGGCTAGTGACTGGTTGGTTATGAACACAAAAATTCTTCTTAAGGTTAGTGGGAAGCATCGTATATGTAGAGCAGCAACGCTAATGTGGTTTTGCTTCTTTTACCTTAAGAAATCTCGTTGTAAGAGTAAAGGAAAATTCACCCTAGAACAGGTCACGAAGGTTCTGAAGGGTAGTAGAGGTATAGCTGTACTCTTTCTTTAATCTCGGCACTAGATGGGGGCGGGTGGTTAACGCCACGTCCCGGCCACCTTACCCCCGGCAAAGAGACTCGGTACCCATTTTATGGGAGGCTGGGTGGTCCCCAGGGGTATGTTAGAGTATTACTTATTAATTTGTAATGCTATTGCTTCATTTGGGCGCTGTTTAGACGGACCACCATATCTGACCATGGCTGTTGTAATGAGTACTTAGGGAAGTTATACGATACGTTTTCAACCTACTGTATCTGATTTCATGACGCAGAGTTCTGCTTGAGGGGCTAACAGTTCTCAGCTTCTCAAGAAATTCTCCCGCATTTTATGTAACCCAAAAGTTTACCACTGCGTTCACAATGCCCTCCACGTGTCCCTGTCGAGAGCCAGGTATGCAGAGTTCATTTCCATCCTATTTCTTTAACATACTTATTAACATCCGAATTTCTACGCTTAGGTCCATCAAGTGACTCTTTCGTTGAGGGTTCCTCGCCAAAAACCCGAATGCGTTTCTCTTCTGTCCCATAGTGCCACATCTCATACTCCGTGATTTGATTTCTCTGCTGATTTGTTACCCTTTCACATTATCCTCAGCCCCTCTTGACGAATGTCTGGATAGTATCTTCAAAGAGCCCGCGACCACATTCTGTCCAATCCTCCGCATCTACCGAATGTGGTCAGCCTCATTTTATTCGACGCCAAAATGACTCTGTGTAGCATCGGTCGTTACGCTACCATTGATGCAGAACGCGTTGCCTTACTTTCTGTATCACACATTAACGTTCTCCGGACTCGTCAACTTGTAACTGAAATACCATCACTCCGTCACGATAACTAGCATGCTTATGCTGTAGTAATACTGATCACTGATCGTCAGCCGCCTCTAAAACTAGCGGGTGTTCCTGACAAAAACCTTCCCTTCGCAACTCTTGTGTGAAGGCATGCGGCATATTGTAAACATCCGGCAGACACCCATCATCAGAGCGTTGTCACCCTGGTGATAGTGTGCATTCCGTTCGTCGTCGTGTGTGTCGTGTAAACACAGGATTTGTGTGCTTTACCACTGAACACGGCTCGACCACGCGTTTCAGATTCACCGCCCGGCCCGTGTGTTTGCTTTGTTTCAGATATAACATCCATAGGTAAAGGGAGAAAAACTTAAATACGGCACGCTCTGCTGCAGTGCATGATTTTCCTTACAGCGAATTTGTATCAAGATGGGCGGTATACTTGTAACGTATCATGTAGCGCGTTCGGATATGTTCTCCTTAATGCATGTAGCATTCGAGCCGTTTTGCTTGAATAACTTTTGTGGGGAAACAAGAGACGAATATTAAAACTGTTGCCATGTAATCGCAGCATTGAGTTATTTTGTGTATTGCAGAGTTACTTGCACATGTCTCTGTCAACAATATAAAATATTAAGTCTGCCCATGGTAACGCAACAATGAGTTCTTTTTTGCACTGTCGAGCTACACATGTCGCTGTCAGCAGTATAAAACATACTTAGGTCTTCATGTAAAGTGTCTGATATTTTTGTCTTATTTTGACCAAACTTGAATTTTGTCGACAGATTTTAATAAAAGCCTTCAATACAACATCTAACGAAAATCTGTACCGTGGCAGGCAAGTTGTTGCGTGCAAACGGACGGAGGGACGTGAAGCTTGGTTGATACTGCCCCACTTTTTGAAACAAAGTAACATACTTCTCCGTCAAGGGGAGTGGAGTACCTGCAGTTTCAGTTAAGGTGTTTGAACCGTAATCTGTCCACCTGCCATTAGACGTTACCGAAGAGTTTGTCTGCTTTGTATCATTGTCATATATTAACAATTGCAATGGCCATAGTTATTAAGTCCTGTAGGCGTGAATCCATTGTTTTCAGTTGGAAGGGTATGTAGCTGGTACAGTGTTTCACTGGCACTGAACTTTTAATTTATGGGAATTTGTCAGTGGGGTGCTCCTTGAATCTGCGTGTGGAGAAGCCGTGGAAAACTATTGGATGTGCCATTTACACGTAGTTAGTAGCTTTGCTGCTCCCAACGCGTTCTGTGTGTAGGGAATGCAGAGGGGACCGGCGTAGGGGTTAAACGCGCGTCACCATGGACGTCGATATGCGGGAAGACCGGAATTGATGGGATCTCACCGTAGAGACGCGGTTTCGATCCCGGGCCAGTCCATGTGAAATTTGTGGTGAGCAGAGTGGCGTTGGGACAGGTTGCCGTCCGAGTAATGCGGTTCTCCCCCTGTCATTATCATTCCACCTGTGCCACACACTGATCTTCACGCTGTTGTTATCGGAAGGACAAGCGGCCGAAGCCAGGGAGCCTTCAAATAAAACAGTGTTCTTCCGGAAAGTGGAGGCACTGGAAAGAAAAGTGCGTTGTGGATTGCATTGGTGACTCACGGAACGCCAACCACGGCTTCTTGATGGCTTCAGCTTCGACATCGCTGCTTGTAAGGAGTAATGTTCTCTACGTGAGAAAGGTGCCGGGCTGGCCACCCTCAAAAGGTCACGCATCGCGCTTTCTCATTGACACGCAGTTAAGACGGTTTGCCAATGCTGATGCGGGACGTGGAGGCTGGCCCTTATTGCGCGCCAGTGAGAGTGCGCTGTATGCCTTGTAGTCGCTGTCCCGGGATATTCTTATGCAGAGTGTTGAGTATTAAATGGACGTAGCAGAAAGATATGCCAATTCCAGTGGCCGCGCGGTCTAAGGCGTGGATCTGCGGCCGCTCGCCTGCTGGTATTGCGTGTTCGAACCCCGCCGGCGGCATAGATGTCTCTTGTGAATATTGTGAGTTGTCAGGTAGAGGTCTCTGCGTCGGGCTGATCACTCGTCCAGAGGAGTCCTACCGAGTATGGTGTGTGATCGTGAAGCCTTGAGAATGAGGAGGCCCTGGCCCACGAGGGGCTGTTGTGTAATGGGAAAAGAAATCAAGGGGGTGTTAATACAGCCTCTTGAATCCCCGATGCAATTCCGCTGTCACTTTTGGTTCCTTTTGTATGCCGTAATCACGGACAGCATCGGGGACAATTATTACGCGTGGGTCATATTGATAAAGTGTTCTACAGTTACCTGTGTGATGTCCAGTAACAATCAACCGCTCAGATAATGATTTTGTACACTCCGCATCAGGAGCTATGACATGCAGACGGACGTGTCGTGAGCTGCTCTGCTGAAAAGTGTGACATTTGAGGTTTTGACGGTAAACACGGATCGTTGAGAAATTTTGTTATAATCATAACCAAGTAATGCACTGATCATTGATTTGTCTTCTGGGCATAGCAGCATGTGGAAGGTAAAAAGATAAAAATACGAGGAAGTTTGCGTAGAACTTTCTCTTTCTTCAGGGTCGAAAAGGAAGAAGGAAAGAAAGGAATGAGTGCATTAAGGGATGCATGCATGAAAGTAAGACTTGACCGTGAAGAGGGATGTGGTAATTCCTGCGGAATTTGACATTTTTTAAACACTTTTATGCATTTTTATCCGTTTACGTGGTGCTTTATCCCGGAATATATTTTGTTTGTAATGGGCACACCGAAATTGTAAAGTTGCTTTTCCCCCTTTTAATGGCCACACTAACACTAAGACTTTTTTCTTGCTCCACATCTCATATTGACAGTTTAATTTAGAGGTAACTGCAGTACTTTCCTCTGTCTACCCTTCTGTTGCTGGAATTCATTAAGCCCACCCCTGATGATAAGACTGGCTCATCTGGTCTAACGTAAGTGGAGTCCGGGAGTAAGAATGAGGATGGCAAGTATGGAACACTGCCGGGCTAAATCACATGTATTATCTTGGGTCGAGGTGTTTGCCCCTTCGTACGTGAGGGCAGGACTAAATGAAGGCGGTACGGCCGAGGAATGATGCCTGCACGGCAGTTCCGCTGCTGTACGCGGTTCGTGTCTCTTCGAAAATTGCGATATGCGAAGTGGTACCTGCTAGGCAGGGAATATCGTATCTGTTGTTTTTATACTTTATGGTTGGTCGAATCTTATTATCACTAAGTAGCCTACATCTATTATATCAGAGTAATCCTCTTTATGTAACTTCAAGCGAACGTCGTTTAATAGTCCGTTTGTCAGTCTGTCCCTTTATATATATATATATATATATATACACACACACACATACATACATACATACATACATACATACATACATACATACATACATACATACATACATACATACATACATACATACATGCATGCATACAGACAGACATACATGTACTTTCCCTCAAAAGTATTCCATTCTAGCTTGTATTAAATAAATCATATGCTTGTTAAGATTCACCCCCGACAAGTGCCGTAATTGAGCAGGGAGTTGCTGGCAACTAATGTTCTTGCCACACTCACAAGTGCTTCCGGCTTTCCATGGATATTTATTAAACTCTTTTTTAATTAGGAGGGTAACGGACTGTGCACAAGAGCTATGATAAGTTGTCGGATTTTCTAGTAAATCGCATGGCAACGCCGTTCCCTGCGCAAGGGAGAGGGTTGTTTTCTAACACAGAATTTGTGCCTGTGGTTCATCGGTCTGTTCCTCTCACCTGCCTTTTCCTTATTGTTCAGCCACTTCTTCAGTTGACGTTGGCTATGTCGCCTAGTAAGGCTTGTGCGCTTCATCTTCTGCGAGTCATGCTTCAGTAAGTAAGGTTCCCCAGTCTGTATGTTTTGTGTTAATCATGAGTTCTCTTTCCCTTACGAGTTGGCACTTCTAGATCCCGGTGTCCGCGCAGACTAAGGCGAGGGTCTGCGGTCGCTGGCTTGCTGGGATTGCGGGTTTGAATCCCGATAGGGGGCATGGCTGTCTCTTGTGAATATTGTGTGTTGTCATGTAGAGGTCTCTGCGACGGGCCTATCTGTCGTCCAGAGAGGTCCTACCGAGTGCGTGTGTGTCATTGAGTGTGATCAGGTGCAACAGTAACCCTCTGCACCTACTGTGGGTAGGTAGAAGAGGCCATATTAGGAAAGAAAGAAAGAAAGAGAAAGAAAGAAAGAAAGAAAGAAAGAAATAACGAACGAACGAACGAACGAATGAACTCCTAGTATGGCTAACTGACGCAAGAATCAAGTGCTTTTGATGATGTAAGTTGATGTGAACACGACATTTGAATCTTGGTTCCGCGGTAAAGTTTGTAGTTTTATTCGGGTTTTATGGGCGAAATATTTTTCGCCTATATAAATTCCCTGCCAGTTGAAAGAGGTGTACAGTGATGATGTTAGTGACAATGCAGGATGTCGGAAAATGGCGCAGAGAGTTCGAAAACGGTTCAACGGATGTCTATCATGACGATCGCACCGATGGACTCGTCACATCACAGACGGATGTGAACGCAGAACGAGTGGAGAAACTGATTTTGGGAAAAAGGCCGAGATTATACACTGTTTTACATGATAGTAATGAGGAACTGGAAGCGGCTGTTCGTGGATAGTTTCGCAAGTGAGGACCCGATGTCTACGGCGACGGAATTTTTAAACTCGTGCGTCGGTGTAATGGGGGATTGTGCTGAAAAATAATGATACTTCAGTGCAGTAAATTAGCTACATTTAACGCTGTAATGATTTCTCATTAATTGTCATGAACGTGGATGCCGTTCATAATGAATGACAATACTTCGTAAATCTCCAGTACTCCGAATTCTTGAAAATACGCCACTTGACTTTGATCCACTAGTCGTAACTGTTCTGTTTAAAGCGTGATAGAATTATAAAGTCAATCACATGGTCAGGTTTTACTCAGTGAGTGGAAGTGATGGCTTTAGTTCTCTTTGATATCGTACGAGCTTTCACGGGCAATGTGTTCGTTGGATTTATTCCAAGCATCGTATCGTAAAGGCTGCGTGCCTGTCATTGGAACAAACAACAGCTTTAGTTAGAAATCAAAAGCTTGTCGGATGCATCCGGCTCGGATCCCCCGATAATTCGACGTTTATATTCCAGTACTGTAACTGGGGTTGAAAATAGATTCCATAATGGTCATGAGGGTAGATTTCATTTAACGTGGGCAAGAGCCCCCTCTTAAAGGAGGAAAAAAGTAGATTCATGTATGACTATTTCATTCAGTGCTTGTGTTGAACCACAAGGGTGCTAGAAGAAAGGAGTTTGTATAGAAGCGGGGAACTGTTATCAGAAAACTATAGGAGGGGCTGAAGTCAGTTCGACATAGTTATAGTTTTGGACGTGAAAGGGATGAGCTAAGAACATATTAGTGCAGTGATCTCTTATCTTTTGCTTCGAGACTCGTCAAATGTACGCACTTACAGGTAGTCTTGACGTAGGTGTTCTTTTGGGCTACCAGAAATGTTGTACTGTACTTAAACTGCTAGTTACTTTCATATATTTTGTAAAATATGCATGCTTCTGTTTCGGATGTCCTCATTGTAGGTAGCAGCAACGAAGAATGTTATTTGCTCTGTAATAGTTCTATACTGCACGCATGCACGTATGTATGTATGTATGTATGTATGTATGTATGTATGTATGTATGTATGTATGTATGTATGTATGTGTGCATGTTTATATAGGCCTGTGTGTCGAACGTATGGTACTCATCAGTTAGAAATGACCTCTGGTTTTATGAACTACATCCGAAGTATTTTTAAAAACATTCAGGCACATACTAATTTTACCCGTTGTTTTGTATCGGTGTCATATGTCGGCTCTCTCCATGAAGGAAAAACAAACTGGGGGGTTCGTATTATTCATCCTACTGCTGTATTGCATAAATTTTAAATATCACTCAAATTCAGTTACATTTAGCCATAAATAAATGGATTTGGGTGGAATCTGAAAACTTTATCTGGCCATGGTATTCCTCCCCTTTTAAGAAGCTGAAAATTTCATTACAGTGATCCCTCGTCCAATGCGGTTGGGGGGGGGGGGGGGGTTAGGGGGAAGGCTGACGGTGTTGGGCAAAACGGCTTTGCGCAGACGTCTTATGGGAAAATTTTGGTTATGTGACCGAGGGCGCTTATGGACCCTCCTCCATCCATCGGTTGAAATACGTTTTTGAATATTAGACATTTACACAGTACTTAGATAGCTTATGCTGCCAGCTTCCGCGGCGTTTGAGTAAGCAGCCGCCCGCGTTTATCCGCGAGCATTTAAAATTGTCAACATTTCCCCTCTTTTATTTAGTTATTTTTAACTGTATATAATGAAGACCGTGCTGGGCAAAACCCCGTTGTCCTAGAGTTACTGTACAGCAATCGTAACAGCCCGCCACTGGACTGTATCCAGTCCACATCCACACACTACTTCTTTAGACTTCGTTTTAATATTATCTTATCTGTATCTGTTTTTCCCAACTGATTCCTTGTATTTAGGTATATACCAAGATTTCTTACGCGTTTTTCTCTTCTCCCGTGCGTGCCATGTTTACGTGTCCTGCCCCCCTTGTCTTTCTCGATTTATTCGTAAGATTAGTAACTACGAAATAAATTGAGTATATTTAACATGGCAGTGCAACGAAATTCGCCTGCCAATTGCATGCCGTTTATATGTGGTACATAGAAGCCCAGCCACTGTACGTGACCACCCTTGCTGTCTGCTAGCCCGTTAGAGATCATGGCAATCGGTGCATAGTGCTCTGTCTTACTAACTTTATCCATTGGGTTTAGATAGTTGCTGGCTTAGAATTGCCTGTTGTTACACATAGCATTCCAGTTGTTTCTGTATGCCGTTTGGACCTAAGGCACCCAGTTCTATAATGGCCCAGCATACGCACACATAAATACTAAGAAGGCTAGACTTTTGTGGAAGTTAAATTTCCTTAAATCCTCGCTATTTATTTGGAATATAACTTACTACGTGTAACTGAAGACACCTAAACCTTTACTTATGCAAAGTATGAATAGCACGCACTATTATTTTTAAAGAAATTTTGTGTAAAATGTAAGTGAAAATTGTTTGAGCATGTTTCCTTTTCGCTAGAATTGAGGTTAAAAGTGGGACACGGCTACAAGAATCGTCACTACGTGATAAGAAGTGAGGGGTATTCACTGGTACAGAAATCCCACATTCGGACGCTTGTGCCTTATGGAATTGGGTTCGCAGGTAATAGGGTCCAGTAGACACGATAATAAATCTTCAGGCTCTATAAATTGTTGAAAAATCCCTGACCGTTTTAGCGACTGTAATCTTGTAAAGAAACATTGGAATTGATTGGTTAATTAACGATGCGGTCCTTTGGGGCGGGAAATCCTTCAATGTTGAAGTGGACGACGTAACGTTTCAGGGACACTTAAATGAAGGTGTCTGTCGAAATATGTATCAAGGAATGTAGAATAACGAGAGGAAAATGAAAACAGACCTGGGAAAACCTATGAGGACAATATCTCGTGTTGGTGTGGTGGGGGTGAAGAGCGGAGGAAATAGGATTTTCAGATAACAGAACAACATTTTATTGAAGAAGCTGAAGTTTTTTAGGGTCTGAAATAAATTTTTGTTGACTGGGGCTGTGTTTGTAGGGAATTACAGTCTGTATTGAAACAGCGGTGAATGTTGTTATGCAGCAAAGTGAGCCCAGCTGACGCTTAATCTATAGCTGAAATAATAATGATACTGGCTGGAACCCCTAGGAGTTAGGGGGTGGTTTGTCAGCGGGGGTTGTATTCACGGTCGATTGCAGAGCACAGAGGCTGATGTTTGTGGCGGAGGAGTCAGTTTAGCGTGAGACTGGAAATGTTAATGATTTCGGTTTGGGTCACAGGCATGTCCTGTCAGCTGTTCGCGTGGGGTATGCGGCAGTGCTGCCGAGGCATACTGCGTTACAAACGTATCGCTGTGTTTCTCACTTTATGCGCCACCGGGTTTAACATTAAACAATTGTACTTTGTTTCCACTCAGTGCATTTATGTGTTGTGTGTGAATATGAGAATAAACGGAAATTATTTCCCTATACAACATCTACTGATCGGTTTTTATAACCGGGACAGCGAGTGTTTACTGCGCGGTACGAACCGAATCTTTAAATATATTTAAGATGAAACTCAGTCTTTATAGATGGAATCGATTGATCTCATCGTTATGAATTTCCTTATAATTTATTAGAAATAAACTAAATAACACGTTAGGATGACAACACTATGAAACGTGCGTCGGCAGTTGTCTGATAAGAAGCGAAACTTCAGTAAATTGAGATTAGAGATGATAATTAATCAGGATTCTAACATACCAAAAGCTGTTAGACGGAGCAGTGCCGTCTTAACAGGATGTGGCTTATTATGTTAATGACTGTCCTTTGGGGGGGGGGGGTATATTTCGTAAAAGGTGAAGCTGTCTTTGTTCCCGCCATGAAGGCGTAAGGGGGAACAGATGTGTAGCTCCACTCATTGTTAACCTAAGCACTAGGTAGAGGTGGGGGTACGCGGTGGCGCAGTTGGTTGAGGCACTGCGTTACAAGCAGGAAGGTCGTGGGTTTGATGCGGCTGTTGGAAGTTTTCATTGACTTACTCCTTCCGACCGCACTCTGGCCCTGGGGTCGACTCAGCCTCTTAGCAGAAATGAGTACCAGGGATATCTTCTGGGGGTGAAGGCTGCCGATGCGTAGGGCTGACAACCTTACCACCTTCATGTGCCGATTGTGTAGAAATTCAGGGAGCCTCAACTGCCTGGATTCCTAAGGTCCTGTAAAGGGATACGATACGATACGATATGTATTAACTGTAATTGGGGTTTCACCCAGTGGCAGTGATCCGTACACTGTACACAAGTAGAAAAACAACTGTGTACATAAGGAGAAAAACTAACTAACTAACTAACTAACTAACTAACTAACTAACTAACTAACTAACTAACTAACTAACTAACTAACTCCATGGAGCAGAGGCCTTCGTGAGAAGCTAACAATTTCTCAGCTACTCAAGAAATTCCCCGCATTTTATGGAACCCGGAGTTTCATTACTGCATTCACAAGAGCCCGCCATCTGTCCCTATCCTGAGCCAGCTCAATCCAGTCCATGCCCCCCCCCCCCATCCCACTTCTTGAAGATGAAAAATACACAAAACAATACAAAAGCATAGGCCACAAAAAATGGAAAACAAAAACACACAAAATAGAAAGCAAAAAGACACAAAACAGATAGCTGCACCTTTACCTTTACTAGGTAGAGGTGTGAGTGTTCAGTTTCATGTCCCCGCGCCTCACCTCCGTTGAGTCGGAGGATGAGTGGGCCGCAGAGCGTGTCTGGTAGTTGCCCCTGCCAGCAACTGTCGCACGATTTCTCCGTCGTTCAGCTGTCGCACTATATTTAGTGCGGCTGTGTATGGTAATTGATTGCTTAACTCTCTCAGGAACGTTACAGTTACTTGAAATTGCGCTGTGAATATTACCAGGCAGTGTTATATTCTGGTGAAATGTAGCGTGCAACATAGGATAATGGGAATTAACACATTGGTGGACAAAATTTTTAAGGGGGTGGAGGAGACGGGACCTCCCACAACCTTTAACTTCCGGCGTCCCGGAATGTTAGGAAGAAACCAGCGTAAATAATTTGGTAAATGTTAGTGCACCGCAGGGCGCAGTTGTGTTACCGTGCACAAGGAAGGGAACGTCTGCGTACTGATCCATCGTGCCGTGCCATTACTATACTTCGTAATAGTTGTAAAGGTTTAATAGTCTGCTACATCCTTAGCTTTTCCTGTCTGGAGATTTTATCCTCTTAATTCCGAGTCAGAAATATTTAACAACTTCAGCACATCAAAAGTGAAGTAAGTCGGATTGTTTGTTTCTTCGTATACAGGGATTTGTACTTATAATTTCTTATCCTAACGATTCCAGTGACGATGTGGTCTAAGGCGTAGGTCTGCTGCCGCTTAACCTTTTAAAGCCTAGCGGTAACTTTACATACGGCCAGGTTTAACATTAAAAAATTCTGCGTGGTGCCCACATTGCGTTTATGTGTTTTGTACGGATCTCAGAACAAACAGCAACTTTTGCCTTATAAAACATTAAGAGATTGGTTTTTATAACCGAAGTGGAGAGTGTTTACAGCGCGGTACGCACTGAGTCCTTATATAATACAGATATGCTTCGTCTTTAAAGGGTTAATTAGATACCAACACATGCACTTTTATTAACATTGAAATGCCTTGGAAACTCATCCTACATGTTTCGAGCTAACACTGACCTCATCTTCAGGGAGGTTAGTGCTAACCTGCCTAGTGTAATACACCTTCACCACTCACAGTGCCACAGGTATGTGCGGTGTCGCCTTTACAGATATCAATTATCAACACTCCGTACTATTTTTGGAATATAATAGGTACGATCAAAAGTGGAAATGTATACCGACTAATATTTCTAAGAATTGCGTTGCAAAGCCAGTAATTACAGCTTTAATAGGACTCTATTACACCTTTCAGGGCGCCCCAAATTGCCCTGTACACCGACGCATCTTTTTAATGAACTTTTAATCATCATTTTAAGAAGAACAGCAGTGACAGTTTATTAATATAACAGGTGTATCATAGGCTGTGACCAATTTTTGTTACTATGTTGTGATAGTGTGTAATTACTGACTGTACAACCCCCTGAAGATGAGCTCGGTGTTAGCTCGAAACATGTGGGAGCAGTTTCCAAGACATTTCAATGTTAATAAAAGTGCATGTGTTGGTATCTAATTCATCCACTGCCTTCGAAGTTATGGAGTACAGCAAGGAAACTCTTGAATAAAGGGTTGTGCCTAGCTGGGGGTTGAGGGTGTAGTTAATAATCTATGGCCTTTAGGAATTGTCAGCAAGGTCCTCGGGCATGGAACAGTTTCATAATCGGGACGTAACAGTCTTGTGAACACTTTTCCATAGATAGGAGGATTTTTGAGCAGCTGACTAACTGTCAGCTTTTCAAATAAGATCCTGTTCGTTTAGTTAGATAAACGATTATTATGTTTTATTAATAATGCTTTTATTTTCGCCTGTGTAGCTGTCTAAGTCTGCATTAGGTATACAAGAATCTACGTTAATTTTCCCCTGGCTTTCATTAGATTATGCCAGGCAGCAGTCTTTTCTTGCAGAGTTTCATCTTTCAGCGTAGCAATGACGCCAGGGACAGAGGAAGGTAGAGGGGAAGTCTTGTTTTCTCTTAAGTGTCACTGAACCTTGGTATCCTCTTAAGTGCATTAAGTCTGCACATTATGCTTTCCGATTGTGTGCATATTCTTGTACCCAGATGTGCATGGTCTTTTGTCCCACAGCGGTATGTCATAGACGTACACTTGGTGGCTGATGTATGCGGCCATCTTAAGACGTACGTGACTCTTTATGTGCAAGGAAGCAGTTGGACATTGCTACATCATTTAACGTAAGGAACTAACAGAAATAATGAAAAATCAGTCTGATAGAGCACTGAAGCTTGGTACCAGAAAAGTGAAGTCAGTACTTATATTACCTCACGAAGGGCAGTCATTGGTCTCTGTATTTTATGTACACGTTCGTTAACGAAGTAAGTACAGTTCGGGACTCAACTTTGTGGCTCTGGAAGCTGGGGAAATGGATGGGAAGTAGAGCCGCAGAGCTCAGTACCGAGCTGTATAACTTCCTTGTTTAACAGGCCTAAAACTACGGCTGATATTGAATATTGATTGTGAGGGTGAAAATGAGAAGAAAAAGGAACGGGACCGTGTAAGTGTGCGTTAAAGATTTCGATGTTTACATGGAGGATTGCATAAAGGGACGCTGATATACACGGGCGTTCAGTCGACTATTCGAATCCTTTAGACCCGAACCACATAAAGTATATCGAAAGTATCCTACCCTATACAGGGAGATGGAGACTGACTTTCCGCTTAGGCGTCGCTATTTCACTGTTTTCAGATTCTTGTTATGCTGGTCAGAAATGCGATTTGGGATCGTTACAGTTCACGCAGACGTGTGCGGCGCAGGATGTCCTTCCATTCTTTTCTCCCTACTAAAGAAACTCACGTACGGAATTTAAACAAGATGCCCATGTGCCATCAGAATAAGACACAGACTACGTGGAGTTACACCCTACCTCCATCCCCCCACCTTTTTCCGGATCACCTAACTCCCGATACCAGATGGCAGTCTTATCGATAATATAATAGCCTTAGGGGATCAAGTTACCGGCTGTGTGTGATAGGTAGGTGCACTCCGTGAAGTTTGTTAGGCGGGTCGGGTCGGGGAAGCAAACAAGGGGACACAATGCTGGCACGTCTAGTAATTTGAAACTTTAAACTGTAATCAGCATTGGTTGACGGCATGTATTGACTTCCAAAACAAGAGAGAGGTGCAGGAAAAACGGAAGAAATTTAAAGAAAGTGTGGGGAAGGAAAAACGGAAAGGGGGGAAGGAGGAATGTAAGAATGTTCAGCACCAATTCCACCCAACAGCCCGAGAGTAGCGCGAAAAGAAACTGTAGTTTGAGGGCTGGGGTTTTCTGGGATATGATGCCGTGTCACTGACTGACCGGTTCCCCACCTTACGGTGTTACCTTCGCCATGTCGCCACAAAAACTGCAAGACTCGCAAACTGGAGTTTTCTTGCCAAATGTGGTTGTGTGTAACAGACACAGTGTCGTTCATGCTTGAATGTTGCATTAATCCTCGTACGTTACGTACTTCTCACCTCTGCTTACATGCACATGAAAAATTCACTCAAATCATACTGTGTGTCGACTTAACGAATTTATTTTCAAGCACTGAGTGTTAACTTACACCGCGCATTGGATGTTGTCTGACATATACAGGGCGTTCCTAAATTAGTTATACAAAACTAAGGCGTAGCAACACAGAAAGTAGAACACTTACAGTATTATGACACACACACACACACACACACACACACACACACACACACACACACACATATATATATCACGAATTGCAGTATATGTTTCAGTTTTATCTACAGATATTTACAGGTGTCCAATGTGGTTTCCTCATGTCACGCGGCAGATGTCCCATCTGTAAGCGATTTCGTGGAACGATAGCTTGGCCACCACGGTCGCTTGATTTAACACCACTGGACTTTTCTGTGTGGGGATAAGTTAAAGACGAAGTTTTTCTTGCATCTCATCCTGCAAGTTTGGAAGAACTACGGGCACGGATAACAGAAGCGGTTGCCACCAGAGATGCGGACATGCTTCAAAGGATTTGGGACGCAATCGCGTACAAATGAGACATTGCCGCGTGACACGAGGAAACCACATTGAACACTTGCGAATATCTAAGATGAAACTTAAACATATACTGCATTTTTTTATATACATCATAAAACTGTAAGTTTCTACTTTCTGTGTTATTACACCTTAGTTTTGTATAACTGTTTTAGGAACGCGCTGTAGTTATTGTATGTGACGTTTCTGCAATTCGCGCTGTTCAATTTTCATACCGAGAGACATTTATGTTAACTTCACGTGTAACAGTGTTCTGACGAGTGTCTGTGAAAACTAAACTCTGTGCCAAAGACTAGACCACAGACAAAAGAGCGAGAAGGAGAGTGTTTGTCAGTATAGTAAGGACGGTCGCCCGGAGTTGTGATTAGAACAAACTTCCGAAACGTCGGTATAATTATACACCTCTGACCGTGGGCAGTGTCCAAGTTGTGGCAGCAAAAGCTCACGACGATAAGGCATGATCCACTGTACAAGGTGCGGACTGACAGAGGCCGTGTGTGTATGGTATACTGAAAGTCGCTTTCAGGATTGAAGAATATGTATATAGAGTAAGGCGAAACATGTACATATGTAAATAAGTACAACCGACGACGGGGACAGCTTTCGTCTTCTTCCTGTGGGTCTTCGGCCCGTTTCCTGGCCTTGGCCTCGCATATTTTATCCCTCCAATCATTCCTACGTCTTGACGCTGTGCGCCAGTTTTTCATATTGAGCAATATGGTGCCATCTTTCCACACTTCATCTTCCCATCGATTCCTCAGCTTTCCAGCGGACCTTCTTCCTCCGAGACTTCCTTCCAGAATTCGTTTTTGGATTCTGTTGTCGAACATCCTTACCATACGTCGAGCCCACCTTAATCTTTTAACACGCATGTATGTTGCCAGGTCATTGTGTTTATATAGTCTTCGTGGCATCATATTCTCCGTCCGCCATTAACTTGTATTCGTCCAGACATTGTCCGAAGGATTTTTCTCTCATAGGAACCGATCGTGTGTACGGTACTCGAATGCATGGATGATGGTTACCAGTATTAAGGCCCACCAGGCTCCTTTCTGCAGTGCGAATGTTGTGTATTGAGGTGTTAGGGTGTAGTGTTAGTGCCTTCTTAACGTAGAGTTCCGTGCCCCGTGAGGCCGGTGCGACGCTGGCAGAAGCAACTCTCCAGTTACACGAATTGCGTTTCTTGCCTCTGTCAATTAGAGGTGGATTGTCTTCCCGTCTCTCTTCTTGTTTGTGGCTCCCCAGTGGGGTAGCTCATCAGGCTCCATTACTGGAGAGATGGTGCTAGATGGATCGTAGATGAATGAATGGGTGTGGGACCGTATTCACGAGGCGTTCGTACGTTCCACAGTTCCCTCGCAGAATATGCATGGCTGGGGATCCTATTCGGAAACTTACAGCTTTCCATGTGCGTCGAATGACAGTGAAGAAAGGGGGTACATAAGACGTGGTAATGTGAGGTCTGAAATTTACAAGGACGTTGGTAATAACTTGATGCCGTCCACCCCTGAAGTTACTTAAACTAAGCTCGCATTTTGTTGAGCAAATAGCGGTTTATCCAGAGAGCGTATACCGTGGGAATTAAATCATCTGTTCTGTCTGCAGTGCGATATAGCCACGTCACTACTCAGGAACTGGAAGAACGATTGCGAGAGTTTGATGGTTGGCAATAATTAAGGCACGTGAAATTGATGTATGCCTTCGAAGTTCTTACTATTCTTCTTTCTTTGTTTCTTTTCTGTGTTCTGGTGATTTTGGGACACTGTATTCTTTTTGTTTTTTGTTTGACTATAATTCTAGGTGATTAGAAAGTGCAGCACTTTTTCTCAAAATTCTCAAAGGTATTGTTATAATTTACTTCTCGTCCGGTTTTATTTCAGGCAGTAGACGTAAATGCTGCCGTGTACGGTTTCCAGATTGTAATGTAATCGGCGTGACAGTCCGATATCGCGGGCTTCTGACAGCCCGGAACTCGAGCGTGTTCGAAACATGTTAGAATGAGCTCACATGTTCTTTGATAAAAACTGCGTCTGTCTTCACTTTTCTCGTCGTCTCGCCTTCTCTTGTTTCTGGTTGACCACATAAATACGAACACCTAAAGGCATAATGCATGAAGCGATTTGTCTCGCTGTGTTGTTACTAGCCAGACTTAGTGGTCTTCAAAGAACTCTGCTGTTAATTTTGTGTACTGCTTTTTTGCAATGTACCCTTTCCAGTCGTCTGTGTTTTTAGACCCTCAGTTCAACAGTTATAAATAACAATTGATTGTTGGATTTCACTACCATTCTTGTGTTAAAGAAGAAGCTGAGATACTGTTGTTTAACTGTATTATTTGTGATGTTTATTAAAGAGGAATGTGTTATAAAATGCTGTGATAGTCGAACCCGAAGGTTTAAAAGTACTTCCGTCATATCTCGCAATTCGATACAGTCTCGAGCCACGCAGTGCACCTGTCATCCTCCGAAGTTATTTCTGAAGACACATTTTAATGATTTTCTTACCGTCTCATCAGTTTTCGCACCAGATTTATGTGTGTATCGTACCATTGTGATTTCTTTTCCATAACTGTGCTGGTTGGCCTACGATACGTAATGCGTGTTATAAATACAACAAAAACCACCACCACCACCACCACCACCACCGCCGCCGCCGCCACCACCACCACCACCACCACCACCACCACCACCACCACCGCCGCCGCCGCCGCCGCCGCCATTACTACTAAAGTAGCAGTAATTGTGCCGAATCCGGTGGCTGCGCGCTGTATGGTGTAGGTCCGCGGCCGCTCGTCGTCTGGGATTGCGGGTTTGAATCCCGCCGGGAGCATGGATGCCTCTTGTGAGTGTTGTGTGTTGGTCAGGTAGATGCCTCTGTGGCGGGCTGATCCATCGTCCAGAGGAGTCCTACCGAGTGGTGTGTGTGATCTCGAAACCTCAACAATGAGGCGGCCTAGGCCCGAGTAGCGCTGTTGCGCTGCAAGAAACAAATAGTAGTAATTGGCCGTTAAGCTGTTGTGTTGGTTCGTTAATGGCCAGCAACTTATTTGAATTGAGTTGAACTGAATTACCTGCTGCTGCAGAGGCAGCGGCTGTTACTGCTGTAGTCATCTTTGTCAAATCGGTTGTATCTACGAAAGACGTCATTGAACCAGTATTACGTTTGTTTCGTTCCATTCGCCATGCCAGACACAGAGCTGCACAGCATATAATCCTGTGAGCAGCAGCATTTGGCAGTTGAGCAGTCTTTATATTGGAGTGACTTGTTTTCCTTTTCAGAGACTCGACTGTAAGAGGATTTCAGCGAGACGCGGCCGTGAGTCTGAGTCCTTTATGTTTTGCGAAATAATGCTTGACAGTACCCTGTTACAGAGCAAACCGGATAGTATCCATAGACGTTTGTTTTGTATTCGTCATTAATAACCGTAAAAATGTTAAATCGTAAAATATAGTTAGTCTTATTTGTGCCTGCTTTCTGTTAACTGAGATGATGTCATGTGCGGAATTATGTTCTGTCCTGCAACACAGACTAAATAAACAGACGGACCGTCAGTCAGGACTACATTTTCAGGCAATATCTTCTGTTGTCCAAGGCGTGCTACATATTTCGGCTTTTTCATGAAGCCGTCATTAGGTACCGGCATAAAAATGTGATGCCGATCCCAGTTGCCGCGCGGTCCAAGGCGTAGGTCTGCGGCCGAGCGCTTGCTGGGATCGTGGGTTCGAATCCCACCGGGGGCATGGATGTTTGTCTCTTGTGAGTGTTTGTGTTGTCAGGGGTGTTGCGACGGGCTGATGCCTCGTCCAGAGGAGTCCTACCGACAGTGGTGTGTGTCTGAGTATGATCAAGTGAAAAACAAGAACCCTCGACACCTACTGTGAGTAGGTAGAAGAGGGAAGGACTACGAAATAAAAATGTGATAGAATAGAGACACTTTTACGTACAAGAAGTTCTTAATTGAACAGGAGACTGAGGTGTGATTGTTGCAAATATTCATATAAACAACTTTATGTTTATAGAATTTATTAAGTTTAGTCCCTGTAAAGCTATGAAAACACCTTAGCAATATGAGGAAGGGAACTATTAAGAAAAATATTCGGCCCAGTAAAAGGAAAAATGGCATATGGGGGATTCGCACAAATCAAAGAGTTGGTGGTTCTGTGTAAAGAACGAGATATTATATCAGAAAGTAGGAAAGGAAGATTGCGATGGTTAGGACGTGTGGAAAGAATGCCAGAAGAAAGGACTGTGAAGAAAGTGTTTAAGAATATTCCAGAAGGAAAAATATGTCTGGAAAGCCAAGAAAGAGATGGCTGGACGATGTTGAAAATGATCTGAAAAAAATGCTTGTTAGAGGGTGGGGAAAAATAGCTGGGGGTAGAGATGCCTGGAAGTTGATCGTGAGGGAGGCCAAGGTCCTGCATGGACCGTAGAGCCAGTGGAGAGAGAGAGAGAGAGAGAGAGAGAGAGAGAGAGAGAGAGAGAGAGGAAGTCCCTGTCATTATCTCTAAAGCCCACCAACAGATTCACACCGGGTTATGACTGGTAATCCTCCTATAATAACTATTCGTATAATCACAATTCATATCACTTTTACCTACTGAAGCATTCAGTTTTTACCTTGTCTGACTACCTAAATTTCTGACATTGTTTTATTTTTAAAACTTAAGATTTTCTTATAGGCTACATCTTCATGTCCAACTACCATTCTTTTGCCTTAATTTTGATGCTGTGACGTTTATTACCATTATTACCGTCGAGGCACGAGAGGTTGAAGAAGTGGCTTGTAGCATCACATGGCAGAAGGAAGTCGTTGATTCTTTCAGCTAGTACAAATCAAGCGTATCTGTTATTATAACCCCTAAGATGGGGTGTGGGAAATAGCTTTTCAGTCGCGTTCGAATGGATTTATTGCGAAGGGACCACGAAGCGGAAAGCCCTGCCAAAATGAAGCCATTAAACAAACTTAAATAGTTATAAATTATTGACGGTGACTGAACGTACTTTACAAATGTACAAAAATACAAAATTTATCTCCTGCCTGTTTCGTAATGAATTTATTGTTTTTGCAGTAAACCTGGTGTTAGCAGGCACATCCCGGAGTAATGTGTGCTTGGAACTCAAATAATATTTATTTTTATGTTTAATGTCAGTAGGTGAATCAGGTTGTAAAGTTACGGGTTTGAAATTCTCATTTGTTAACATGCAGTAAAGAATTACGTTTGAGTCTTGCGGGTGTTTTACCGACGTTTCAGAGAATTCTGCTAACTCTGTGTGGCAGAGTTAGAATGCTCCTCCGATTTGTGGGTGACTTCCACAACACTGCTTTTACTGTTATCAAACCTGCGGGTTTACCCGAAATGTCGGTAATTTCGTACCAGGCTACAAGGTGTCACAGTTCAGGTGACCATAATGTAAATCCTCACCGCTCTGAAAGTCTGAAATATCTCAGTTCATGGCTATAAAACTTTTCCAAAAGTCTAGTCGCCACATCAAAGTCTGGACACCAGCAAGGTGACATGAAGCACGTTCCACACGTCAGTTCCCGTAGGTATTGGTTGCCACGGTACACAAAGTCTAGTTGCCCGGGATTTGTATACCCCTGTCTTAATTGTGGATTTCTAGTGATCGACGTTAACGCCATTTTGTGACGTGTGTCGTTGCTGGTTGTATGTAAAGCATGTGACGATCATTCTGAATAAAAGCGGCAGGAATGGTGGTAATGCAAAGCATTCGTTGTGGTGGCAGACAGTCAGGATACATGCATTTGACGTTGCACTTCGGAACGTCCGGTCGAGTAGGTGGCAGGCAGCCTGGCGTCATTTTGGGAGTTGCTGCAGTTCATATCTTGGATGTCAGAAAGGCAGTACCTGAAAGTAGGCCATAGTCGCTACCTTCAGTGTCCTTTCCAGTTCATTATTCATTAACCCTTTAAAGACGAAGCGTATCTGTTTTATATAAGGACTCAGTGCGTACCGCGCTGTAAACACTCTCCACTTCGGTTATAAGAACCAGTCTCTTAATGCTTTATAAGGCAAAAGTTGCTGTTTGTTCTGAGATCCACACAAAACACATAAACGCAATGTGGGCACCACGTAGAATTTTTTAATGTTAAACCTGGTGGTACGTAAAGTTACCGCTAGGCTTTAAAAGGTTAAACGTGGCACCTTTCGATGCTGCATGAAGCTATGGAAGACGTCATTAATTAAAGTTTTTGTAAACCCTTCTCGATTACTTGTCAGGACATCTTTTTGTCGTTCAACGTGGCGAACCCTCGCGTTGTGTTACTTACTTTACAATGTTTTTCCTTCCGGCTGTTTCTGGCCCGAAGGTAATGTAACCGCTGTTGAACACGTTGTCGCATGTATTCTTACCCACGGTTTCAAGATGTTGAAGAAGAAAACATGTGCATACTTGTGTGCTGAGCGTGACTGGCGACCGACCCTAAGGCTCTTTCAACTATGGCAGAAAGTTGGGTCGTGCCTCAGACGGTGTCTGCTTCGCAACCCGTGCTGAAGACGACTGATTCTGTACGTTTTTATGCCCAGAACCTCAAAGTCACTGATAATTTATAAACAAAATGACATCCGGTTAGTAGGACTATCACGTGTGACGCGATGGTGCAGATATGTAGGGGCCTAAAATTCCCGAGGTAATATGGGACAGAGGCTGTCATGGTCATATAGGAGAGTCAAAATCAGGTCGCTAATACAACTAATTATAACGCTAAGGTGATACATAAAAATGATGCAGTAATGTAGATGATGGAATGTGACTACAGTTCACACCTGTGTGCATGTTTTAGGGTTATAAGATAATACAGGCGATGGAAATCTCGTGATATTTAACCCTTTAAAGACGAAACGTGTCTGTTTTATATAAGGACTCAGTGCGTACCGCGCTGTAAACACTCTCCACTTCGGTTATAAAAACCGATCTCTTAATGTTTTATAAGGTAAAAGTTGCTGTTTATTCTGAGATCCGCACAAAACACATAAACGCAATGTGGGCACCACATAGAATTTCTTGATGTTGAACCTGGTGGTACGTAAAGTTACCGCTAGGCTTTAAAAGGTTAATGAGCAGTTGTAATTTTGAAAATGAAGCGATGCTATAAACATGTCTGATAACGTGTAATATGTACGAGATAATGATAATACTTAAGACTGAAGAGGACGTGCTAATATGTCCTAAAGTTTTAAGGTAAAACAACGTTATGCCCGTGCACACATCCACCTTGTTTTTTGGTGCTGTCGCTACCAGGCTTTGTAAGTGCGAGATTTTCGCTGCTGTCGGTTGAGGTCTCCGTTTTTCTGGGATATCCAGCCGCCACACTGGGTGACAGGTGTCCGACATCTCAGTTCAAGTGTCGAAGTGTCAAATGATTTGGCATTTCGACCTGTGAGAAGTTGAGACCACCATGCTGTCTCGAAAAGTCGGCCACCAATCACCCAGTAACGCATCACCGTATCTCACGGGAACGGAGACGTCAGGGATTTGTAAAGTTGTGTCAGTCCGTTTGCAAATTTGATTACCATACTTTATAAAACCAAATATAAAGGTAATTTAATTACATTTTTTGAGGGTTGTGGTTCCATGTAGTGTGTAAATGGTTACCAGCGTTTCGGAGGAAACTGCTGCCTCCGTCATGCGGATTGAACTGAGACAGTATGTTCCTCTGCCTAACCTCCAGTCAGGCTGTAGAATGCCACAACCTGGAAGACTACAATCTAAATCTGCACCGCCCTGTCGCCAATTTTCATACTTATAAACCTACACCTCTACTTCACTGAATTATGCAGAATTTATCGGAAGCCATGCTAAGTCCACTTTAAAGGTAAAAATGCAACAAAATGAACTTAATATCTTAATTAATTTAATTTAATATAATTTAGTCTTGTGGGAATATCGTACGTGTAATTCGAAAATGGAATGTTAAACTCGATTAATACCCACAATTGATTATAAAATTCTCCTAACTTTGAGTGCTTGAACAAAAAAGAAGGCGGTGCTAGGGGTAGAGCGGATATGCGCGGTTTGTAGTTTTTATACACGGAAAATGTCGATGCTGTGTGCTCCACGAGGTCCGTATTTTCTTGGGCTAGGGCTGTAATGGTACCCAGAACTAGTTTTATATCTTCCAGAGAGAATAAACAAGAAACTTGGGCATTGATGGTTTTTAAGGGTGACGTTTCATATGGCCCTTAAATTTCTTATAAGACCTTGATTTTTCAACCGCGACGTTTCCAGGCGCAGAATCTCGAGTGGCTGTCGGTTTTAGAATTATGTGTAGGCTGCTTTGGTGTTCTTCGAAGCACTGTAAGTGCACTGTGTGAGTTTGTCAGTCTGTACTTACTTGCCTTCAATTACGGGCACCATTATTACAGGCTGTGATCGATTTTCGTGGGACTTGGTGCGAATAGTTGAACTACTGTGTGGTCTTGAAGTTTGCGAATGGTTGAACTACTGCATGGTCTTGAAGTTTGCGAATGGTTGAACTGCTGCATGGTCTTGAAGTTTGCGAATGGTTTAACTACTGCATGGTCTTGAAGTTTGCGAATGGTTGAACTGCTGCATGGTCTTGAAGTTTGCGAATGGTTGAACTGCTGTATTGTCTTGAAGTTTGCGAATGGTTGAACTACTGTATGGTCTTGAAGTTTGCGAATGGTTGAACTACTGCATGGTCTTGAAGTTTGCGAATGGTTGAACTACTGCATGGTCTTGAAGTTTGCGAATGGTTGAACTACTGTATGGTCTTGAAGTATGCGAATGGTTGAACTACTGTATGGTCTTGAAGTTTTTGGTGTTGGACTTATTACTTTGATTTACGAAGAGTTCTTTAGCTCCGTGGAGTTCGTTATATAGAGTGGGAAAATTATGTCTGTCCGAAATGTTTCGCTGACGAAGGCTGATGAAGCTTTGTTACATGACGTCTATATGGAGACGTGTCATAAACATTTATTAGCCGTAAGAACAGATTAAAACGCATAGACCATAACGGTGCAGGACCCAAAGGTAGCTTATACCAAGTGGAAGTTAAACACCAGATAAAACGAGTTCAAAATTCTGATCCCAGACATCGCATTTGCATGATTCTGCACGTTTGTTTGTACCCTCAAGGCATTCCCATTGCATGTGAATGTTTAGACTTGTAAAATTGTCCGCTTTTAGAGCTTTTTATATATATATATATATATATATACTTCTGCAGCCTGAAATTTAATTCTAGAAATGGCGTCATTTCTGCGTGTCCGATAAACGTCTGTGCTGTTCACGTATCACTTTCCTCGTTAAAAGCATACTGCCTTGTCGTGTCTGGTAGCAGTCATATCTGCAGTCCAAGCAGGTCTGATCTGATCAAGATATATACGTGGAATGCACGAAATGAGTGCATAATATAAGGCTTATCTGTCTGTCCAGAATTTGATGGCGTCTCTACCAAAGGCCGTTGGGCGAATTTATTTCTGTTTCGTGTCGCCGAAGTACTTGTAGCTTACAAATGCACGTATACATTATTCTTTGCCATACAATGACCGATGTTTTTGTCGCTTCTTACTCCTTTCAGAGTGGGCCACTTGTGGGTTGTTTCTAAACCAAGGTACGGTTTTAACCCACCTGCTGATACAGACGGAGCGATGTAGCTTAAAGCGTGTAGTAGTATGCAATACATTGCGCTCGTGTATTGTGTGTAATATTCGAAGTATTTTTACAAGTAAAAAATTCCAAACAAATACAACTGCACACATCGTTGCTACAGCCTTGGGTTGCCATCTGCATAGATCGGCTGCAAACCTGTTATGTTTCAGGAAAGGTATATACGATGCTGGCATCAAAATTTTCAACTGCTTACCATGTACACTGTCAACTCCTGTGAAAGAAAGGGTAATTTTAAAGTAGAAATAAAAATGTATTTAAATACACTTCTTTTACGGTGACGACGAAATTCTAATGTTTAAAACACGTATAATCTGATTACCTGCTGTGTACGTTTGAACACATTATGTGAAATGCTTGGGAGTATTTTTATGTTGTACTGGTTCTGTGCTCACCTTCATCTAGTACCTAAGTCAAGAATGAGCGGAGCTATACCTTCACTCCCCTTGTATGCCTTCATGGCGTGTACTTGGACAACTGTCCCATTTTACTAGTACTGTATATTTTTTCATTTGTCGTGACTTATTGGCACATTCTATTGTCATTTTGACTAACTTTTGCATCAATGAAATGTATAATAATATACGTGTATATGTATATATTCTACGTTGTAGACCTTATGGTTTTATTTCCTGCTCGGGAGTTGGTTGTTTTGTGAAGCGTTTCTTAATCACCGTTAGTTCATAGTGTACATGAGACGAAGCTGGTTTACGTCGGTCTGAATCCTGTATGAACACAAGTGTGACGTTTTCATTTAATTAATTTTCGAAGGATTGTAGACAAAGTACTGATTGTGGTTTTTGTTCAACGCTGTCAGCGTTTCATACTGCGTAGTGTCGGTAATAGGATGACTGCTGAATGATAAATTATACAGATTTGGAAGGAAATTGCCTTATCCTAATGCAGGCACCATCCTTGCATGTGCATGAAAGTAACTGAGGCAAGTCACAGAAAATCTCAGTCACGATTTGAATCAGTCTTCCCACGATAACGGGTCTAGAGCGTTATCGCTTTAGCAGTTAGTTCGGTGGAAGGTATTGGGCGACAGTACGAAACTAACCGAAAGCAGGTTCTTCGGTTTTCACGGCGGGCAGGATGCTGTTTAGTCATTTACTCTTGAAGGTCGCAGATCCTCGGCGAACCAGCCCACCACAGTGGGCTTTCATCGCCTAAGCATGGCAGTAAGTACGTCGAGTGCCGTGACAGTGTCAAGACTCCGTGTGGTCACTGACACTCTTGCTGCGTACCGTAGAGTTATCGTGTTCCAATTTCGGTCGAGGTAATCGGCTGTCGTAACTGATGTTTTTGTCGTTTTTCTCAGTTGCTTTATGTCTAATGCTGCAATAGTACCGTAGAACGGGCCACGGCCGTTTATACCTGTTCCCAAATTAACCTTTTAAAGCCTAGCGGTAACTTTACGTACCACCAGGTTTAACATTAAAAAATTCTACATGGTGCCCACATTGCGTTTATGTGTTTTGTACGGATCTCAGAACAAACAGCAACTTTTGCCTCATAAAACGTTAAGAGAATGGTTTTTATAACCGAAGTGGAGAGTGTTTACAGCACGATACGCACTGAGTCCTTATATAAAACATATACGCTTCGTCTTTAAAGGGTTAATCTTTCACCTTCACCCAGCCGCTGGGCGCTGTAACTATGCAGCTGACAAAGCGTCGATAAATAAACAGAGATTTAAGAAATGTCGGGTCCGTTTCGTGAATTACACTCCAGGATGCTTATGAGGATTGAGGAACGAAATGTTTGGCTGCTTCTCACTGACACGCTGTCTCGAATGGGCGTCATCCATCTTCAGTTTTGCAAAATGCGTGACGCCGGGGTGGCACCTGGAGACACATCATACCTGGTAGCATCTGACGTCTGTCACACCCGCTCTTCCCTCTTGTAGAACAAAGTGATATTCAGAATTGTGATGGATCCCCTTCTGTTTCTGAAAACTTTTATCCGTAGACTAAGTAGTATGAGGTACGAAGGGTAGGGGCAGAAAAAGAGGAGAGAATATTATTTGCGCAGAAGACACTGGGTTTTGTATACTTTCTTTGATTTATTACAAGATCGAAGAATTTATATTTGGAATAAGTAGTATCGGGCTGCATGGAAATGGAAACCATAAGGATTTGTCATTTTAAATTCTAATATGGTGAATACGAATCTGCGGTTCGTAGATATTCCTTTGTAGGAGAATAGTTCCGTCGCCGGATTGACCTCGACTGTAGCCCTAAGTGAAGTAAGAAATTGATGCGTCATAACTACAGCCACATGGTCTTGAAACAGCTTGGAGAAAGATGTGAAGGCAGTGCGAATTACAGGACTGTAAGTAGCGGCTGTACGTATCCAGCTGCATATTTAATGTTTTAATTAGCTGGAGCACCTTTCTACAGCAGCAAATCGTACGACAGCATACGGGTGTTGTGTATAGTCTACATTGCACATGCGTACTCAGGTGTTCTGATTGTTTTCTGTACGAGTCTAAAAAAGTTCGATATATTTTATTCCTTCCCTTGACCCTGTAAGCTTACGGAATAATTCATGAAGTACCAAGTCCCATGAATCGGAGTCATCCTTGAAATGCCGACAGGTACGCAGATATTCGATAATTTTTGTGAGGAACACGTAACGATCATTGCCGCAATCATTAGTCCCAGTCCTGATGTATAGCAACCAGTTCACATTACAACATCGTATCTGTTTAGCACCTGTTTTAACATTATGTTTTCAAATATGTCGCAAATGGTATCACTTTGTACGTATTTCGGGCTGTTATTTATTATTTTTTTATAATGCCGAACATCACAGCCGACTAGTTAGCACTCCGGCTTTGGACACGGAAGGTGTCGGATTCAGTTCCCGGCCTTGAGTATTGACTGTTTTGTCTGACGTTTTTGGTGCTTTTTTCAGTCCCTTTAGGTGTTTTCTTTTGAAGAGTAGGTCCGGCTTATATTACACGACGACTCCTTCTACATACTTTCCTGTTCATTATTCACTGATCATCCTATCATTCGACGCCATATTTCCTTAGCACTTACAAGCGCCGTTAGGAAAAGTATGAATTTTTCATCGTACCCTTTAAAGGCCAGTGGTTCCTTTATGTACCACCAGGTTTGACATTACAAAGTTGTTCTGCTCACAGGGTGTACGTAGCGTTTTGTGTGGTTCTCAGAACAAACAGCTATTATTTATCTGAACAACATAAACTGGCTTTTATAACCGGGAGGGAAAGTGTTTGTTGCACGGTACGAACTGAATCTTTAAATACAAATCAGGTTGATTTTCGCCTTTAAATGGTTAGTGAGTAAGTGTACTACCTCATCTATGCGGAATTTTTATTATACCGTTTTATTTCTGTCTAAATTTAAGATTTTAATGAAATCATGTTCTGGGCTTACGTAAAGAAAAGTTGAGTAAGCCTCGACCTGAAGTAGATGCAGTTGCTATAGTGTGCCTTGTGACGGACGCATAGACATCATCTGTCAGTTATTTTGCAAGGTCCATGAGGGCTTGGTGACAAAGAACCGCTGTGGTTGGGTTGTTCGTGTATTTTCCTGGATTGAATTATCTGTCTGTACAGGCGTATAAGCAGCGGCCTCTTGTGAACACGGCAATGACCTTTCGGGCTCCGTAAAATGCCGGTAAATTTTTGACTATTTGATGAACTTTTAGCTTCTGAATACGACCTCTGCTCCTTGGAGTTAGTTTATGTATTGACAGGATTCCTTGGATAGTGCCCCGACCATTCGTAAGACCTTGACAGGCGTACGCCGAAAGTTACGTACGTATGTCCGTACTTTTAGCTGGAACCCTGTTACTGGTTTACATAATGCAGCTCGTCGAATGCCCGTTTAATATCCCTGACCATCTGTAACGAAAACTTTTATCGTTCCGTGATATACGGTTTACCAGACGCCGTTATTCATAACGATTTTACATTCCTGTGTCTAGGTCTGCGACCCTCGCTGGAGTTTTTACTCTTAATACATGGCATTTGTAATGACGTCCTGATGGCACTGGTGCTTGTGTAGGTCTCAGGCAAATCGCTGGACTCTGCATTTGTCTTTTTCCTCCGGAGAGCCGCAGGTGGTCCCCACATCTTCTGTTTCTTCGAGAGATTTATGGCTCGCATACCTCTAGGGTGAGTGCCTCTTCTGTGCGCTTTTCTCATCAAAAACACACAAGGAGGAAAACACCCCGTTGTTTGTCGCTGTCTTTCCTTCTTTTTTAAAATAACCATTGTTTGCACAGTTCTCCATTTGTTTTACTTCCAATTGATAAAGACAACGTAAATCTTGTTTCTCTGTGTTATTTCTTCCCACTCTCGGGACCTCGATGCACATGTCTCAGGTCTGCATCTCCTTCGTACGGCCATTGTGTGTGTAGAAGGAATTTCTGATCTGTGATTATTTAATTTGGCTGTTTCAGGTAGTTCACTCAACGTTGTCACCACCACCCCGAATAATGGGATAAGCGTTAAATAATCGTTGTGGCTGATACACTGTCGTTATTTTCAACCTCCTGGAACCCTAAGGGCCTATCCAGGCCTGTAATGGGATTGCTTTGCCTGTACCTTACAGTGTCGTTATTTAGTGTACTATCTGCCATTTATTTGGAAGGGAGATGTGCAAGTGCGACACGTTTGGAGCAGGCTGTCATCCATAGTTCTCTTGGATAGGTAGGAGTCTGCGGTGGCTTTAGGCTGTTTTCTGGGAAAAAGCTCCCGCGGAGTGGAACTGATCATCGATCGTCATCAGCTGAAATGACCTTGTCTTCCCTTTAGAGGTGATTCATTATGTAGATTGCCTGATTACCTTTGACTGTTGCCCTAAATATGTGTTCCAACTTACAATCAAACAAATGGACATAATGAAATGACAGACACGACAAAAATCCTGTGGCATGACAGGTGTCAGCAGCAACTGCCGCTCACATCTTACTGTCAAAGAACGCTAGGGAATTACGGGAATTACAAATTCTTATACTCAAGATGCCTTATTTTGCTCATGTATTTCTTTGGGTCCGCTGTATCATATTCGCTGCTGAGAAAAGGAAGCTGTAATAGAGTAGTGAATCTTCTTCAGTAGAAAGTGGATTTCAGGAAATCAGTTCATGCCAAGGTCGCTGAGAAACTTGTAGACTTTTGGCAGTTTTTACTTCTACTTTGAGCGACAACGCTATTGCGAATGCAGGTCTTCATAATAGCTTCTTGCGTCTTGCGATAGTTTATGCTGTCAGTATTGTGTAGCAGAAAATTAGTCTTTATAGGTTATTGTATCAGAAGTGCCTGCGAAATTTATTTTCGGTGTTCTGAACTGGTGGTATTACCTTCATGAAACTGTAAGTAGGTCGACACGGCTGATACTTCCCGTTCTTTTGTCTGTTAAGTGTGCGGGGTAAATCGTTTGAGCGAAGTTTACTTTTTGTCGCTGTTCGTACAAAAGGCGCTCAGTGAACGTATGATGGTCAAGCGTTTTCCATCCGTCCGTATATTTTTTTTATCCGCCTGCACCGACCTTATGTAGATGAAATTTGGTGCTTGGAGGTGTGCACCGGCAATTGTTGGGAGGAGCCCTCGAAATTAAAAAAAAAAAAGACATAGATGTTGTGGGTAAAAGGATATCGAACGTTTTACGTGATTTATCCTTCAGCCGAAATCAGCCACTGAAATTGGCAGATGACTAGTACTATTTAATTTTGAAAAGTAAAATAAAAGAACTTGAAAAGTTCTAGATTAACTTAAGAAAACAACAAGATTATACCTCGTGATGTAAATAAGGTGAGTGAGTTATGGAACATCTAGTTGTATGTACATAAATGTAGTAATGTGTTTGTAAACACTCTTATATCAGTCACATGATTTTTATTTAATTTTTGAAATCAAACTTGAATTATGTATATAGCCTCAGGGTCCGTCCCCTCCCCATTCAAACTTTGGATGTTCGCAAGCCCCGAGTACCGTATTGTGTTCATCTACGCATGGATATTCAACTTTTTTTTGCCAAGTTTTCAGCCAACGTGTGTGCAGTTTTTATCCCCGTTACGCGTTCTGCATTAATCGTCCATCTTATTTTCCATTCTTTCATCACCGTATTAATCCTTTAAAGACGAAGCGTATCTGTTTTATATAAGGACTCACTGCGTACCGCGCTGTAAACACTCTCCACTTCGGTTATAAAAACCAGTCTCTTAATGTTTTATAAGGCAAAAGTTGCTGTTTGTTCTGAGATCTGTACAAAACACATAAACGCAATGTGGGCAGCACGTAGAATTTTTTAATGTTAAACCTGGTGGTATGTAAAGTTACCGCTAGGCTTTAAAAGGTTAATAGCTGAGGAAGAGAAAAATCGTGTCGATTCTTGTGCAGTTTCCGTCATTCTGCTGGTGTACCTACTTTCTCTGTACGACAGCTCCATATATTCTTAGCACCCTTAATTACTGCGTTTACGTGAATTATTACAATTTAAATCCTATAAGCAGTCCAGGCTCCATCTTCAGGGTGACTGAACCCACCTTGACCAAATTGTCACCTTGACGACTGAGGCAGCGCGTTTCTCCGAACCGTCGGCGCAGACGTACCGTCCGAGTTGCAAGAACCTGCAAGGCTGTCATTTGAGCATCCACCTGAACCAAATCCATTCACCCTGAAGACACGGGCAGAACGTTCTTCCGAAATGTCGGAACGAAAATCGTACTCGGAGAGGTACGGTTTTCCCTCTACCATTTGTCCTTGTGGGTTTGCGAATGGTGTTTTACGCAACAATCATTTCTTGCCGTTACCTGGTCTAATGTTCCTCTCTATCAAACTCCCCGATTCCAAGAACAGTCTGTAAGCGACGTAGCTTCAATATTTTCTGGAGCTTGTACGAGGTTATTTTTTATCCGGCTGGTATAGGCAGCGATCGATTAATCGTGTGTGGAATTTTCGTATCAAGGGTCATTCACGCGGAAGAAGTAACAGGAGTTAAGTTGCAATAGATGGGATTAGGCCACACGAGCAGATTACGAAGTATGAAGTGAAAGTCAAGAAGGGCATTTTATTCCCCGTATATATAGGACACAACGGACGCTTCCATGTCGTTGCATCGTATGAAGCTGTGCAGCGCGTGTTGCAGTGTGAGCGTACTTCTAAACGTCTTGGCTTACTAGGAGAATGTCGGCGAGTAACCATAATATAAAAGTACACAGTAAATGCTTCGAAAATGTAAAATTTAAATGTTTGGGAATAACTGTGACAAAAAATGGCATTAATGAAGACATTAAAGTGTGAATGTGATTGGAAAATTTTTATTAACATCCGTTTGACAATCTTTGCGGCTGCTGTCGAGAAATACAAATATTAAAATATACAGAGCTGTAATGTTGCGCGTTGTTTTACTGACGTGTCACACGTGATCTCTCACCCTAGGGGAGCCCGTAGATGGTGTATGAGAACGGGTAGCTAAGAGAAGTAGCAAGAACATAAAGAAAACTGCAGGATCAAGAGATTCATAATTGATACTATGTTCGAGGTAGGCCGTTATTAGAGTGGTACAATCCAAGACTTTTATTTGGGTTGGGCATGTAGTAGGCATGGTAAAGAAGCAAAATGCCTACGCCGTACATAGTTGTAGTCCAGGAACTTGAGAATGAGGGTGCACTTCGGAAACATGTGCGCCATATTGGTCGATAATATTAAGATTGATTTTAAATACGATATGGAGGTGTTAAATGGTTTCAAGTGGTTCAGGATATATGGTTCGTCGGTGGGCCCTTGTGAATAGATACACACTTTCGGGTGTCACGACAGGCAAAAACATTCTCGACACACTGAGTGAGTGTCAGCATTTGAAGACTGATGACTGCTCCGTGGAACCACGTGTTTGTTAGTTAGTTGTTACAGCGAAGATGCCCAAATGGAGAATTTTGAATTCAATCAGGGATTTGGTGCGTCTTGAGTAGATAATATAGGCGTTTCGGCATGAACGGATTATCTACCTGAGTGAAACACGGCAACATCAGAACACAATGTTAATATGATAGGAAACACGCTTGTGAAATGAATATACCGTAATTTAAAACGCCTGAAATCTGACCTCTTAATAAGCAGTTAATGTATATAAAAAATTTTGTTACGTAGTAAGTTTTAGCACGTTTATAGAAGAACTGAAAGTAAACGTTTCCTTTACATGTTTATTGAAAACTTTCATGGCCTGAAGATGACTAGTGTGGTCGAGAAATGTCAGTAACCAAGGCGTGCAGTATAAATGTAACGTTAACAGTTAGAAGTTCCGTATTTTAACCCTTTAAAGACGAAACGTGTCTTATTTTATATAAGGACTCAGCGCGTACCGCGCAGTAAACACGTTCCGTCTGAGTTATAAAAACCAATCTGTTAATGTTTTGTAAGCCAGAAGTCACTGTTTGTTCTGAGAGTCATATAAAGCACCTAAACTCAATGCGAGAAACACTTAGAATTGTTGAATGTTAAACCTGGTGGCAAGGAAAATAACCGCTAGGCTTTAAAAGGTTAAAACTTACACATATATAATATAGACACAGAAGGGTGTCTCACTTCAAGGACTGACTAGCATTAATGCCATCCTCGTGTTGATTGTTAACTGGATTCTGTTCCCAGTTAGGGTCTGCTGTCGTCAGCGAGGTTGTTCGTCAGTCATTATCGACTACAGTTGTACGCCGCTTGTACTCTTGGATCACGAATCTAAATTCGACTGGAAGCATGAATAATTGGGCATTTGTTTTCGTACACGAACTGATCACGCAGTGACCAAATACGGGTGCAAGGAAACCTGTATGAATTTGCGAACCGAGGCGAACAAAGAAGATAAGACAAGCATCTTACAGTGAGAGCTTTACCTTCAAAGCAAGTACCACGTATGCAACCAGCAAATACTTTCAGTTTGAGTCATTTCCGTTTAAGACTATGTGCGCTGCGTCAAGAATTTTGATACGTCTCTTCTAGTAACAGAATTACAGCTCCATTCATGCAGTTACAGAATAACCTACGGATTCCACCGAGTTAAGCCGGCATGAGCTGTAACGCTTTGACTTTTATTGTGGGTATGCGTGGTTCGAATCTTGGTAGGAACGTATTTGAGGTTTTTTCATGTTTTTTTTTTTTCCAGCAACTGAAGGTCACTTCCTGGATAGTACCACATATGGGGCGCGATCGTTTCCTTCCACATTTTTTATAATTCTTTATTTCGTAATCATTCCTAGATTTGACGCTATGTACTAATCACGGTTGATCTAATGGATTTAGACAGCGTTATACCCTTTATGGGCTGAAAAAGTGAAAGTCCTATTCTATCGGAAAGAACATGAATTTTGGAAGGTTCCCGCGCTTCGCTTGTTTGGCCTTCTGGTACAAGCAACATGTACGTGGAAATGCGTCTGGAGCATCGGTGGAGTGATACTGACAGGGGAAAATCAAAGTAATTGGAGAAAGTTTGTTCCAGTGTCACGTTGCCCACACAAATACTCGCATGGAATGACCTGGATCGAACTCGGGCCTCCGCGTTGAGAGGCCGGCGCCTAACCGCCTGAAAAATAAAATGAAATTATTATTCTTTCCAATGCTCCACGATTTCCGGAAGAGTGTTGCTCCCAGGCCGCGCGCCTTTGTCCGTCGCGTAAGTGCAATGTGTAGATGAAGATGAGAAGCCAGGGCTCGATCCCAGGTCATCAGTGTGAGGTTTGTGGTGGGGCAGAGTGTCACTGACCAGGTTTTTCAACGAGTGCTTCGGTTTTCCCATGTCATTATCATGCCACCATTGCTCCATACTAAACCGCCTGAATTTTACCCGAATTATACTTACAGGTTCAGCTCGTGCCGCACAATAAACACACTTTTCCTCTCGGTTATAAAAACCATTTAGTTAATGCTCTGCGGGGCAAATAATAACTGCTTGTACTCAGATCCATAAAAACATATAAATACACTCTGGGGGCAGAACGTAGAATTTGTTAATATTAAACGTGGTGGTACATAAAGTAACAGCTAGGCTTTAGGGGTTTAAAGTATAAATACACGCATGACCTCCTTCATACGAGCTCATTCATCGTGTACTATCAACTGTGTTACACGTTTTGCCAATGGATCGTTTTATCGTGTGTTTGGTTTACTTTGCGCTGATGGCAAGAATGTCTGCCATGAGTACATGTTTTCGCCCGTCCCGTCAGAGTACTGTTCTGTTCAGCTGGACCGACCATCTTCCTGGGATATGAAGTTGTGCCGGCCTTCGTTTTGACTTGCTCTTAGCTCTAGTTGTGGTAGGGCGATTCCACGTCTTATTGGTACGTGTCAGCATTCCCGTTCTTCTGTGGAGTCTTTATATGCCAGTGCAGCTGAGTGAACCTCACAACAAAAAGTGTTCTTAGATTCGAAATGAAACAAATACTCTTCTACGACTTCGTCTTCCTAATCTAACTCTTACAAATTTGCTTGTGCAAACGTAGTCACGTACATTGCGTAGGGACATAAACTATTTTTGGCTGTGTTCAGGTCTAAACGTTAGCTTTATGGAATCTGTTTCTTAGACAGCGTTTGCATCTTAACCTTTTAAAGCCTAGCGGTAACTTTACATACGACCAGGTTTAACATTAAAAAATTCTACGTGGTACCCACATTGCGTTTATGTGTTTTGTACGGATCTCAGAACGAACAGCAACTTTCGCCTTATAAAACATTAAGAGACTGGTTTTTAAAACCGAGGTGGAGACTGTTTACAGCGCGGTACGCACTGAGTCCTTATATAAAACAGATACGCTTCGTCTTTAACCTTTTAAAGCCTAGCGGTAACTTTACGTACCACCAGGTTTAACAGTAAAAAATTCTACGTGGTGCCCACATTGCGTTTATGTGTTTTGTACGGATCTCAGAACAAACAGCAACTTTTGCCTTATAAAACGTTAAGAGACTGGTTTTTATAACCGAAGTGGAGAGTGTTTACAGCGCGGTACGCGCTGAGTCCTTATATAAAACAGATACGCTTCGTCTTTAAAGGGTTAATATGTTTTATTTCGTGTGTTTGTGTGTGTGTCTAGGAATAGTTTTACGGAGTTGTCTACTATTGTCTTGCGCCTAGCAGCAACATCAGAGTATTGCCTGCTATTTTCTTGGTATAAATAATACAAACTGACGGTCATGCGAACTTCTGACGTGGTAGCGACACTGTTACCATGCTACGAAGGGTAATAAAATTACATGCAGTAATATCTCGGATGAACAATGTTAAGGGCGTAATATAATGTAAAATAAAAATGTGGCGCCTCCATGCAATCCGTGTTTATTTTTCGGTTTTGTTGTGACTTAATGAACCGCTGAAGTTAGGGGTGGAGGTAGACCGTATGTTTGTGTCCTACCTCCACCCCTAACCTACAGGTTATGAAAGACATATTGCTTAGAAGTCGGTAGATACAAACACGTGAAACGTTGGTGTTGCATGAGGCAAATGTCGCATAGACAAAGTTTGTACGTATTTCGGTGGATCTGCGCATGGGTAACCCCTGAGCTAAGTTCAGTTTTAATGTTGAATTATAAACATGCATTATACGTGTATACACCGAAGTACTCGCATGAGAGTAAGGTGAAGGTAAAGATCACCCCATTACATACCGTAAGATGCACAAAGGGGAAGTACAAGTGTAGCTGCACTCATGCTTCTCCTCGGCGCGAGGTGGGGTGGGTGATCACGAACCCCTGGCCACTTTACTGTCGGGAAAGAGCCCCGGTACCCATTGTAGGGGAGGCTGGGTGGGTCCCATGGCCGGTCTTGACGGGTGCGGGGAAGAGAAAATCTCTTGAACCCACCACGGTTCGAACCCCGAACCGTCGAGCTAGTAGCGAGTCACTATACCGACTGAGCTACATGTGGCATTAACGCCACAAGATTTGTTGGAACTAGAAGATCTTGCAATAAGGAAGTAGGCTACGCGAACTTACCCGGAACTCTCGTTGCTCTATGGCGATTAGCGTGCTGCTTGCCGAATCCTGTGGCCGGTTCGCTTCGAAGAAGCCAGCAGAGGGCGTTGTACTGCGTGTTTCTTGTTTCGATCTGCTCCGGGCTGTGTGTAGTGGCTGTCGTGATAGCGATGCAATTGTAAACCGTTCAGAACTTGTTTCTGTTGTGGTTAAGGGTTACTGTGGCGATGTTTCTTATTCTATGCATATCATTTGTCAAAAAGAACAGTGTGTATATAGACGGGATTGAGATGTGTTGGCCAAGTGCAGGTACGGTGTCTATCCTTCCAGTTGAGAGGCTTTTTATTACAGGGTGGCGTGTCTTTCTTTACTGGTTTTATAAAGACTCATGCTTTTGTTGAAGGGCTCCAGGGTGCTATAATAACTTACATGGTATTTTAGCTTACTTGAAACAGTAAATGAGTATAAAATTTTGGCCGTAGAACACGAATGGAGAATTCGAAATGGGAGGTCTCACCGAAAGTTGGACGAAAATATTGCAGCGTGTGTTAGAGAATAAGTTGCGAATATGTGAATAACATTTAGTCGGCTTAGTTTATAGTCTTGTGTTGAATCTGTAATGAATTTTTGAACTCATAAAAAAGGAGTCGCTTGAATTGTACTACGAGTTTAGGCTGTGTGTGTGTGTCTGTGTGCGTGCGTGCGCGCGCGCTCCTGTGTGGGTACATTTCTTTTGTTTGTGGGTATGTGTGGTGTACTTTCAGTTTATGGGCTGCATATAAATGAGAATTTAGATTCCGCGAACCCAGTTTGCTCGATGCTGTGTGCATGAATGTCTGCCAGCAGATTCAATGAGGTCAAAATTTACTGATTATGAAAGATTGAAGAACCTTTGTAGGCAGCCTTGATTACACTATACAAAGATATAAGGCAGGTGTTACGGAAGGAATGATGTGTTTGTGACGTGGTGATGGAGGAATGTTGGGGTTTAACGGAATTTGCTGCCTGTTATGGGTTTTCTCAGTTTTTGTGGGGGATGAATTGCGAGGCGCCGTGTCGAAATAGGCCACTGCCACTTCCCTCCATATACTTCCTGAAAATTCATAATAATCGTCCTATAATCATACGACTCTGCCTCTGTATGTCAGGTTGAAGGAATGTCACTAAATAGGCTGAGAATTCGTAATGGTTCGTTTGCACAAAAATCAACGGTGACGTTTTGAGACGTTGCACTCCGAAGATGAATGTCGGTTTACCATGCCACTTGTGTACTTTTCGTCCAGCGTTTTATATTTTTATGTTGCGGATTTCGTGAAATTGTCGTCCTCTTATTTATTCATGCAGGCGTCACGTACGTTTGACGTACACTTTCTATTTTCGTATTAAATTTCCGTGTTTGTTCATACATGCAGTTCTCTTTCTGTGAAGGGGTTTCGCATGGAACATGTAATTGGTAACCGGGATACACACGAGCTCTTGTGAATTCAGTTAGCATAAGAAATTTTGTGTTGTTTGCAGAAACCAGCCTGAAAGGCGCACTGACCGACTGTGCTTAACCTTTTCAAGCATGACTTTTGTCTAAATAATATATACCGAGTCAGTTCGTGCCTGACAGAAAAATAACGTCTCCATCACAAAAACTAACCCGTTAATGCTGTTTGGGGAAGTAACCATTGTGTATTGCGCGGATCATACAAAACACACACAAATGCAATGTGTCGGCGAAATGAGTTTATGAATGTGAATGTAGGCGGTCCGTATAGTAACCATTGTCCTTTAAAAGGATAATCAGTCGGTCCGTCGACTGTAACGTCTGTGAATAGAAAATATGCTGCTTTTCTGAAGTGCCGGCTTGTAATTTGTTTTATGGTCTAGTAAATATGCATTTGTATGTGAGGTTTGGGACACACTGGAGATCCGTTCCGGCCTGTTCTGGAACATGGACTAAACAATAAAATGGCAGTAGGGAATGAGCACGTGGGAGTACTACTTCAGGCCCTCCCTTTTGTTACTTCCATCCGCTGGTTTCTGAAAAGGACCTTAATGGTCTATTGAGATGTGTGTGGTTAGTCGATCGATTGTAGAATGTTTTCTCTTTTACAGATACTTATTTTCTGCGATTTTTGTGGTGCTTGTACCGTGACTAAAACCCTCCTTTTACTAGCAGTTCGCTGTACATGCCACACTCCATACGTTTTTTCGGTAGGTGAGGTTCTGGAGTGTTGCACTGGTGGCCGCCTATCTTGACTGATGCTTATGATTACCCTCGCTCTGCCCAGGCTAATACAGGAACAGTATATTTAAACAGGCCAAGAATGACGCTTTCCAAATCCGCAAGTATTCACCAGTCGTTATGATTTTACTTTTCTTTTTGAGGATATGCAGTCGGTACAATTGAAACTTCATCGTTAAATGACTTCAGCGTCAATATGATACAGTATCTTTGAATAGTGACGCAATGAATGAGTGTTACTCGGCGGTCATTAAGAACTTACGGGGGAGACGGGATACGAACGTAATATATTGGATTTGAAGCTTCGTACAAGGATGACAGCTTGGTGGCCCAAGGATGCATGTGGGTATAATATACAAAGGGATTTTGAAAGGATGTTTGCAGCTGTGAAGTAACAACTGGGTGAAGACACGATTTAGCAAGTTTCTAATACTACTATGGTGATTTGTCTTCGGGTTATGTATTATATAATATGGATCTGTTTGTTCGTATGAATAACCATATACTGTATTGCTCAACGAACTTCAGATTAAGTCAGTTTTGATCAGTTCATTGCCTGTGCAGTATGTATGCTGCGAAGTTTTTGGTGGTTCTCGCGTGAATAATGTGTCAAATAATTATTGTTGCTAAGCTGGACGTGCTGGGATTACAGTTGTGGCTCTGTGTTACATTGTGATGTATTGCTAAGTACATTATGGACACGGCTGAGGTGGCTGCACTTGTTGGCATGGCCTCGTAACCTTCCATCCGCAGGTTCGAGTTCCGCGCACGCCAAAATCTGCAGTGTATTATTACCGTATTTTAAAATGACAAGATTGTTTTGCTATGCACAGTGAGGTAATTAATAAGACTGCTAACAAAACTAACTACCTGTATGGCTGCGACTTAAGTCAGAATTTCGAAAAAGTCCACCGGTGTTCATCTGAGGGTGCTAATGGACGCTCAATCAGTCACTTTCGCAGAATTTCGAATCGCGATTTCTGGAATACAAAATACATGTGTTGCTTCTCTTTCTTACCCCTTCTTCTCTGTTCTTTGATATGTAGACTTATCTAAAACTGTGTCATTGTAATTTTGAGTAACATGGGCAATGTTATATTTGGTATGTGAGGAAGTTTTATAAAATATGTCATGTAATGCCACAGTTCTCTCTGAAGCACGCCTAACAAGCTACACGAACTTTCTTAGACCATAAAGTTAAGTGGCTTCTCACGTTGCCAAGTAAGGAGTTCATCAGTTTTCGTAGAGAATTAGTCGAAGCGTGCAGTGGTACGAGACGCGGCGGATAATATGACTTCATTCCTTTCCGTCTTCCTCTACCACAGTAACTCAGAGTTCTGAAGCCGTGTGGAAATTCACAAATTTCATTGTTCGTTCCGTCTATTTACGGGTCTTCCTACATCACTGTTTACTTCAGGAGCATATGTATGTAGTTTCCAGGTGCGTGTCGTCATGCAGTGTGTTGATGTGTTGTTCTCATTCTTTTTTTGTGTGTCCCTGATTCTTGTTGGTTGCAATACAGGAGGTGAAGCGGGCGTGGCCTGTGACACAACCTGGGCAGACGAGGTGTGCCAGGTTTGTAGTCGAATAACTTGAAGTAACCGCTTTAGTGATACAGCGAGGGAAACAGAGAATTTTCTTTTAGCGCGGAGCGAAGTATGGCCCGCCGTTGGTCACTGTGTAACGTTTGACATATTTCGCTGTACGGCGTGCAGTCTCGCATTAACGCGGGAGTCGGAAGGCTGATATCGCAGAGCGGGAAGCGTCGCCGATCGCTGTGGGGCAGTGAAGCTGTGAGCGGGTTCCGCGTTCAGCCGGACACCCCATATTAACCCTTTAAAGACGAAGCGTATCTGTTTTATATAAGGACTCAGTGCGTACCGCGCTGTAAACACTCTCCACTTCGGTTATAAAAACCAGCCTCTTAATGTTTTATAAGGCAAAAGTTGCTGTTTGTTCTGAGATCCGTACAAAGCACATAAACGCAATGTGGGCACCACGTAGAATTTTTTAATGTTAAACCTGGTGGTATGTAAAGTTACCGCTAGGCTTTAAAAGGTTAAAGTTAGCCTGAAAACAATCAGGCGTGAGTATGTGCAGTAGATTTACCTGATTACGAGTAGGATAAATTGGTGGGCTGTTGTGAACGCGGTAATGAACCTTCGTGTTCCATGAAACGAGGGAAATTAATTTATTAGCCGAGCTTCTCAAGAAGGACGGCTCCATGGAGTTACCTACTTTGTATGGTGTGTATGCATAAGCCTCTGAAAAGAGCTGGAAGTTATAAAAGAACGTAGTGCAATGCACTTCGCTGGTGTTGTTTAGAAACAGCAGTGCATTTGCAAAACTGGATTGTGACTCCAAGTAGTATTTTGAAGCTGGAACAGTAACGTATATGCTACGTAACTGAAGTCACTGCACAGCCTCCTACCCGTCGAACATAAATTGTGTGAGTCCTGTAGAATTGGTCATTAATTACAGGAAACTAATTGCCAGATACAACAGAGTAGGCAACCTGCCATGCTTGGATAATTGGTGTCCGTCTGTGGTAATAAAGGGACAAGAGGGAGGTTGCAAACTGCGTGATCAATACTCTTTGAGCATTAACACAATACACTCGGGTATATTTTGCTGAATTCTAATATTGACATTGCCATTGTGTGTTAGTAGAGTATGCGGGTACCGATGCTCTTAAGCACCGCATCATCATGTATGTTATTTTACAAGAGGCTAGCTTAATTGTCATGCCTCACGACCGCCCTGTGGCCGTGCTGCGTAACAAAGAGGCCCTCTTATAGTGCTACACTTTAAGCAGTGTCCTTCGTGTTCTCAGTCAATCAAAAAAATTCCCGCATTTTATGGAACCCGTAAGTTCATTACCGTGTTCACAAGAGCACGCTCTTGGCCTTGTCCTGAGCCACATGAATCCATTCCACGTTCCAAAATCCTGTTTATTTAATATCCATTTAGTATTATCCTCCCACCTACATTTGGGTCTGTCAAGTGGCCTCTTGGGAGGGCGCTCACAGGGTACAAAATGGCGGATCATAAACTTTATGATGTACGGTCGAACTCGGTAATAACGTTATGAAAGGGTCTGAATATTTTCTGTCGTTATAAACGAGTGTCGTTCTAACCGAAAGGTATAATGTTACGGTTAATAGTGAGGAACTAATTGGTACCACAGAATATGTGACGTTATGTACGAGGTTTCGCGTAAATCGATGTCGTTATAACCAGGTTCGACTATTTAGATATGAAATAAGAGTAGCAGATATCAGTAGACTAATACATGGACAATAAGGCATGGCAGGTAGCGCACACAGAAAGAATGTCAAATGCCGAGGAGGAGAGAATATTAGAGACGCCTGACAGACTAGAGGAGAAGAGTTATGCCCTCCTTAAAAGCAGTATTTCGGCACTTGCCTGGACGAAATGAAGAAAACCTCCGAAACGTCAGTGTAACATACCGCTGGACCGCGTGTGTGGGTTGGCATGCTTTGCTCCAGTAGCAGGCTGTGTTCAAATGTACCGTGTTGTTGCGTGCTGTCATTGTACCGTGCTGTAAGCGGGCTTGTTGAGTTGAAAGCCATCTCTTGGGACCGCGTTCAAAGGCCTGTGCCGCGTCTGGGATCTATAAGAACAGTCTGCTTATAAGGTTTCTTTTATACTCCCCAAGTTCGAGAAGGCAGTGTGCTGGAAACTAGCAATTAATGGCAGTCGAGCCGTGTGGTCAGTGCATGTCTGCCTCCGTCATTTTAGAAAACGTAACGTTCATTCAGTTTTACTACAACTACTCAGTTATGGATGTAGAGTACTAGTATAGTTTGCTGAGAAATAATGGTCCGGCAGTGGGGGAGGGGGGGGGGGCTAGAGACTATTGCGTAGTTAGGTGTTTTGTCTAGTCACCACATACTGAGATCAGATTGAAGATGAGATGGACGGGACAGGAAGCACGCGTGAGAAAGTGACAGATGTATGCAAAACCTTTACTCCGTACTGCTAAATGTGAAGCCTGTTATGCCTTATTCTAACGTGCTGTCGCAGTATTTGCCTTGGGAGAGGCAAAAACTAGATCAACTACGTGAAGATGATTTGCTCCTGGGATCAGTTTCGGACGACGGACGACCGAATTCAGAGCAGCAGTGTTAATCACAATTCAGGACGTTCGGTGTGATGACGTAACGGAGACCTGAAGTCGCAGCATGCTGGCCACTGCTGTTGCAGAGTGCAGCCCTGAACTGACGGTAAAGCTTGATGTCTTACCTTGTCACTTCCCGAACACTCTTCACGAAACGTTTATAACGACCTGGGTGGATATAACACCGGACGGAGTTTGTCTTCCACTCCTGCACTGGAGCGCAGTCTGTCTTTGAAGACGAACCGTCCGAAGATAGTAATGGGCTCTTTAGAGTGAACGAATGTTCCGTCACTAATTCCTCCATCTCCTAAGTCTATTGCGCAGCCTGGCTACCGTGCTGTTCACCCGCTTCGCGCTCGACAAGTGTTTTGCTCTGTCGTGTGGAACATTGCATGGTACTCTGAGGGCCCAGACTCTCTCTTCCCCACTGTCGTACGAGGGCTAATCTTATGAAGCTTCGATGGCAAAACTCGGCTCCATGCTTTGGTCCAGTTCAGCCACTCTGCATGCACCTTCCCAAGAGCATGAATACGGCTTGTTATCATATTTGTTGCAACAAAGGTTGACACAGGCTAATTTATCGTCCACTTAAGTCCTCATGTTGCGTTACGGATAGAGATGTTCTTTTGGCGGGAATATTGGGGGCTTTAAAAATGCAAGAAAGACGTGGACAACCAAACAAATGAGAAACAGGTAATTATAAACTGGTGTGGTTTCTTCCTCACCACATTCAGAGAGATCATGTGGCTCATCGGACCTCCTGCATTACCCGGGGGTTCTGGTGTCGCGAAGGGCAGTCCTGTGGATAACGAACGCCTTGTCAGACGCGTTTGTGTAATTTATAACCACACCACCTAATGCCGAGGTTAGGAATGAGCAGAGCCATGCCTGTAGCCCCCATATATGCATGGACTGGGACAACTTTACTTTTATTTTACCGTTTACTGATCCATAAACGTCGGCGCACGTGAAAGAAACAAGTCAGTCAGTGCTGAGATAGCGCTGACATGTCATTCGTGTCACGCGGCGTTGCCTACCTTGTGACATAACGCTATGAAGATCGGAAATCTGCGTGGCAAAATGACAGATCAATGCAACCGCAGTGCTGACTTCATTCGCTTTTCACTTGCACCCAGAAATCAAGCTGTCATATGCAAATCGTGTACGAAAATAGTGAATCTCTCGTAGGGCCGTCTTTGTGCGTGTGCGGTGCTGAACTGCATAGCTCGTCGATACGAATAGTGAAGGGTCAAGAATAATGATATTTTTGTTTCTGTTTTTTGTTTTAAAGAAGACAGTGACTTTTGTCACCATTTCAGCCGAACAGTTTGGTTCCGTATCTTAACGGACACCTGACGACAAAGGCTAACTTTGGGGGGGGGGGGGCATGCCCCCCCCCCCCCCGCGCAATATTTTTTCAACGTAGGAGTAGCTTTTGGTTACTGAATTGAATAATGGCAAATAAAAAACAGACAGAAAAAATGGAGAACTTGCGTCTTATGGGACCAACTTTCCCCTCTTTCACATTTGACTCCTTTGTAAAATAAAGTTCCGAATACCATGGTCAGTTTTGCCCTACCAGCGTTATTAGCCAAGTTACGCTTATGCCTGACGGTGCAGTCATGTCTGAATGTCGCTGTGATGTTGCGGTGTGCGTGTTGTGTAGCGTAAGCTGAATATGGTGGGGCCATTGCCGGACACGAATAAAAGCAGGAAGAATGTAAAATCCGTGGCGTTAACTCGGTATTTGTTAATGAAGATGGGAGATCGGAGTGTGCGATATGCACATGAGTGATTCAGGATAAAACAAAATGCAGATTTTTAAAATAAGGGCTAAAGCTTTGGAAAAATCTAGACTTGACATGTATGAGTCTTACAAACAAAAAAATTCGCCTACAGTTGAAGCGTCCTATTTAGCTGCAAAAAAACTGGAAGAAACACAACATTGGAAGAAGAATTGATACCTACGTGTAACAAATATGTTGAATCTCGGTGAGAAATAGTTCTTTGATGAAATTACAGCGTTGTGTTTGTAAAATGGCACAATTTGGCGAAGAATTCAAAATGTTATATGATATTTTATCATAAATAGTCGATAAAATCAAAACTTGTCCAAATCGATTGTTCGTCATACAACTTGACGTGCCAACTGGTGTTGAAAATATTGTTCAGCTTCGCCCTTAAATCAAGCGCATTAACAATGACGGCGTGGGAACGGAATTTTGTTTTGTGATTATTAACAGTCGTACGACTGTCTTGAAGAACACGACGTTGAATGTGACAACTTGTGTGACCTTTGCAGGGACGGAGCCCCATCTGCTATGTTGGGATGCAAATCTGAATTCAAGCTTTGAAAGGTAAAACTGTAGCTGCAGGGGCCATTGCGTACATTGTATGATCGATCGGCAGATGTTGGTTGCGAGAGGACGTGTGTTACCGTCCGTTTTGAGAGAGATCACGTCGCTTGTCATTCCAGCAGTGCGTTTGGTATAATACAGTGCTCTAAATTCAATAATTCTGAAAAAGTCGTTCTCTGAATTGAACTGTCCTTCAGCGGAACTGCTACTTTGTACAGAGTTCATATGATTGTCTAAGGAATATAGTGAAGGCTTTATATGGTGCGCTGGACTGAAGGACTTTTTCTACTACGAAAGGAAGACGGAATTCGAGGGGTTGTTTAGCTATATAAGGAACTGAGTCGGCTCGAATATTTAGCAGACATATTTGGATTGTTGAAAGAGGTTCGTGTTCCTGTACGAGATTAAAACTCGTCCGCCTTAGAGCTAACCCTGTATCACAAAATTAAATATTTTCAGGTGAAACTATTTATGGCTTTTAAACCTGGATGCAAAATAAACGTTGCCAATCCTTGCATCACCCTCCGAAGAGAATAAAACTAGTGATCGTCTGAAGGGAAGCTTGCCCTCAGAGGTGAAAATGCATTCGCTCCATTTAAAGAAGAGATGTCGGTATGTTCCCCGGATATATGAACCTACTTTTCTTGGTTAATCACTTAATATGTGAGTCGTTAGCATACCAGAAATTACACCAGAAGAATTCATTGAAATATTAAAGAGCAGATCTATGAAATCGCAGTTTTCTTCTCTTCGGGGTCTCAATTTTGAGTTCACTTTGACATGAACTGTCAAGCACTTGGAAACGTTGTTTCGAAAATTGTTCTTCTCTTTTGACCAACTTTTGATTGTGATTTGATACCTCGTGGAAGGCAGTCAAGAGACTGGGAGAAACAAAAAGGAGCAGTCCCCTTCGCCCCAGCACCCGTTAAGCTGGGTCTCCCTTGTGAGTTCTCCGTTTTCTGCAGTATTTTACTGGTTATAAACTGGCGGAAGATCGATATAATATCTGACTGAATGCCATAATTTTTTCAGGTTTCGTAAATGTACGTAAATTTCGTTCTCTAACTTTACATAATCTTAAAACTTTGAAGATTAGTTTATTATATTATTGATGGGCTGGCGCATGTAAGGAATTTAAAATAGGGGGTCGCGGTTGAAGAACTGCAGAGAACCGCTGCTTTAGAGAACGATAAACATATATCTTGCTACTGACGTGGAAGAAGGAAATAAGTCCCTGTTGCCAATATTCCCCATTGGTCCCCTTCAAAACGTTTTTGTTCCTATAGAAATCGACAGTTAATCATAGTATTTGACGAAACTGGACTCTGTTCGGAACTATTTTAATAATAGACCATGCTTCTCCATTTCAGTCCCCATACAGTAAGTTTCAATCAAGACTTCAAATACACGCTTTTGTATGAATTTATTTTTCTCCTCCAGTCTTAGCCCCCTAATAATACTGAGTGAAAATCAGAACCACAATGCTCTTCTCCTCGTGCAATTATTTCCCCATTCTGTTTCTACTTGATGTCACGTAGATCTATGTACTTTCCTGTAAGCATAGTTTTGTGTGGCGCTGAAGATGAAGGCACCACGATCGTTCGCGACGTTGGCAACCATTTACCGAGCGACACGTAGTAACATCCGAGCAGCAGCTCCGCTGTAATATCCTAAAATAACATTTTCATTATCCTCCACAGAATCGATATTCTTGCAAGTTTCATGAATGCTTTCTTCTTCGACGCATGAGCGTTTTATCAAATTTGTATGAAATTTGAATGTGAAAAGAGTCTTCTTGAATTGCGTGACCCTTGAAGATGGGACCGATAGGTTGTCCCGAAACGTCGGTATCTAACTACCATCTACTCTGCGTGGCATTCCAGAAGACCGAAGATCTCTTTTACACCGCGGCAGGAGTGTGAAATCACTCATGGGAGGATACTGTTACCCTTTTAAAGCCTAGCGGTAACTTTACGTACTACCAGGTTTAACATTAAAAAATTCTACGTGGTGCCCACACTGCGTTTATGTGTTTTGTACGGATCTCAGAACAAACAGCAACTTTTGCCTTATAAAACATTAAGAGACTGGTTTTTATAACCGAAGTGGAGAGTGTTTACAGCGCGGTACGCACTGAGTCCTTATATAAAACAGATACGCTTCGTCTTTAAAGGGTTAAAGTAATCTTAGAAAGCTGAGTTACTAGCAGTGTTTACATCTTTCGGTTTTATATCTGATCATCTCGTCAGACTGTCTTAAATACTGGCGAATTTGTTTTGAATTAATTACGCTTTAATAATTACAAGAGCAAAACAAGTAATATATATGTGTGTGTGTGTGTGTGTGTGTGTGTGTGTGTGTGTGTGTGTGTGTCTGTGTCTGTGTCTGTGTCTGTGTAGATATGGCCATGCCATACCCAGTTACACCAAAAGAATCCGTTCTCTCTTTCTCCCTTGGGCTGTACATAGCTAAAACTCCTTAAAACACTCTCCCTCTAATTCAACAAGAGACCGCTCTTTCGGTTTGAGCTGGCTGCAAGCAATAAATTGCGCATAATATGAACCCATCCGCCTGCTTCCTGCCTCCCCGTTCCGCACGCACTTGACTTGGCTCAGTGGTCGTTATGTAGTGTGTACTGTGTACCCTGCAGGCAGACGGGCGTGCTGTGAATCCACTGTGCCCCCTCACAGAATATCGCGTGATGCTGCATTGTGTGGTTGTGATTTTTCTTCTGTATGTGTACAAGCTGACATTCATAACAGCAAGCTCTCTTCCGGTGTCCGACTGGCGAGTTGGACCTCAGCCATTGGTTGTTTGTCACTTTATTCTTCTGCTTATCAGTAAACATCAACGTTCCTTGTAAGGCTTTAACTACGGTATAACCATTTAAAGACGAAACGTAATCTGTTTTATATAAGGAATCAGTACGTACCGCGCAGTAAACACTGTCCACCTCGGTTATGAAAACCAATCTGTTGATGTTGTATAAGACAAAATTTACTGTTTTGTTCTGAGATCCGTACAAAACACATAAACGCAATGTGGGCACCACGTAGAATTTTTGAATGTTACACCTGGTGGTACGTGAAGTTACCGCTAGGCTTTAAAGTGTTAAACTGTATTGGTGATATTAGATCATAAGTTAGAGTAGCTCTGTCAGTATAGTGTATAGGCGACGTGATAGATGATCAGGGTTTGATATCCGGCGCTGACAGACTTTCTCTTCGTCACTGCATCCGTATCGGCTTCTGGGGCTACCCAGCTTTTTATCCAATGGGTACCGAACCGAACTTGCCTGGAGGTAAGGTGGCCAAGGCGTGAAGCTAACCTCTCACATCGTTCACTGCTGAGGTAAAAAAAAGTGCATGTAGCGAAACCTACACTCCGTCATGCGTCTTGATGACTTGTTGCATAATTATGTACAGCGATAACTATCGCCGAATGGATGGAAAAATATTTTCATGGCTAAATAAAAATCTAAGTAGACAGTCCTGACGTTTAGGAATATATTATTTCGGCATTAAACTGGATGATTGTTTGAAGAACGCCGTGAACGTGCTTTTTTTATGCTGTGTTGTCCGACATAAAAATGTAGTTTGTTTGAAGGTTGCGTGACCTTCTATTAAGAGTAGTATTAACCTGTAGATAAGTGTAGAGCGTCACAGGAATGATACTGACGGGGGAAGGGCGAAGCACTCGGTGGAAATCCTGTCCCAGTGCCACTTGATCCACCGCAAATCTCTCACGGACTGCTCCGGGATCAAACCCAGGCCTTCGCGTTGAGAAAAAGGTGACTAAACGCCCCCCACCCCCACCGCAGCCTCGGAAAACTGATATTCCTGTGTGTAAAGAAGTCAATTCCGACTTCACAGAGAACAAACCCCGGGTCCCTTACAAAGTCCAGTAAATTAATAATCCTGTTAGGGAAATATTTGGTACTGATTTTGAGAATCTTAAGCTACAAATAAATATGCTCTAAGGGCAGTCTGTACTGTTTTTTAACCGTTTGGCCTACAGTGAGTCGTGCGTGTAGTTACCACTGGGCTTTCAACGGGTAAACCTAGAAGTTACTTAAATGAGGATTTATAAGGACGCAGTAATAGTGATCTTAATATGCGACCTGAAGAAGGACATGGATGTTCCTAGGACAGCTGGTAACGTGGCCGTTACGCTAACCGGCTACCTTCCGCCGTGTGCCATTATATCAACCCGCTTGGTAAATTCTCTTTTTGATTTCGTGGTTGGTAACACTGCAAATACAAACAATCTTAACAAGGGAACATTAATATAAAATGTATTTCGTTATTGGTAACACAATAAAACCGATATTAGTAAATACACGGGTATACCAACCTGAGCGGCTAGGGTTTTCTGAGAAGTAAGAATAATTTGCGCTGTGTAAATGGATTCTTGAACGTACGATATTTTACGAGGCACTTTGCGTTTTGCAAGTCGTCTGGTACTTGTATAGTGTTTAAGTGAAGTGAGAATGACTAGGAATGTAGTTCGGATGGCGGGGATTACGGGTGCCGGGAACAAGAAGTGCCTGCAGTATGGCTGCTGCTGTGAGGAAACTAAATCATGGTATTATTTGTGCTCAACTGTTGGTTTCTACTGTCAGAGAGGTCGTGAAGGGTCTTTTGCTGTCCATAAGGAAACGTCGGAACTCTTGATCTGAGCCAGTTCCTTTCCATGTCCTGTTGAAACCGAGAAGTAATCATTTGTTAGGAAAGAGACAGGCGAGAAATAGCAGACGCAGCTCGCTGTAGGTCTTTCTCTCGAGCAGTTATTTAACCTACACTAGTGTGTAACTGAGCGAGCTGAAGCCAGGGAAAGAGAAATGTTCAGTGTTATCGAGACCAGAACACCGTGAGTGGCGTCGTTCGTTCATCATCTGTTTGTTTTACCAGACGATTCTTTGCTCATCATTTCAACTTCAGTCGAGAGAAAACGTCGCTAAACGTAGCAGCTGGTGACTATTGTGCGTTAACCCTTTAAAGACGAAGCGTATCTGTTTTATATAAGGACTCAGTGCGTACCGCGCTGTAAACACTCTCCACTTCGGTTATAAAAACCAGTCTCTTAATGTTTTATAAGGCAAAAGTTGCTGTTTGTTCTGAGATCCGTACAAAACACATAAACGCAATGTGGGCACCACGTAGAATTTTTTAATGTTAAACCTGGCAGTACGTAAAGTTACCGCTAAGCTTTAAAAGGTTAACCGCCTTTCGCCCAGTAAAGAGCCGTACACGTTTGCTTAGTATAAAGGTGGAACGGGTACCCTATGGCACTGTGACTGTTGGGCATAGTATAAGGTTATAGAGGCGCTACATGCCTCTGACTCTGTAAATGCAGGGTCGGATGAAGCAGACTCCTCCCACTTTGTATTCTGGAAGTGGTTCAAGGTCAGAGAGGTTACTCAGGGCCCAGCCTCTTGAACGTACTGTAAGTCCGGGCAGGCAACTTGAGACCCTGGCTCGCGGACGTAGTGTAAGGCCAGGCAGGTAATGTCAGGCACTGACTCGTGGGCGCGGTGTACGGCCACGTAGGTACCTTGCGACCTTGGCTCGTGTATGTAGTGTAAGGCCACACAGGTAACTTTAGACCCTCACTCGTGAACGTAGTGTGAGGCCACACAGGCGGCCAGTTACGGGGTCCACCACATGGGTCCACCACATGCTTATTTTTAAAGGATATGGATGGAATATGCGTGACGTATTTTGTGATACTTATCCTGTATTGCTTGGAGGGACCAGAAGAAGTCAGTCTGGATTGCCCCGAGCTCGTGATTAAGAATCGAACTAGGTACCTCCTGAATCCATACTCAGAATGATGTAGTTCCATATTCATAGTAGAGGCCGAATCATGCTCGGAACCTACCAGGGGTATTCAATTAACAGTTTTGAAGCCAGTTCGCCACTATTTTGTCGTCCTGTTGCTCGTAAACGGGGTCTGCGACCGTTCTCTGTAAACAGAACAATGGTGCAGCTCCCCTTGTGCTGGTCAGCTGACTTCAAACCACAACACAATGGTGGGGTACTCTCTCGTCCATGTAGAAAATATATTTACGTCCCGTGACGTTACGTATGTATAACGGGCAGGGATAGGGAGAAAGGAAGCCAGCCAGGAAGGGAATCAAGGAATTCACGGCGTTTCGGCTCCAATTTTCCAAGGCATCAATCCTCTTAAAAGAGATCTTCTTATTCTGTCAGCTACAGTTACTTGGAAGCTGAGCAGTGTTCGAGTGAACGTGGTGTCAGCGAATTTCCACTTGCCCTTCCGAATTCTCGACTCGCAGGAATTCCTGTTTGTAGACTGCAATAGAAAATCGATCATTCGTTCTTAATCTCTTGTCTGTGCCTTCATCTCTGATGTATGCATAAAATATTTGCTTGAGGAAGAAAGAGGTGCTTATTTTGCAAAGTTCTACCCCCTGTTCTTGATTCCGCTGTTGTTGCGAAGTGCGACAGTGCGTGTTTTGGATAAAGCACGTTCTGTGAGGAGTTATTGGCGAAGCCCTCGACAACTCCAGAAGGTCTTATTTGTTCAACTGGCATCCGTAGCTGAATATTAATTAAACTGAGTGTGGAAAATATACGAAATAGTTGATGGCAATGCTAATTAGAAGGCGGAATAACTTTCTTAGTAATTTTCTCTTTTCTATCCCGCTGACAGCCATCAGTGTGTTTACGTTATTGTCTGAATTTAACCCTTTAAAGACGAAGCGTATCTGTTTTATATAAGGACTCAGTGCGTACCGCGCTGTAAACACTCTCCACTTCGGTTATAAAAACCAATCTCTTAACGTTTTATAAGGCAAAAGTTGCTGTTTGTTCTGAGATCCGTACAAAACACATAAACGCAATGTGGGCACCACGTAGAATTTTTTAATGTTAAACCTGGTGGTACGTAAAGTTACCGCTAGGCTTTAAAAGGTTAATGTACGTTTGTCTGCATTAACTGTAACGCGGACACGTGAAATGGAAGCGGAGCAGGCTTCAGAAACTACGGCTGAGGTTAGGAGTGCAAGGGACTTTACCTCCACTTCCCCCGTAGGCCTTCGCCGCGTGGTACGTAAACAAACTGGTGACAAATTTTGTTTTATTCATACCGTTCATATTCTTGTAGTTAATACAGCAACCAGCTTGTGTACTTGATAAAATTTTAAGTTTACAATATTGTAATTTTGTGATTATTAAGTTCTTATATTTTAGAATTGTAATGTTGTAGTCATTTTAAGAAGGGAGACACCATACCTAGATTAAGTGTTGACCTTGTACTGCTTTGTTCTGAATAACTCCCTGATGATAGCACCCCGGTGCCGAAACATGTCGGACTTTTATACTTGCTTCTGAATGTATTTTATTAAGGGCATAAGTTGGTTGATGTATTAACCCTTTAAAGACGAAGCGTATCTGTTTTATATAAGGACTCAGTGCCTACCGCGCTGTAAACACTGTCCACTTCGGGTATAAAAACCAGTCTCTTAATGTTTTATAAGGCAAAAGTTGCTGTTTGTTCTGAGATCCGTACAAAACACATAAACGCAATGTGGGCACCACGTAGAATTTTTTAATGTTAAACCTGGTGGTACGTAAAGTTACCGCTAGGCTTTAAAAGGTTAAATACTGGCTACGTTACAGGTTGGAATGCGTTTTTTACACTTACCTGTAAATCTTAAAGAGATGCATATTAACCCTTTAAAGACGAAGCGTATCTGTTTGGTATAAGGACTCAGTTCGTACCGCGCTGTAAACACTCTCCACTTCGGTTATAAAAACCAGTCTCTCAATGTTTTATAAGGCAAAAGTTGCTGTTTGTTCTGAGATCCGTACAAAACACATAAACGCAATGTGGGCACCACGTAGAATTTTTTAATGTTAAACCTGGTAGTATGTAAAGTTACCGCTAGGTTTTAAAAGGTTAACAGGATTACTGTAACGTGTTAGCAGTGTTTCGGTAGGACTTGGCAGAACTGTGGTCCGTCTCGGTGCTAAACATTTCTCATCGTTTCTTTTGAGACTTGTAAATAATACCTGATCTACTCGCATGTGTTGGTAGGGTACACTGTGTTTGTAAAATTTATGGTGTAGATACAGGTTAATGCTACAGCTGTTTAGATTATTTACTGTAAATAATTAAGCTGTCATTTCGGAATTTATACGTGTATTTTTATTTATCTATATTAAGGCTCCGTAATTTTGTTGCTGGTGGAGTTTTATGGTATCATTTTGTATGCTGATACGCGAGCATTTTTAACGTCTTCACAGACAAGAAATTGTCGGTTGTGATTTTCGTTTTATGACGCCAGATGGTCGTAAATTAGTTCTTGTGAACGCTTCAGAGGAACCTCCAATATTAATTTTGTTTGATAGATGGGGAAGAAAATATTTATAGTCACCAGTAAAATACAGGCATTCTGTTGGAGGGACATGAGCAAAGGCATAATGAAGGGAACTCATATTTGAAGGCCTGTAGTCGGGAATACATGGATGTTCCATGTGACATAACCAAGATTCCGGCTGTTCACCGTTCCTTGTTTACTTATTTATTTGTGGGTGTAAAGCCGACTGCACTGTCTACATAAGTAGGTCTAATTGTTCTAAACTAAACTTTTAAGAATACGGCATAAAACACTTCGACCTTTAAAGCCCAGTGGTCGTACCAGCAGGTTTAACAAGAAAATGTTTTAGGTTTTGTGCACAGAGGCCGACTGTGTGTTTTGTATTGATCTCAGAACAGACAGCGATTGCTTCCATGTCGCTCATGAAACAGCAATTTGTTGTAACCCACCGATACACAGTTTTACAGGAGACAGAAAAAAGAAATTGACCCATCCTCAATGGACCAGCACGTAAGCATGTAGTGTTTTACGAAAATTTAAGGTGAAGCGATATTTCTATGGACGCAACATTTTGGCAGAAGGTGTGTTTGTAACCCCACCAACTCTCTAGTAATGCGGAAATCTCAGTTTGACGGATTGTGTGGGTTACGACATGTTGAGATTTCATGAGTGATATACCTTATCTGACTGGTTTGTACGACCGAGATGGAATGTGTTTACTGGGTGGTACGAATTGAGTCTTCAGTTTAGTGTTCTTCTGTAAAGGGGTAGTCACCGCGGAGGCCTGGGTTCGATCCCAGGTTAGTCCATGTGAGAATTTGGTGGACGAAGCTTCACTGGGACAGGTTTTCCTCCGAGTATTTCGGGTTTCCCCCGTCATTGTTATTCCATCTCAATGCTTCATGCTCGTCTTCATCTACATGTTGCCCTTACCAGAAGGACAAGCGGGCAAGCCTCGGTGCCTTCCAAAAAGCTCTTTTGGAAATCTGGGAGAGTTGGATAGAAAACACTTCGAAAGGTTAAGGCAACAGATATGTTGAATAGCTGCGTGATACAAAGGTAGCTTTGTTCTGAGAGGTGAGCATGAATGATTTCGCGTCTTAACCGACGATTTGAGTAATGACATCGGTCCGTTAGGAACGTGACGTCCGTAGATTTTGCATGTTGTTAGTATGTTTCTGTACTCTTCTATAAGCACTTTCTCTAACGAGGAAAACGGCAGGTAAGACTGAAGTCCCATTCAGTGTATATTCATTGACCAGTCCCGTTTCTTCCGTGACTAAAAAATGTTTACCCTTTACGTTTGTATTTTACTACGAAACTTGTTCGCGTTCGAACCTATTATTGTGTTTTGTGCAATATACAGTTCACGAATTACGCGAATCGTGCACAAACAGGTTTAGCAGTTGTTATGTTCGACGTGCAAAATGCGTATTTATAATAGATCTAAACTCATACGTGACCGCCGTTGAAGGGTGTCATTACAGTTATGACGTATTGCTGAGGGAACTGTTGTTGCTTTGTAACGTTTCCTGTTACGTGGTGTAGAGATTGAATAGTTAAGCGCTCTTGCTTTGTATTCATGTCTTCTGTTCAGCTGTTCAACTGGACACCACCTGTCCTTACTGGAGGTTTGTTAGCTTTCCGTACAGGCATGTGTTTGATATACCTGCCCTATTTGTGATCATGAGAACCTTTATAAATACAGTCGAACCTGGTTATAACGACATCGGTTAATGCGACACCTCGCCTTTAGCATCAGATATTCTGTGGTTCTAATTAATTCCTCACTGTTAACCATGACATTATGCTACTCGGTTATAACAACACTCGTTTATAACGACACAAAATAGTCAGTTCCCTTCATGACATTAGTCGTATAACCGAGTTCGACTGTATGTACCCCAAAATTGACGGTATTCAGGACTAGTAAGATAAGTTTCATTCGACGTTTCGGAGGAACGTGCTTCCACAGACGCTGGAACTTGTCATATTAACTGTAAAATAGGTTGAGGAGATGGCGTAGAGCTTTTTTCATGTTTGATGCCATCATTGAGGTCCCAGTTGGAGACGACCATCACTCAGCTAATTGCGTGTGGTTCTCCACTAATGCCCATGAAATGTCGTCCACCTTCGGGCGGGTCTCATGGCTGCGCTCCCAGAGTACGATGAAGCTGTTCCGTCAAGAGGTATGTTCGTTTGGCGGCGTCTGGTATACGGTATAGTATGGTCTAAATTATAACAAGACAGGCAACGTGCGTATAAACGTGGCATTGAGGCGCTTTCGCGTAACCATTGTTGCTGTGGAGAAGCAATAAGTATTGCATAATCTGAGGTACATTTTAATATTATATTTTTATCTACACCTGTGTCTCATGGGATGTGAGTAGAAACACTGTATCATCTACACGTATGGAATGCCCCCGTACTGAGATTTGTACTAAGGAATTTGTGAAGCTGCATCTCTGTCAGATGTGACTTCGTTGTTTGTTAATCCGTCTGTTTCTCAGTATTGCCCCAAGCTAAGTGGTTCTTTGTTTCCATCTTCCTCTTTCCTACCTCATCACTGGAAACCATCACTTTTGACACCATCTTCAGTGCGGCATGGTGAGAGCTTAATAAGGTTAATTCGTACGGTTTACCGTCACTGTCGAAGACCACTAACCTAAGTGGTGAGTCAGTGACCGCCGTAGCTAATTGAGTCGTCAGTGCTTGTTAAAGCCATTGGTAGGCCTGCAGCGTTGCGGCTTATATTCCTTATGCGTGTCCTTACGCTGTCGTAGAGTGTATACTTGGCTTCCGAGGTTTCGCCGCGTCATGTATTGAAGCTGTCCCAACGTATCGAACTATATTACAGTCCCACCTTACTTCTTCTGAAGATGGCACCAGGAATTTGCATCGAAACCCTGGAACGGCCTCAACACAGGGCGCGTCTATCCGCGAAAGTCTGAAATTTCGTTTGTCCTTCATGTTTTACTGATCGTTTGGAGGATTGTTTATCTGGACGTACGAAATATAATGGACAGTTGAACAGTTGAATCTACAGATTTCCACTTTCCGTACAATGTGTGTTGAACCACGCATGGTTCTTCTGCGTTGCTAGGCACAAATACTCGCTGAAAAGCGTTAACTTTCTCAGCTTGTTGCTTTTAACAAATATGCAACCTTCCATGGCAGATTAAAACTGCCTGTATGAACATTTTATGAATGCGTAGCTTAAAGTGTCAAATGATGAGAGGAGAGTTGTCACCACCCAGAAATGATGTAAAGGTAAAGAAAAATACGTTTTCAGTCTATACATCGCGTCCGTAACGCTGAAAGAGTCAAGCGGACTTCGGTTTTCTTTTTATCATGTCTGTTTTCGAAATTGTACACATGACGAAATTAAAAGCAAATAAATTAGGCAAGTACTACCTACTGTTCAGTGCACAATCTTATCTTCAAAACTGCGTCTTCTGCCGTTGTTAAATTCGGACGTGAAACTTAGTCTCTCACTGTTAGCTGCTCATATACTGCAGATTTACGGTGAAGCACAGAAGAGAATATTTGTACTCCAGAAGGGAGGTGTAAGACGAGGATGCAAGAAACGTACCAACATGACGAGAAGATTGGTAATTTGTAAGCTTCACCTAATGTTGTTATGGTGATTGTATCAAGGTTGAGAGATAGGCAACACAGTATGCATATAGGAGATGAGAAATGCATGTAAAATTTTTGTCCTTAAACCTGTCATAAGAGATGATTTCAGAGAGTTGGTAGTTGCAGGTGGGAAGATAACAAGAAATAAATCGTCTGAAAATAGGATGTGAGGGTTTGTGTTGGCTCTCAGTGGGTCAGTGACTGGCATTTCTGAACATCGTCATGTGCAGTTATCAACTTCTGAAGGTCTGTGCTCACTGCAGCTAATTCGTTTGGCGTCTGATAGACAATACATCACGTTCCTAAGAAAGCGTATGTGTGGCCACTCGTCGCCACTTGTCGCGACCGCAACGTGGCGCAGAGGAAATGCCGAAAACAAAGGGCTTCGCTGTGCCTGCTATTTCCTCTCCATTTATAAATGGCTGCCTGTTTTCCCGTCATTTACAAATGAAGATGCTATAAATTAGTCTTTCGCTCTTGAGGGCGTGATGGATGTCATCCCGACCTCGACCCTGGGGTCAGTACTCATCCACCAATCCGACATTCTACTGCCGAGGCACTAGTTCATATAGTTGTACGAGTCTAGTGATGACAGCGGGTTCCGTATTGACATTGTCCAGGGTTACGAGTTAATGCATGTTTACTTTTTACGTAGAGGTTCAATTTGAATTGACCAATTTTTGGTTTTCGTTAGCAGTCACTTCAGATGTATTTCCCAGTTTGTGTCCCGTGCTGCGGTGGACTGGGTTGCACTTTTTCTTCGGGAGGTACCGGTTTCAAATACCGGGCCTAACACCGGTTACCTTGACTGCAGCTTTTCTTGGCTTTTTATCAGCCTTGGTGAAATACCGGTTTTGTGTCTCAAATTACGCCGCAGCCGCTTCCTTACACATCCCTTCAAATTTTTTTGATTACCCTGTAATTCGATTATATGTTCAGATTTGCGTTTATACGTTAAACTAAAATAAATGATCCAGTAAATACAGATACAGTGTATGTAACTTGAGTTGTTAATTTTGTTTTACCGTTTCTTAGCTTTCATTATTAGAATGCACTAATGGCCGGTTTTAATCTGGACGGATGGGAATAATTGGTCTCGTCGCAGGCAGAGGGGTAGTAAGTTAGGCAATGTGTGGCAATGTTTTGAAGAGTCACAGTCACTCTGTATGTAACCTGGCACGACTGTGATCAGCGTGACAGTTTAACTTCAGTTTTCCCTGGTCTCTCAGTGTTGTCTTGAAATTTCGGGAATTCCTGTGTAATTGGTTTTCTTTAAGGGAAGTTCAGTAACAGATGCGGCATACTTGCGTAACATTTCATTGTGACTGTCCAAGTTTCTTGCATTGCCGAGCGTGTACATGTTGTTATTTGTATTAATGTTTTACAAGTGTTATTGCGATCTTTCCGCTTTTAAATTGATTTCTGATCTTACTAACACAAAGGCTGTTGATTACGTCCGGTCAGGGATGTGGTACCCTGATTTGGTGTAGGCATACTGTTAGCATTCGCCTGCGTGTTTCTGAACCGTTCCTTCTCTGTGAATCAAAATTGACGGCAAAGAAAAGCTCTTGACACCCAGATTCATTCTTAGAATTTCTCAGCAGTAAAACAGAAGACTAAAATCTGATGATCTAGCGATTTTTATTTCGGTCGCTATCCCCCCCCAGATCAATCACTGGTGGTGGCTTACACTACCGGGATTCAGTTCTCAACAGGGGCAGAGATTTTTCTCCTCACCCACGCATCTGGATTAGTTCTGGGGTCCACCCATCTTCCTGTCCAGCAGTTACCGGGACCGCTTTCCCATGGGAGTAGCTGCCGTGGAATGAAGCTGACAGCTCTGCTCCATCTAGTGCCAAACTTACGGATACGTGGAACGTCATCCTTTCGCCCCATTTGCTTTCCTGGCTCTGTGCTAAATTAAGCACACGTAGATATTTTCTTTGTTTTCAAGTTTATCTGATGTCTGGACCACTGACCTGGATCACTGAAGGGAAGATAGCGCATCGCTGTGCTGAAGGCCCTCATGCGTGCCTGCAGTTCGAGAACTAGACGTACGGAGTAAACAGAAAACACAGATGAAACTTGTAATTATATAATTATTGTTGTTTTTATTAGTCTTTTGTACCCTACACAGTTTCTTCTTTACGTTTTGTGCTCAAAATTATTGCCCCCAGTATTGACATGCATTTTATGAACAAGCAGATACAAGACATATATTTCTGACACACTGCGCGACCTACCGCCATATGCATGGTCCTTATTTTATCTGGCAACTATTGTTTGTCATTTCCCGCCGCTGTTCGTCCGCATCTGGGGGCTGTGAGTGGGCTACGTTAATAGTATAAGCGAGTCAACAGAAAGTGACAGCCGACAATTGTCGCATACAGTGATGACTCTGTGTAACATAGCCTTAACGGTGGTAGGTCTTCAGTAGGTTATTCGTCTTGATACGTTAGGCCTACCATTGTTTAACCCTTTAAAGACGAAGCGTATCTGTTTTATATAAGGACTCAGTGCGTACCGCGCTGTAAACACTCCACTTCGGTTGTAAAAACCAGTCTCTTAATGTTTTGTAAGGCAAAAGATGCTGTTTGTTCTGAGATCCGTACAAAACACATAAACGCAATGTGGGCACCACGTAGAATTTTTTAATGTTAAACCTGTTCGTATGTAAAGTTACCGCTAGGCTTTAAAATGTTAATGGTTGACTAGATAGAGCGACGCAATGAAAGTACGGATAAGGATGGAGACAGTTGTGGCGTCTTGCGTACTCTTTTGACATTTTGGAGTCTTTCATTTGGACGAGTTTTACGTCGTTGGGAGTTCTAGTAGTCGAAATTTTAATAGAATAGATTTCGCCGAACAGTGTCATTTCTAATTCGGAGTCCGTTCCGCCCTGACTATTTGAAGGAAAGAAGCTGTTACAGATTGTTTTTGTGTTAATTACAATGTTTCCTTTTCGTAACATCCATGCCGTGCAGTACTACAAGGGACTTGAGATAAATTTTCGTTAATTCAATTCCTGAAGATAGATGGAAGTGGGTTTGGAGCTTCCAGCTCCGACTCCTTTACTTTAGGCTGAGAATAAAGAACCTTACAGGTACAAATCCGTAGCATTCGTGCTCCAACTTCTATTGTCTTTCTGTTGGAGTTAATGGCGTTTTAGGTCTTGCGGCATGTGAACCAGTCCTAAGAATATTTCTAGTAAACAGAACTGTAACTTTGAGGCATTTCAGTTTTGGCTGCGAAGAAAATTCCTGCAGAATGATATCTCCCTTGTTACGGCCTTGTTTCCAGTTGAAATTATAGTGTGGGATACAAATACATAATTTCAGCAATAAATTTGATGGATGTGACTAGAACTGGATGAATAACTTATGATGTAAGCATTAGATGTGCGGAACCGTAACGTGGACAGCCACATGGAGGGAAGGTGTGTGTGTGTGTGTGTGTGGGGGGGGGGGGTCACATAGTTCATACGTAAACGTGGGGTGAGTAGAAATTCAAGAAGATGTCACCGCCAGTCTTCCTGCAAGTAGCTTGTTTTTGTGGAAGCAAAAGTTTACGCCCGTGTTCACGAGAGCCAGCCAGAGGTTCCTGTCCTGCGCCAGATGAATCCGAGCCATGTGCTCGCGCTCTGTTTCTTGAGTATTTATTTTATTACTATGCTCCTATTTATCACAAGTCGTCTCTCACACTGCGATTTCCAAACCAACATTTTTACAGATTTTTTTCCTCCATTACGGGTGCTGTATATCCTGCCCATGCGATATTTGACTTGATCATTGCAGAGTATTAGAAGGGCGATTTAAATTACAGTGCTTCTTGTTACGTTATTTTCTGTGTGCTACGTTCCTCTTTGTTAGACCCATATATATTTTCTGCTCTTCATTTTGAAACGTCTTCTGTCTGTATTTTTCGCTTGCACTGAGAAATCGTGATTCACAACTATATATAACATTGTGCAAAGTTAGTTTGTGAGTTTACTTACTTGATACGCGTTCTTTGACTAAGGGTACTTTCACATGGGCCACTCAGTCTGGTCTGGAACGTTCCATATGGGCCAGTGGTCTGGCAGTCGCCGGCAACTGCTTGGCGCGTGTGAAAGGAGTGTAAAGCAACTGGCTATATGACCAGGTTCCACCCCGTGTGACCTAGTGTCGCTTTTCTCATACGTTAAAACATTTGCCTCCCGTAGATTTGAGTGAAAAATTCGAATAACACTTAAGTTTTAATGGTGTCACAACATTCAGTATGAAGATAGACAACATAATCTTCAAAGGCGAGATTAGTTGCTGTACTTAAATCTAAACCGTATGGAAGACTCTTCCTTTTATCACGTTTTATCCTATATCCGTGCATTAAAGGTTATCTTATTTAATAATTACATTGACCGTACCGTGCACATACCATATAGATTGGTGTGTATTAACAACCAACTCATACACACTCATTTAAAACCAACAGTTAAGTCTTCTATTTACCCCGACATATTTCTCCTCAGGGGTAACTTTCTTTTAAAAAACACCTTTAAAAACTTCTAAAAGTGTTCTTAAGACGGTTTTAAGACTTTTTAAAAGTTTTTAAAGGTATTTTTTGGTGTTTTAAAACAAAGTTACCCTAAGGATCGTGCTGTGAAACATAGAAATATGTCGGGGTAAATAGAAGAGTTAATTGTTGGTTTTCAGTGAGTGTGTATGGGTTGGTTGTTAATAGACATCATCAGTCTATTATCTTATTTGTATAACTGCAGCCATGGTGGTGACACTTTTACTCTGTACCCTGTAATATGACTGTGGCTGTGATGTGTGAGGAGTGTCTCAAAGTCAGTGTCAGGTGGGGTTAAAGCAGTTCTTATAAATAACGCACAGTAGATGACGTGAATATTTATGTGCAGAAGCGTAGACGTTGCCTGGGTGTGAGAGGGGATGAGAGTTCTTTGCTTCTTGTCTGGAATATATGAATCTCATTCTGTTTCGTTGATACACTTTGTTGGCGATATCTGCGCAATGCATAGAGCTTCAGGAGAAGATGCTTCACAGTAACCAGACGGCTGTGACAAAGGAGTCTCTAAATTCTGAAAATTCTTATGCCAATAATTATCAACTGCTGTACCATTGACGTAAAATTCCGTAAATTTTATCGCTGTACGTGCATTTCGTTACCCGTCTGATTTCGTGATCGCTTCGTGGTCCTGCTGAAAAAAAAAAAAAAAACAGATATCGCGTGCGACGCCCCTTCAGGAGTTCTTCTGGGAGGCAGCTGTGTATTTTAACGCTTTATTTTCGCCATATTTCTTGGACGATGTGTAATCACAGTAATTTTACTTTATAAGGAATGGAATCCTCTTTTTATTTTATCAGTACGTTAATTTATTAGTCTACCAGCATGAATATCTGCATGCATATTTATTTATATATATATTTATTTATTTGTAGATATTGGACATTTTCGAGTTCGGTTTGCTGCATCCGCGCTGAGAAGGCGGGCTGCAGATGGAGGGTTATAATTAGATTTGGCGTTTTTCGCTATTGAAAATATTTTCTTGCAAGAAAGCACTGATTAATGCGCTGTGTTTTATGGTTCAAGCGAAGCCGCTACGTTTCTGTTGTTGACAGTTGCTAAGCCGGGCCCACACCTACGCATTTTGCCATTAACGTAGTAGCGGACGCGCCATGTGTGGACGTTCTCGCTAGGTTCGAGGCAAGACCGATCCACGCCGCTATCGTTGTTTCAACGAACGTCTAAAGACGTTACCTTAAGTCACGGGAGCAAGTGTGGACGTGTTCTGTGAGCGTTTTGCAGTTTCACAGGCGCGCATCCCGATCGAATGTGAGCCGTCCAGTCCGCACCTGAAACGTGGGGCCAACGGAATCCGACGCTGTTACGTTACGGCAGAATGCGCAGGCTTTAGGAACAGCATGGCGTCCTTGGCGAATCAGTTCAACACTGAGGCGAGTGGCAAGTTTCGTCAGTGGGTCATGTCTTGACCCAGAATTAATAATAAGACAACAAGGTGGAAAGCGTATACTGATACTGGTCTGGTTACCTGTCACAGAATACCACTTTCAGCTCTGATCACTCTTTGTAGCTGTTGTGTATCGGCGAAGCGGATTATCAGGTATTCCCCGCGCGTGCAGATTCTTGCAACATCTGTGCTCGGATGAAAGGCATAAAATTTGCCAGAGCTTGCATTCTGGGTGTGGAGAAAATGGAACTGCCTAGTGTTGTCTGGGATGGCAGCACAACGAATTATCTATGCGGATCAGACTGTTGTTGCTTAGTTGAAAAATCATTGAATTTCTAATTTGAATGTCTAGATAAATTCTGATTTAGGTGCTTGAACTTTCGCTGTAATTTCAAAGTACTTTATGTCAGTACGTTAATACTGGGAAGTTATAATGTTTGGAAGAAGCTTGTTATAAAAAAACATAAAATACGTAAGGAGAAACTGTATAATTTGTAGTCGTCACCAGCTGTGGAGGCTGTCGACTCAAAGAGGTCGAGATGTATGTGGCAGGTAGCATGCTTGGAAGACATGAAAAGTGTATACAGAATTTTAGTTGGGAAACCTAAACGGGAGAGCAAACTCGGGTAGTTCAGGCCTGATATGAAGGTAATATTAAAAATCGATTTTAGGTAAATATATTGATAACTTTATGTCTAGACTGATCTGTCCCAAGATATGTTCCATTGGCAGATTTTGGTGATCACGGTAATGAACCAGTACTGAGAAACTGTAGACTTCCAGTGCAACGTAACCATTTATTGTAATACAGCCACATGTCTCTGCTCACTTGTAGGATCGTCTTTCAGGCTGTCAGAAACTTCAAAAATGCAGATGTTCGTTCAAGGTATACATTTCTTTCTGTGTGAGATCTTGTATGTTACAGGAGTTTAGTTATTGATGGCACACCACAGTAGAACTATAATTTTCACTTTATTTCTGTTAGTCTGAAAGTAAAAAAAAATACCCATGTGCCTGGTATCATGTCCATACGCTGATACCAAATCCTTCGATATGATTAAGGCTAGGTTAAAAGAGCTTTCCGTGTTTATGACGTCGCAGAACGTTTGGATCACGTAAAATATAACGCGCAGTGTGGGTAGGGTAACGCCCTAGATTCGTACTGGGGCAGTACCCAACTCGGATCTTGGCAGGGCTGACTCCTGCCTTTGCATCTCTTCTTTGTGTTTACCACAGTTTGTATCGACCAGTTCCTTCAAATATGCGGCATCCGTCTCTTCGGTCTTTAACATGCAACGTTCATGATCATATTATCGAATTCGGTATTATGTATTCCTAACGCCGACAGTCGAATCTGCCGCGTTAAATGATTTGAGAATCTATGAAGAACGCGATTCTGAAACACCGTCTGAAAAAGTGGGATTATTCAAAATTTTACTGAATGTGCATGGGCAGGGGGTCGTTAACTACTGTTCTTAACCAAAAAGCCAGGAAAAAAATGCGTAGCTTCATTTCAGCGTGTTCTAGAGATTATTCTAAACCAGAGTTGGCCTTTTAAAGCCTAGCGGTAACTTTACATACCACCAGTTTTAAAATTAAAAAATTCTACATGCGGCTCACGTTGCGTTTATATGTTGTGTACGGATCTCAGAACAAACAGCGACTCTTGTCTTATACAGCAGTAAAAGACTTTTTTTTATAACCGAGAATGTTTACTGCGCGGTACGCACTGAGTCCTTTTATAAAGCACACACGTATCTTCTTTAAAGAGTTAAGCAGAGCCCTTATTCAGTTTAAATACACTTAGCCCATAATAACTGACTTACACACCGCTTGGTGGAGTTTATTGTTCTTTCTTTACTTCGCCATCTGCTGAAAATGCTGTTTTATTTTGTGCTTAGAGCTTGGGAACGAATTACAGTTTCGCTGTTGTTATAAACCTGCCAGTGATCAGAATACTGTGCTGGCAGTTCTGAATGGGCTGTCAACATACGTCTTTGGTAAGTGGGAAAATGAGGGTGCGGGAGGGGTGATGTGTACTGGGTCAGTAGGAGTGTGATTTATAGGACAGCGGTTCGTGTTCCCTGGCCTATTCATTTCCCTAAGCAGCATTAACCGGCTTGCATTTATAATGGATACGGACTCTGTTTTCTGTGAGGTAAGAAATTAATTTTTACGTGTAATTTAGATAGATGTCAGTCTCCATGCCGTGTCTTGACTCAAGTGGTTTTTCGCCTGTCTCTGATATTGGAGGCCCAGGTTTGATCCTGGGCCAGTTTATGTGAGATTTGTGCATGCAGAAATTGGCACTGGAACAGGTCTTTCGCGCGAGTACTTCGGTTGTTCCTTGCGAGTATATTTCCAGCAATGCTGTGTACCCACCTTAATCTTAATATACTGCTCTGGTGAGAAGTAGAAGCGGGCGAATCATGGAGAATCTCAAACAAATCGGTGGTGTTTCCGATACCTTGGACCTTTGGAATGAAGGGTACTTTAATGCTGCTACTCTTGAAGGGGGTAAATAGTCGAAAGCCTAAGGTAAACTACGCATTTTGGAACACTAGAAACAAGCTAGCATTTTAGCTTGATGTTAAGTTGAAGGTAACAGAGATGAAAATATTAAATAATTTAAGGGCGAAGGCGAAAGATTTAGTCAAGATAAGCACATGCATGTTTTAGGAAAACAGAGCGCAGTTCTTATGCAGCAGAAGCCTTAACAAAAAAAGCACTTCCGAACTACCCGTCATTTCAGGCTTCCGCCGCGATGCTGATGATATATGCGCTCTTCTACGGTATTACGCAGCGTTGATTGGTAAAGGATTACCATCCGATGCTGCGTAATGCCCTAGAAGAGCGCAAATCTCACTTCCAAACTGTTTATCTCTTTGAGGAACTGAGAGATGCCTCCGAAAACCCCAACAGGGGGATCGGATTTAATAAGCTGGCGGATGTGAATTATTTTTGCCATAAAACTGGACCGTTAAGATTAGGATTCGATTTTAGGATATTTAGGATCTGAGTGTTGAGGTTTGCCGTGGAGGTGACGGTTCGTGTGGGCTGTGGAGTGTGTATAGCCCTGTACAGATTGTTGCTTAACACCGCCCGCCATGTGGCCTACACAAGGGGGAGGGCGAAGCTGTAAATACAACTTGCGTTTTATTAATGAAGCAGATGAGACTTTTATAGGCGGGGGTCAGACGACTAGCCTGTTTGTTTTAATGTACGGCCGCGTACCAACGGTCGACATAAATATCTGTGAGGTTGGGGGAGGGAAGCTTCCGTTTGTTGGGTGTATTGCGGTAGCTAAATTAAAGAACAACGGCGGCGATTGTAACAGGCAAATTAGGTTCATGGACGTATGCTCCGATGCATTCTTTATGTTAGCTCTTAGTGAACGAAATTTTACATAAAGAGCGCGGTGGGATTAAAGGGTATTTATGTTTGAAAGTACAGTCCGACTGGGTTATGCGGCGCCATGGAAGGGACTGAATTACGAGTATTTGTGTCGTTATAAACGAGTATTATTCTAACCGAAGAGTGTGATGTGATTGGGAATTATTATTATTATTATTATTATTATTATTATTATTATTATTATTATTTTGACTGCAAATGGGTTTGTACCCGGTGGCAGTGGTACTACAATAAGACACAACACACAAAATAACACACACCACACTCAAACAAAACACAGCACACAAAATTACAAAAACAATAAAGGACACATACTACACACAATAAACACAATTGCAATACAAATACAATTACAATACAAGTACAAATACAATACACATACAATTAAAATGCAAATACAATTACAAATACAATACACATACAATTACAAATACAATACAATACAAATACAGTTACAATACAAACACAATTACAAATACAATACACATACAAATACAATACAAATACATTAGTTGGCATCACAAAATATTTGACGCTGTAGACGAGGTGTCACGTAACCCAATGTCGTTATAACCGTGTTGGAGTGTGGTGTGTCTGTTATACTCCCGTATCAAAGTTTGAAATGTGAAGAAGTGTATTTTAATCCGTTGTTTTGTATTCTTTTGGAGTTGTATATGTAACAGTAAGGGAAGATTTTAAAATGTAATGTAACCTGTCGAAGAATTTTGTTAAATTAAAATTCGTAATTAGAGTAGTTATGTGTGGAGCACCTGGAAACAAAATGGACACTACTGTACTTAGTTGGCAAAACGCAGAGTTTTCATTAATATTAAATTAGGTGTAACGGCCTTATATATGCTGACCGCTGTGCTTTGAAGGATAGGTTGGCTGGAATAGCAGCTTTACAGATTCGTTCGAATTATGCCTTAACAGCAGCGTGTCGGAAGTTCAGTTACCTACCCAAGTTCTTGCACCCAAGAAGCAGGAAGAGTAGTTCACTGCCGTTAGCGTAATCAGAACAGCCCCACTTCACCTCGGATAAGCGTTTGCTGCTGCCCACTTCAGCACCAGCTCCCAGCTATTTCCGGCCGACTCGCCTCTGACAGATGGGTGGATGCCATTACCGTCGGTCTGGCGTTATCGCCGACGTGTGTTTAATTTCCCAGCAACAATGATGGTTTTGCTGTGTTATAGTGATCGACTGTGCTAAGACCGGACTGTAATGTAAGTGACGCACGGGGGGGGGGGGCATTGGTAATTATAAACAACATAATTGTTCAAAGAACTAGTGGCAGGAGAAAAACGTAATTGGGTACTTCATGAAGGACAGTGCCACCGCCCACACAGCAAAATTCTCTGTGTCGTACAAAAAATATGTGGTGAACGGTTGATTACTCTCGGATTGTGGTTTCAGAGATCTACAGATTTAAATCCGTGTGATTGTTGTTCGTGGAAGAGACTGAGAGAGTTCATGTGAAGAGTTCGCATTCATTGCAAGAACTGAAAGATAATATTCGGAGTGAAACTGCCTGTATTTCAATGTAAGAGCTCTATCGTGTGTCGAGAAATATTTTCAGAAGGTGCGAGGCCCGCTTAGATGCTTGATGTCAGCACTTCCGAGGCCCTTGGATGAAATAATGTAAGTTGAACTGTGGGGAAACGGACTCTGAATTCACGGCGGGTGCAGGAATTTTATGCGATAAAGATCCAGCAACAGCTGCTTTGCTCAGGGACACGATTTATGGGGTTTGACAAAATATTTTTATACCATTATAGCGCATTAAATTTTCTGTTGTATATAGTGTTTATTTACAACACGCGTACCTCCTACATACAGCGTAAATGAACAACACACGGCAAAAAAGTTAGTATGATGGCATAAAAATAATTTGTCAAGTGGAACATTAGTGCACGGTATGAAAACGAACAGTGCGTGATTTCAGGATTCTGTCACGATGTAGCTGAGATGTGCGCTCTTCTCAGATATTACGCAGCGTAGAGTGGTAATTCTGTACCGACGGTTCGGGACAACCTATCTGTCCCGTCGTCTTGAATTTTTTATTTTGAAAATGGGACCGATAGGTTGTCCCGAAACGTCGGTTCAGAATTACCATTCTACGTTGCATAATATCCCAGAAGAGCCCAGATCTCATCTGAAAACGAACTGTTCCGCAGTAGCGTTTAGCTAGGTGTGCACAAGCTTTTTTGACACCCGCAGAAACGTCTTAGAATCGATTCCGTCCTGTACCCGATAGTTGTATAATTATTACAAATCTGCACCATTGTTTGTCAGAATTTATTGAAAAGAACCGTTAGGCAAGCAGGTTTCAGGAATTGTTCTGCTGAGGCTGCAGGTGATGGTTATCATGATACTGGCAGATTTGTTTATTCGTTTGTTCGGAGTCTAGTGGCGACGGTTGGAATCAAGCTAGGGACTTTTTAAACGCTAGGCTGGTATAATGTGGCGTCTAGTGACCTAGTGTAAGTGATACTTGTACATCATGTATTCGTCTTGTTCCTCTAATTCCACGTGGCAGAGTTATTCTTCAGCAGCTGGTCAAGAGGATTCATTACCCTGTTCTCAGTTTCCTGCACTGGTCTCTCTTTAAGCTAGATTAATCCGTTCCACACCCTCATATTCTAATTCAGGTGCTTCGTTTTAATATTATATTGCAGTGTACGCCTGTACTTCCAAGTGATCAGTTCGTTCTTTGCTTTGCGTCCAAAATATTTGCCTGCTCTCAAACAAACTCCCGAAATCTGCTTTCCTTCCTTAAAGTGGAAGACTAAGTTTAACTTTGCACACAAATGGTAAATTATAATTTTGCGTATGTTAATCTTTGTTTTGCTGTACGGGTAATTGCAGTGCTGAAGATCTACCTGTCTGAGTGGTACCGAGCTTTCACCAAATTTAATCTGTGCATATCCAAGTAGAATTTTGTTCTGACTTGCAAAGACGTGAAATTGGAATTCGCTTGTGGTTTCTACGGACGTAGTGTGGATTTACAGTTTTGCTTGGTTTCTCGTTTGTGCTTGTTGTACAGCTTAATGTTTTGTTAAAGCCCAGCTTCAGGCGTAGAGGCGAATAATTTAAACTTAATATGGGGCTGGAATATGACAAGGCACTGTAGTGAAGGAATTAAATTGTTACTGAAACAAAGCATCAAAGGGAACTAAACAAGTAAAGAATATTAAACTCGAAAAGCAATAGGGTTATATTCAAATGAATGCGCTGTAGATAGTGGTTGCCTGTCGATTACGTAGAGTGCCTTGTAGTCTGATTTTTCTGTCTGATTGATTTATTGTGGATAGTACTCGGTGCTTATGTATGTTAAGTTTTTGAAGGCCGTGCGAAAGCTCAGACCATTACACCCCGGGCATTTCGCGACCGATATATGTTTTAGGTTATTATTATTATTATTATTATTATTATTTAGTTTCGTTCTCCCCTATTGGGTTATTAGTCTACTTTTCTTCTTAAATTATAACAGTATGCTCGTGAAATCGCCGTGCCGCGTGAGTACGTCCGTGTGTGTGTGTGTGTGTGTGTGTGTGTGTGTGTGTGTGTGTGTGTGTGTGTGTGTGTGTGTGTGTGTGTGTGTGTGTGT
>BLKM01000498.1:1042607-1146477 GCA_013340265.1 Coptotermes formosanus | reverse complement strand
GTCAGTAGTATCGTGACGTGTGGCCACCTCCCGCTAATGTGTGAATAGTCAGTAGTATCGTGACGTGTGGCCACCTCCCGCTAATGTGTGAATAGTCAGTCGTTTGCTGAAGTGATCTTTCTTTGGACTTTGTCCATGTGTAACTTTCAGTGTAAGTACCACATTTCGAAAGCTGGCCCTGCTTCCGTCTTCAGCTAAAGGAAAGCACCTAATCTGGTGGACCCCTCAGACAGGGCAATTCTCAGTCACTGGGCACCGACTGAGCATAGCTCTTTCTAAGGGGTCCACCAGATTAATGTGCTCTCTTTAAAATCTGAAGATGGAAGAGCAGCTGGCTTCCGAAACGTAGCATTTACATTGGAAGTTATAGGATGGGCAAAATCCAAAGGAACAACATTACTCCAGTAAGTGATACGCCACCGTCAGTGCCATATAGAGTTGAAGTGTGTCTAAGTACCCCTATTAGGTACACCGTAGAAGGAACGCTTCTTTACTTAGGCTGAGCCTAGTGTCTTCTGTGTATTCAGTGAAGCTAGCATGAATGAACTGTTTGAATAGTCAGAAAATAGATTTCTGGTGTGCCTTGTGTGAGCTGTTCTTTTTCACATCGCGGCCTGGTCTGTCTTGTACCACTTGACATTCATGTATTTCCCTCCCCTCATGCCTTCATGTCGCTTTGAATTCTTGCACGACATCACGAATATCAGTTTGTACATCGTCTGTCCACTTTCCTCCTATGGACAGCACACGTTCGATTCTGCTGATTGAATGTTAAGTGTGTGATAACAGGAGAGTAGTGATAGGAATCTTTACATTCCGTTGGTTTCACTTGTGAAATCGATTGTTACGTAAGTTGTATAGTTCTTCGTGATTTAACACAACTGCAGTGCGTACTCTATGGAGTTCACATTTTCCGAGCGCGTTTTGCTTCGGATTTTAAATGTGGAATACTGGCGTTGATGTACAGGCGTATGTATTAGGCAACTTGTATAAACCGAGTATACGTTTTACCCGAAGAATTTTGAAACCCCCAACTGTAGCGACAGTTCCCGCAATACTTTAATATTTGCCCTCATCCACTACTGGCTTGTAGCCCTTAATACGCAGGCTATGTAATGTTTTTTGGTAAAGGTCTAGACTGCAATACCTACTGCAGAATAGGTGCCTCTCGCGCCCATGTATCGCTGCCACCTTGTGATTCCATTTGTAACTACTAACATGACGACAGTGAATAGGTTACGCTTGTGGGTTAGCACAGATTTATTGCTGTGAATCCTCTTGCTGACTTATGCTGTGTAAATTTCGCTAGTAAATGATAAAGCTACCGGCTGGACGACCGAGGAATTGTGGTTCGCTTCTCGCCATGGTCGAGAGATTTCTCACTTTTCGAAAGCATCCATACCGGCTGTCGGAGTCACTGAGTCCCGTACCCAAGGGATTCCGGGGGCTCTGTCCTCGGTGGTAAAGCGGCCGGGTCATGAACTTGAGCAGTTGCCTGCACGTGATGCTGGCCTTAAGAATGAGTGAACCTACACCTTCACTCTTCCCTGCGCGTTCATAGCATGCACAGGGAACATTTTTCCTTTTTCTTTAATGGGCTTTCTTTATAATAGCATATAGTTTAGTATATCGCATCCTAATTAATTAATTAACTAGTTAATTAGGTGCATAAAGTTTTTACCTTGCTGATGTTCTGTTGTATGAAGAAGGATCTTAGTGAAACGCCCGAAGAAACAGGACATTATTCTGTTCAAAGGTTTTCAGCAGCTAGTCTCACCTGTTTCACTTCTGTAGAATTTTTATTTTTTGCAAAATTGTGTTTCAGTTTGTTTTTCAAATATGACTCTCGGTTTTCGTCCTCGTAGACATTTCGTGCCCCAGAACGTCGACTTGTCTCTCTAACATGTTTCTCAGTGTATGCCGCCATTTGCTTCTACAGACAGTGCGTCCTTTTGCCTGGTCGTTCATGTGTAACGTGACGTGCCTGTCTCAGTCCCATGTCATCTCATGCACGGTGCACCCTGAGTGCGGTACAACTGCTACCCGCTGCAGACATCGCAATTTGTCGCTGCATGCTGTGAAGTGATATCATATTCCTTTGTTTGTGTTATTTCGTACCTGTGTTTTGTATACTGTCTGTCTGCTGCACTCAACCCTTCTGTCTCTCTCTCCCAGAAATTCGAGTTACGTAGCACAGGAAGTGTGGTATGTTTCAATGAGCTCGTTGATTGTCCTGGTCTTCACGAGGTGTGAGTATTGGATCAGCATTTCCATCTACATTTTAATTAACCCTGTTTGTTTCTCTATTTGACACAATTGAATGGAACAGAACGAGAGATTTTAAGCAGGAGTTGGAGCCATACTCCGCCGAGGACACTTGTATTGAAATGTGGTGCGATGAAACCTGTCTTAAAGGGAACCAGGCCATATTGGAAACCTGTATTTAACGGAAAATTTTTAAGAGCCCCCAGGATCTGGAGTCCTGACGATCCAAACTTCAAGTAGGCCAGCCTCTGTTACACGGAACCTGCGTGCAACGGGAAAAGAATTTGGCCCCGTGCGGTTTCATTGTCTCTTCCATTTTTGTGCCTCACTGGTCACAAGGCTCGTTTATGACAGATACAAAATTGTTATTGCAGATGTAGTTGCATTACAGATATGAGTGGAGTCCGAAATTATTCTTAACGTACAGCCGTTCGTTAAATGTTAACTGTGTCGTTAAGTGACTCAAAGTGCTAGATCCTCACAGCTTCTATGGGTATGCCATACACTGTTTTTGTGGAACGTATTTCTAAGTAAGTGGATGAATGTCTGTTTACCTCCAAATAATACATGGCTGATACTGGAGATACATGAAGCGAAAATTTAATTCGCCCAAAAACCGTTATTTAGGTCGCCAATACTGAATTTCGATGTCGTTCAGTAGGTTCGGAAGTAAAACATATTACTGACAGGCATCTAGTTATCCATTTTCTCCGTTTGTTTTAAGCATAGGACGCGCAAGAAGTCAAATTTATTTGAACACTTTCAATTGCGCATAGCTTGGATGTTTCTGTGTTTAACTAGCAAAATATAAAGGGTGTGGAGTGAAGGTAAATTACGCACATTTTCAGTCTTAGTACTAAATGGGAGTGAGCGTTTACTTCACATTCCGGTAGCTTTACCCTCAGAGAACTAGCTCTTGATACCTGTTGATTTGGACGTCCTTTCCGACGTTCCTAATTCAGTATGGGTCTGTTTTACCGACATCATTACTGTACTCTTTACGTCAGCACTTGTTAATGGCGTAGTCAGGCCTTAACAGCAGTTGCGTGTAATCCCTAAACGGATTTGGTATCGGAATTTTATTAGAACACTGTGTGAAAATGTTGGGATTTTAAGCTGCAGCTGTGAAATACGCGTTCTGCACTTGCGGAACATTCCAAGCAATCAATACCGGAACGACCCAAGTTATGTTTAGCACAGCGCCTCTACTCCCTGAACATGGTCGATCACGGGGCTCGTGAGTTTGCGTCTGACCGTTCCAGAATATCGAAGAGAGCAACAATTTAGTAACCTTGAGGCAAAAACTGACGACTAACGGCGTCGAGCAGAATGTGATAATGATTGGTGTCATTATCATAAGAATACTACATCTGAACGTAACGGTGACAACGACGTTTCCAAAGCGTCATTTTGTGTGGCAATAAACTTGCATGCGAGAGGTGCTACTTTGAAGATCCAGGTATTCCGAGATGTTACTCCGTTCCGACTGGTAAATGGTTACAGATGTTTCGGAGAAGCGTGCTGCCTTTGTCTTCAGGATCTAGAGGTTGTAGAAGGGGATGAATACTTCCTGTGCTACTAGACCCTGAACATAGAGGCAGCACGCCGAAACGACGGTAATTGTTTACCAGTCGACACGAGGTAACATCCCAGAAGGCTTTGTGTTAGCACCGCTGCTGAGAACGTCAGGTGTCACTTAGATAATTTTCTTTCCTTACGAAAGGAAAATCTGGTAAACAGCATTTGTTAGTTACGGGTTATTCGTGATGATTAAATCATTTCTTCTTACGCACATACTCGTAAACTCTTAAGGGCTGTTCTCACGACTTGACTGTTACCTGGAGTGGGAAGCATTAGGCTCTGTCGTATCCGGTATTAGATAGAGGCTAGTAAATTGGAGTACGTTAGCATATTGGTATACTAGGGTCGCAAAACGTGCGTTTCTTTTAGAAGCTCGTTTGGCCTGCACGTGCAGTACATTATCTGCCCTGTTTATGAGAAGATAGAAATGATAAACGACCGTGTTTTTAATCAGAGTGTTGCGAGTCACCCTGAATTCTATCACGGCCCCATCCTGCTAGCGGTCTGTGATCTGTCGTACCAGACATATGCTGTTTCCAGACCGGAGGGAAATATTATGAATGGTCAGTAGGTAATTATTATAAGTTGTCAGCCCTGACGCACTTAAATTTTGTGCCTCAGGATTTACCTGGGAAGACAGGAGGGAATTAAGAAAAATCTCAGGATATCCCATATTTCGACGCGGATTAGAACCAAATACGGTTCTGGGCACCAGATTTCTTGGTTTGTCGAAAGATGTTCGGGTAAGCAGTATCGGTTGACGCGTGGGAAGGATTAATTACACACGTGATATGCTCGAGCTGCATAATTCTTTTCCTCATGGCTCGACAGCCCTAGTGGGCGTGGGCCTCCTCTACGAGCTTCCTCGATCACACTCAGACACACCACACTCGGTAGTAACCCTCTGGACGAATGATCGGCCCGTCGCAGGGACCTGTACCTGACAACACACAACACTCACAAGAGACAGACATGCATGCCCCCGGCGGGATTCGAATCCGCAGTTCCAGTAAGTGAGCGGCCGTAGACCCACGCCTTAGACCGCGCCGCCACTGGGATCGCCTCTTCACAGTTTTGTTGCATCATTTATGATAATAGGCTGTAATGAAATTTGGGGGTATGTTCATGTATAGTGAGTGCCCTTAAAATGTAGTTTGTAAGGGCTGATTTCTTGCAAGTGTCTCATTCACGCAATGCAAGAGTGAAAAAGTTCCCCTTGAAGTGCAGCAGAGGACGGCGTAACCTTTTAAAGCCTAGCGGTAACTTTACGTGCCACACTGTTTAACGTTGAAAAATTCTACATCATACTGACATTGCGTTTGTGTGTTTTGTATGCATCTCAGATCAAACAGTGACTTTTGCCTTATAAAACATAAGAGACTGGTTTTTATAACCGAGTTGGAGAGTGTTTACAGCGCGGTACGAGCTGACTGCTTTTATATAAAGGATTACCTTTCGGCTTTAAAGGCTTAAACTACTTGGTAAATTTATAATAGCGGTTCTTGGAGAGTATTGGCTGGGTACTGAATTGCAAAGTTCTAGAGGTTTATGGATTCCAATGTTAAAACTGCTGTTACAAATTCAATATAAAATTGTCCGTTACGGACGAGATTGTGTATAGTAAGTTCATAGTTTGTGCAGCGTGTACTTGACGAGGCGAAGTTTCTGCTTGTAACAAAGAAGAGGTTGTGAAGATGTTCTCTGTTTCAGAATACTTACACGAACGCGGAGAAACTGTTAACGGCGGCAGAGGAACTGGCACAAACTGGGGAGTGCAACGCTGACGAAATATACTCGGTGGCACACGAGTTGGAGAGTCACGTGACGAGCTTCGCGGCTCGCGTCGAGCAGAGACGCCAGCGTCTCGACCTCGCCGTTCTCTTCTACAGTCAAGAGAAAGAGGTAAGTTCTCGACATTTACCCTAGAACAGCAGTTTTGCTCATAGGAGTGAATCCGATATTCATTACTGGCGTGCTGACGTACGGTAAGTATGCACACGCTCTGAGATGTTTTGTTCACGTTTATTGTGTCAGCTTGACTGCGTAGTGTGTTTCGGTGAAGTTAAAATTTCATTCTAGAACAAGCAAGGAAGTCCCAGAGGGCGAGTAGAGGTACAGCGCTACTCTTTCTTTAACTTCGGCGCTAGATGGGGTTCGTGGTCAACGCCACTTTCCGGCCGCTTTGCCTCCCGGAGAGAGACCCAGTACCCGCTGTGTGTTTCGGCGGAATCGATTGATGAGGATGATGATGATAATCGTCCATTGGTCTGTTTCGTTTTGCTGTTGAAACTTTGACACCCTTGTTTCCTGCGAGGTTTGACGTGCTCACGGCGGTGTTGCGGAGAATCCTGGTCTTTTGGGATGTGATGCTGTGTCGTTAGGTGAGTCCTTAGAAATGTCGGGAATCACCTAACCACACAGGGTCACATCCCAGGAAGCTTGAATCCTCAACCTTGTTTCGCCCTTCGTCTTTGTCTAAAGATCACTTGCTCCTAGACATTCTGGTGTACGGTATTCTTTGCATTCCGTTAGTTTTGATGTGTTAGCCGGTATCGATTGACTGTAATTATTCTTCAGACTGTATGTGTCAGACAGTTGTTTTTCTGTGTTCAGAGCAGCGGGAGCATAGGCTACTAGGTATCCATTAGAAAGAACGATTCTTATTTGGGTTCATTGGTTCTTTGGCTCTTTTTTAACGGTCTTCTCAGGTTTGTTTCTCTTGCTTGAAGATAGAAGGAGTCCTGTCCAAAAATTTCAGTTTTTTTAATAATAGACAACGGGTGATGGCCTGAATTATTAAAAGTGACGTTGATGCAAGCCGATGCCAGTGGCCGCGCGGTCCAAGGCGTAGGTGTGCGGCCGAGCGCTTGCTGGGATCGTGGGTTTGAATCACACTGGGGGCATGGATGTTTGTCTCTTGTGCAGTGTTTGTGTGTTGTCAGACAGAGGTCTCTGCGACGGGCTGATCCCTCGTCCAGAGGAGTCCTACCGACTGTGGTGTTTATATGAGTGTGATCAAGTGAAATATAAACCCTCTACACCTACTGTGAACAAGTAGGTAGAAGAGGGAAGGACTACGAAACGAAACGACGTTGATGCAGATTTGTCAGAAACATTCAGAAATTGACACATTTACTCAATTCAAAACCCTTTGGCTGAAAACCGATATCAAAAACCCTGCCGAATTCATGAATCCTACCTTCGGCTGTAACTGTTTAATGTCGGGTAATTAACCCTTTAAAGACGAAGTGTATCTGTTTTATATAAGGACTCAGAGCGTACCGCGCTGTAAACACTCTCCACTTCGGTTATAAAAACCAGTATCCTAATGTTTTATAAGGCAAAAGTTGCTGTTTGTTCTGAGATCCGTACAAAACACATAAACGCAATGTGAGCACCACGTAGAATTTTTTAATGCTAAACCTGGTGGTATGTAAAGTTACCGCTAGGCTTTAAAAGGTTAAGGCAGAAGAGCAAACACGCCGTCTGATTTGCTGTCAGACGTACGAAAATCGGGAACTGACGCAATGAATTAGCTGTGATCGCGATCTGTTTAGCCGCAGTGCAGCTGCACTGTGCAGATTGTTGCACAGTGAATGTGTGTTGCTCGTCATGCCTGGTAAATGCCGCATCGTACTTGATACAGGACTTGACTGCCTCTTTCCATGTAGTTTTTTGGTCACAATTTGATTTCGTTTACCCGACCACTTACACATTATATAACCTCTACAGCTGAAGTACAGTTGTTCATTAGGCTAAAAGTCACTCCTACGTTGACACTACACTTCCTGTCTTTCATTGTCTTCCAGGAAGACGCTGAAATCTGTAAGGTACATTGTGTCACTTGTCAGTACGTAGCATGTTCCGTAGCTTTGAACGGCATTGATTAATGCTAACGTAGTGTAATTAAAACGAGTGACTTCTGGCGTTCAAAACATTTCGTGTTTTTTTTTCTATTTAAATAGGCAGTGTCTTGGTGTAGCAGCAACTGTCAAGCACATGACGTTAAAAATTTAACTGAAAATTGATCGATCAGAATACCACTACAGTTAGATCCAGTTACGGAATGCTATTCGTGTGTTAAATGTTTATGCGGTGGAATTTCCATGCATGCCCATCTCACCGTATTTAATGCATACCAAACAGCTGTTATCCGGTTCGCCGTTCTCACAATTACAAAATGACTTTACTGGATATTAATTTGTCTACTTGCGTTGATGAAAATTTAATATACAATTTAGTTGCATGCACATAGTTTTAAGGCGTTATTTTTACGGGACCGCTTTCAAGGAACACATGATGGGGAGGCGAGCAGCAACAACTAGCTTTTTCCTGTTCGTCCGTCTGTCTGTCCGCATGCAACAACTCGAAACCCGCTGGATGCATTTTCCTAAAATTTTATAATGGCTATTTTTTTTTTCGCTAAAATCTGCTGACCAAATTCAGTTTGGGTTAAAATGGAACGAAAGTACATACTTCAGTCTCTGATAAATCGCAGAAATCTTCCATGGTTGTAAAAGGTTGGGGTAGAAGCTGCGGGGAGAATGAAGACACGCATTTTTGTCCAATATGTATTTTTTTTTTCGAAAATCATGCCGTTTGCGGGACTATTTTAATAAATACGCCAGAACCTGAGAAATCTTTTACGACTAAGCAAACATGGCCTCACGTCGATGCCACTTGTGTGCGGTTAATGAGGCAGAAATGCAGACACACACAGTCTGATGTGCTGTCAGACGCACGAGAAGCGAGATATATGACGACGAATTCACTGTCGTTACTTTACGTTTTACCGCAATGTACGTGTACAATAGGCCATGGACCAGCAATGTATTCATTCCCTGAATGTTGGTGCTACGTGTGGAAGTAAATGTGTGAAGTGAGTGTGAACTGGTTGGAACATAATTTATTTTCAAAATCGGTACGTAGAAGTATTAGAATGAGGGCAGTCCAAACTGAGTGGACAACTCATGGTGCAGACGTTCGAACGCACCTCAGGGTTGCGTTATTAATTTATTTTCAAAATCGGTACGTAGAAGTATTAGAATGAGGGCAGTCCAAACTGAGTGGACAACTCATGGTGCAGACGTTCGAACGCACCTCAGGGTTGCGTTATTAATTTATTTTCAAAATCGGTACGTAGAAGTATTAGAATGAGGGCAGTCCAAACTGAGTGGACAACTCATGGTGCAGACGTTCGAACGCACCTCAGGGTTGCGTTATTAATTTATTTTCAAAATCGGTACGTAGAAGTATTAGAATGAGGGCAGTCCAAACTGAGTGGACAACTCATGGTGCAGACGTTCGAACGCACCTCAGGGTTGCGTTATTAATTTATTTTCAAAATCGGTACGTAGAAGTATTAGAATGAGGGCAGTCCAAACTGAGTGGACAACTCATGGTGCAGACGTTCGAACGCACCTCAGGGTTGCGTTATTAATTTATTTTCAAAATCGGTACGTAGAAGTATTAGAATGAGGGCAGTCCAAACTGAGTGGACAACTCATGGTGCAGACGTTCGAACGCACCTCAGGGTTGCGTTATTAATTTATTTTCAAAATCGGTACGTAGAAGTATTAGAATGAGGGCAGTCCAAACTGAGTGGACAACTCATGGTGCAGACGTTCGAACGCACCTCAGGGTTGCGTTATTAATTTATTTTCAAAATCGGTACGTAGAAGTATTAGAATGAGGGCAGTCCAAACTGAGTGGACAACTCATGGTGCAGACGTTCGAACGCACCTCAGGGTTGCGTTATTAATTTATTTTCAAAATCGGTACGTAGAAGTATTAGAATGAGGGCAGTCCAAACTGAGTGGACAACTCATGGTGCAGACGTTCGAACGCACCTCAGGGTTGCGTTATTAATTTATTTTCAAAATCGGTACGTAGAAGTATTAGAATGAGGGCAGTCCAAACTGAGTGGACAACTCATGGTGCAGACGTTCGAACGCACCTCAGGGTTGCGTTATTAATTTATTTTCAAAATCGGTACGTAGAAGTATTAGAATGAGGGCAGTCCAAACTGAGTGGACAACTCATGGTGCAGACGTTCGAACGCACCTCAGGGTTGCGTTATTAATTTATTTTCAAAATCGGTACGTAGAAGTATTAGAATGAGGGCAGTCCAAACTGAGTGGACAACTCATGGTGCAGACGTTCGAACGCACCTCAGGGTTGCGTTATTAATTTATTTTCAAAATCGGTACGTAGAAGTATTAGAATGAGGGCAGTCCAAACTGAGTGGACAACTCATGGTGCAGACGTTCGAACGCACCTCAGGGTTGCGTTATTAATTTATTTTCAAAATCGGTACGTAGAAGTATTAGAATGAGGGCAGTCCAAACTGAGTGGACAACTCATGGTGCAGACGTTCGAACGCACCTCAGGGTTGCGTTATTAATTTATTTTCAAAATCGGTACGTAGAAGTATTAGAATGAGGGCAGTCCAAACTGAGTGGACAACTCATGATGCAGACGTTCGAACGCACCTCAGGGTTGCGTTATGCGTGCACATGCTGTCTTCTTTAGTTAGCCTGAAAGTATATGTTAACAGGCCTGCAGCTGACTGTTAATACAGCTGGGACGTTATTGTTCCCGTACATTTTATCGGAATCGGTTCCCCTAAAACCCTTTGAATGCAAGGGTCCACGAATTTCCCAGAAATCTAGGTGCCACCTCAAAATTCTAGGCGCCAGAAGAGTGATATAAGGCGAGAACCGTAATGAGAACCCAGACAGACTAGGCATCACAGTACAAAATGTAATTGTCCGAGATTTGTGCAAACTTGTGTTAATGGTATCGCCTGGCCTAGGCATTGACGTTGCAGATAACCTCTTTGTAATGTAAAATGAAATGAAAACTGTTACAAAGTGTCAGTAAACTTGAATTTGTGTGTCTGTGCTGCCGGTAGGTCAGTCAAAGCTGGAAAGGTGCAGTAGGCTCTTTTTCGAGTTAAACAGCGTTTCTGCGTGTGTTGATTGCAACGTTTTTTTTTTCGAGGTTCTCTGCTATCTGCTTTAATAAGATTATCTCTTAACGACTTACGTGAGGCTGTTTCTTTCTTAATCTTTTAAAGCCTAGCGGTAACTTTAAATACGACTGGGTTTAACATTGAAAAATTCTACGTGGTGCCCACATTGCGTTTGTGTTTTGTACGGATCTCAGAACAAACAGCAACTTTTGCTTTATAAAACATTAAGAGACTGGTTTTTATAACCGAAGTGTAGAGTATTTACAGCGCGGTACGCACTGAGTCCTTATATAAAACAGATACGCTTCGTCTTTAAAGGGTTAAACACACAATGTTGTGCGAACAGACACTTGGCTGCTTACGAAAGTCTTTTTGTGATATCAGTCTTTATAGAAGTTCGAATGGCCGTATCGCTTTTTGTGAGGACTTACATGCCATACTTAACTGAAATACTTCAAGTGGTCCTCGAGTTAAAACAGGCGGACATTCCAACAGCCGGATACACAGCCTTCCTTGCTGTGTACATTTTACTCACTTCGCGCAAGGAATGCCTGAATAACCAATGGTTTGTCGTACGTTTCTGCAGTAATGAACGCCATGAACGCTGCTTGTCATGTTCCCTGACCCTACGCGCAAGATCCTTCAGCTTCCATTTCCTTTCTGTAACTCAAACTGTGATATTTCAGTCTTCCCATAAATCGTCCCTCGACTTTCCTAAACTTCCTCTCCGCCTGCTGTGTATGTCTGTATTTAGATTACATGCCACACACCGGTGTCTGAGAAGCTGCTGCGAGGGCACGGCGACCCGTATCTCCCCGTGATTATTGTTGACAGATTAACTGTCGTACCTCGTACTCGAGACGCGGAATGTACCGCTGTACGTTGGCATCTGAAATGTTCACAGTCGCGCACTATTTTATGTCTGCTGTGTATGTTCCACAGCCGTTCATGAACGTAACGATGCAAGCGACAAATCCTCTGTCGTTAGCACCATATTTAGGTGATACAAATTTATAATCCGGATGTGACATGCAGTTTACCCCATCGTCCATGGCGTTGTTGTACTCGTGCACAGATGGCCGTGCGTTTGAATCGTAGTGGTCAGAATATTTTGTGGTGTTGACAGTTGTTATTATTATTGTTGTTGTGGACGACAGTGGTAGTAGCAATAGCAGAAAAATACAGTAGTGTTACTAGGGTTAGGAGCAGGAGCATCAGGGCGCGCACGGGTATTTTATTATTATTATTATTATTATTATTATTATTATTATTATTATTATTGGTGGTGGTGGTGGTGGTCATGATGATAGTAGTAGTGCCGATCCCAGTGGCCGCGCCGTCTAAGGCGTGGGTCTGCGGCCGCTCGCTTGCTGGGATTGTGGGTTCGCATCCCGCCGAGGGCATGGATGTCTGTCTGTTGTGAGTGTTGTGTGTTGTCAAAGGTAGCGGCCTATGCGACGAGCTGATCACTCGTTCAGAGGAGTCCTACCGGCTGTGTGTGTGTGTGTATCTAGAAACCTCAATAAGGAGGCGGCCTAGGCCCGGTTTGGGTTGTTGCATCACAGGAAAGGAAAGAATTAACACTAGTAGTAGCAGTAGTAGTGGTGGTGGTGGTGGTGGTGGTGGTGGCAGCAGCAGCAAACGTCGAGGATATATCGGAAAATATTAATGCACTATACAGTCTTTATTCTTAAGTAATAATTTATTCAAGAATTAAAATAAAATGGGAATAATAATAATAATAATAATAATAATAATAATAATTCGCTTACACTTCAACATATATAAGGAACTAGGGATAACAGTAGACAGTGAGCTCCCGTATGAACATGTGCCAAAGTCAGTAGAAACAAGTCAAGTGGGCAAGGTAACCATATTATGGAATCAACAAGTGCAAACCAACAGAACCATCCCCAACAATAAACCAGACATCATAATCCGGGACAATGAAAAAGGTGCATGTATGCTAATTGATGTAGCAATGCCGGGAGACCGAAATGTGATAAAGAAAGAAGCCGAGAAGATTCTAAAATATAAAGACCTCATAATAGAAATACAGCGCATGTGGAATGTAAAAACAAAGGTGACGCCGGTGATAATAAGAGCAACTGGAACCATTTCAAAATCCTTAAGAAAACACTTGAGCGGCATACCGGGAAAGCACGATATCAAGGAACTACAGAAAACAGCTATATTGGGCACAGCACACACACTTCGGAAAGTGCTAATGTAGAAGCACAAAAGAGTTTCATATTGAAGACAGCGTTATATGCACCATTAACAGTACGCGCAGAATAGCTGCGACACTGTATACCCTAGAAACATGGTTTGTTTCAGGTATATAAGTGTGAATACCCTGCATAAAGGAGATGATGATGATGATGATGATGATGATGATGATGATGATAGGAGGCTTTGAGTACTGCAGCGAAGTCCCTGTCATATTTATCCCCATTTGCTCTGGTCGACTTTAGCAGGGCAGTATCACACCTTGTCCGGTTGCCCGTCCCTCCCTTCCTCCCTCCCTCCTACCCTCCCTCCCTCCCAAACGATCCTTAATTATTTCGCCGTATCTCATTCAGAGCTTCATGACATCGGCAGTTGCCGTGTTGTAAATGAACCGAATGCACATACATTAATCCTATAGTATGAGCATGAATATATTATAATTATTGTACAGACAAATTGAGCAACTGTATCACGTGGTCTGCTGGTGGTGTTTTGAGTAATCATTTCGTAGGTCATATAATGTTGTTGAGCGTTAATTTGAAGATAAGTAGGCAGGTTAAAAATCCGGTCGAGATGAAAAATGAAAAGAAAACGAGTTCGGATTAATTAACGAGTTTAAACTGAATTAATCGGGCGTATTACTCACTACTGTCAAAATGTTAAAGAAGCGATAGGTTTCAGCCGTACTTATTTCCGTTTTGGAAGAGAAAGGGGGCTAACAACATAATCTAAACAGGCTGATTGTGGTGTCACTCTCTGCACCTTATTAATACTTGTGCACCGCCTCGGTGATGGTCTCATTTGTGCAAATATGATGCAGCCCTTGAACGTTTATTTGGCATTAAGGCATGAGAAGCTCTAGTAAATTTGCCCTGTCTGTTACACCCCTTAGGGGTGAAGGCAACCTGGAATTGGACGGCCGTATATTTTACATGTGAAATATAAATGGAGCCATGCTTCAGTCACTGATAAGGAAGTAGACCTGTAATATTGCAATCAGGGTTTTAGAATTACCAGAAAGCCCAAGGAATTTAAAACCTTAGGATCCTGTTGCATTCCTTTGTCTTGCCTTACAAATGCCTAGGAATGAGTGGAGCCGTACCTGTACTCCCCCAGTATGGCTTAATGGCATGGACAGACACAACCTTATCTCACTATTGTTTGTCACTTCCCGCCGCTATTACGCCGCAAGGTGAGGCGGTTGGGTGGGTGAGTTACGTTAATACGATAAACGAGCTGGCAGGAAATGACAACGGATAGTTGTCAGGTAAAATAATGACCTTGTATTATAATTTTGATCAGTCTTAGTCTTTTATTAACGGTCTGTCTGTTGCAGCTTGCCGGCTGGGTGGACGAATTGCGCCAGGAACTGCAGAACGATGAGGCAGCAGATACCCTGGAGGCGGCGGAGAGGCTCCTAGAGCAGTGTGGGCAGCAGCGGGACTCCTCGTTGGACGCGTGTGTTGGCACGATTGCACGGGGTGAGACTCTGCTACAGGAGCTGCGGTGAGTTGGCCACATCTGCGAGAACCTGCTCTCTGTTGATGAATGAGGTTTCGGTCACTTTTCCGAACGATGAAATAGAATTGAAGAGGCGGAGTGCAGGGTTTGTGCATAAATCGGCGTTGACTAGGATGTGCGCAAGCGCATTGGCCTGGGTATGTTGTCGGTCACTAAATTGGTGGACTTCGAACGTGCCAGTAAGTAATAACTGCATTAAGCATGTTATGTGCGCAGTATTACTTTGGTACTGAAACGGTTTTGCTCGTTGTGGAGGTTAAAATGAGCCGATGAATGTGTCAGGATTGTCTGTAGAAGCTGCTGCTGCTGCTGCTGCTGCTGCTGCTTCTTCTTCTTCTTCTTCTTCTTCTTCTTCTTCTTCTTCTTCTTCTTCTTCTTCTTCTTCTTCTTCTATGATGTCTGAAGTTCAGGGACTTGAAATATCTGCTTGTCAATTGAAGATTCTTGTTGACTTTTTTGTGCGTTTTTAATCTACAAAAGAAGTAACCTTACAGACGGTGTTTCTAGGAAAGAAAGCCATGTGGTAATGAAAACTGATAAATATAGATGCATCTGCATACAATTTTCAAACAGAGAAATTCAGAATATTCGGTCTAAGAATTAGCAAACCTGTAAGCGGGCATCTTTTCTGCTTTTCGGCAGAGTAAGAATTCAAGTTGTGTGAACAGTGGTGCAAGTAAACCTCTTCAGCGAGTTGCACTCCAAATTCACGCGCAGATGTCTGAAATCAGTAGGTGGAACAGCCCTCAGTGCACCCTTTCACCCTGTTTCCGACTTTATTTCTGGGACTTACAGTATAGCTGCTGGCACAAGTGACTGTAGTTAATCAGAGTGCACCAAAACCTTCTGATTTAATCTAAGTTTGAGTGTGCTTACGTCACAGTTCTGCTAGTATAACCTGGAGCTAACTGTTATGCCCGCCGAGGTCATAAAATGCGGAACAATAGCGGTTAACATGCAGTCAAACCGTGGGCACGTGACGCGGACATTAAAAAGGGGGGTTTCCCAACTCGGACCACACAGGTCAGATACGGACCAGCTGAATATAAGGTCTCTGTAACCTGTGTTTCAGGTAACATGGCACGTCGTGTTTTTAATGGCAGTCGTTATAAGTTTTTACGTGTGTTTTGTAACCGTTGCTTCTACGTAATAGTTCATAAGCAGGCAACACTAACGATTGCCGGCCCTACTGCCTGTTCCCTGACTTAATTTTCGGAGTGTGAGATTTGGTCATAAAGGAGACGAACTAGCATTTGCGTACAAGCTGAAGTTGTCTCTGTATAAGCCACGAGCCATGTAGGGCAGTGGAGGTGGTCAGTGGTTCCACGAATTTCTAATCTCTGAACTAGTTGGATCTGACTGGTTAACTTCACGCCCCGGTCGCCCTACCTCAAGTAATGTACCGTGGTACCCCATGAGTAGAAGGCTGGGTGGGCCCCAGAGTCGGTCTAGACGTTTTGGAGAGGAGAAAAATGTCTTGTCTCTACAGGAATTCAGGCCTCCTGTAGTGTCATTTCGGCGGAAAAAGCGGTTATGATGGGTTTTCTAATGCGAAGTCTTCGCCTGATGCTAGGGTGATCAGATGAAGGATGAAGTGGGCTGGCCGTGTTGCACGCATGGTGAAAGCGAGAAAGACAAACAAAATTTTAGTTGGAAATTCTGTTGGTAAGAGACGAAACCATTTGGCGTACGTAAAGGAACCGCAATTTTTCTTAACTAACCACGGAAACCAGGCGGGTTCGATACAAGGATGCTTATCATAAGGTACTGATCCATGCCCTCCCGTCACTGTCCACGCTTGCCGCTGGCAACTGTTCATTACCGCTCGCTGTTTTCCCAAGACCGTAGGTGGCCATACTTTTGGACACAGTGACAGAAAAACTTTCGCGCTTACACTGCATAACCCATAAATGTCAGGTCAACCAGGCAAAGAAATGTAAAACGGGGTAATAACATCAAACATTAAAAGTACAGTAATTTCATTTATTAAAAATTGATTTTTTCAAATTAAACAACTTACCGTAATTACAGTGTGTTTTGCATCAATCTGCCTAGTGCGAATTTGATGCATGACACTGCATATCTTGCGATAACTTGCTGATAGAGGGTTCATAGAAGGCAGTATTTTAAATGTTCATCGGTCAGACGGCTTCGGTATTTTGATTAATTATATTAGTGTGGGAGAAGGCTTCTTCGCAGGGGCAGGTTGATCCAAAAATTGCTGTCAAATGGAGAGCTATTTATCGTGCTGAGGCGGAAAATAAATTTTGATAGAGACCGAAAACTGGCCGCAGTCGACTCTTTCGCCACCTCTGCCCTGCACGTAATGAACACGAGGCGGTCGCCCGTATAAGGCGGTCACTATGGTCGCTGCAATGCCATTGCCACTCAGTTACAGTTAACTTTGGATTAACCCTTTAAAGACGAAGCGTATCTGTTTTATATAAGGACTCAGTGCGTACCGCGCTGTAAACACTCTCCACTTCGGTTATAAAAATCAGTCTCTTAATGTTTTATAAGCCAAAAGTTGCTGTTTGTTCTGAGATCCGTACAAAACACATAAACGCAATGTGGGCACCACGTAGAATTTTTTAATGTTAAACCTGGTGGTATGTAAAGTTACCGCTAGGCTTTAAAAGGTTAAGCAAGCCCGGCGTTGTGTGGCTTATACTGTAGGAGCCCTGCCAGTGGGAGCCATGCAAGGGCCATGCCACCTTGTCCACACTGGTCAAGTTTAGCTCTGTGACAGTTTCAGTTTCTCCAATAGGATATGGGTGTGGTGGTGGTGATGTTGATAAGGAAGAGGAGGAATAGTTGGTGATAGTGGGGAAAGACAACGCGACAACGGTTTAGACCATTTTCGCTCATGTATAGTGTAAACTATGAATGTTAATTGTTTGTTAGGTTGCACAAGGACAAATCAAAACTTTACGCCTAGTACATTTGTAGCAGAATGGTTGTTTGTACTGTTAAGAGTCCTGTCACTAAATCTGACATGTACACAAGTACTGATAGTTAATGTACGAGTAAGTGAAAAGAAATTTACTGTACGTTAGACGCAAAATACGTGCATAAAACGATTTTCTCCTACAGGGGGTACGTACCTGTGGTTTTTCGTAAAGCTGGAAGCATTTAACGAAGTATAACACCGAGTGATACTGTGCGAGTTTTTAGGCTTTGGCAGCGGTGCTATTGATGTGTTTGCTGTTCTGGAATATGGCGCCGCTTTACTAGCGCGATTGATGCCCGGCGTTTCGAGGCAGTGTGCCTTCAGGTGTCGAATATCCAATGAATGATTTGTCTCTGAACCATAGACTTTTGAAGGGAAGGCATTGAGTTCTCATAAAGGTCGCGAACCATTTACCCCATTTACGCAGTGTCACATCCCAGAAGAACTCAACCCTCAAACACACTTGCTGCGAGAATCTCGAAACTGGCGCAGATAAAGATTGTCCTCCTGCCGGGAATTGAAATTCGTCAAAATCCCTTGAGCACGTATATTCGGAGAATAAAATGTGCTGACACCTGCGCAGATGGTCGCGGCTTCCTCATCATGCATTCGCGTTATGTACTTCTTGCATTGAACGTGTAAAAACGGAACAATTCCGTATTTGGAAGCTGTGTAACTGGAGACAGTAAAGCACGCGTGTTGTTGCATCCCGCTGTGCTGTTTAATATTCTAAAACTACTTGCAGCGTGCTACGTGGAGTAAGACATACACAGTTACCACTATGTTCTGTCGCTTCTACGTATGTGCGTTTGCAGTTCAGTGTTGTGTCGCTTCTGAGTGCGGTTGGACGGATATTGTCACGGTATTGTGCTTTGCGGATCCGACGCCTGTCACCTGCCCTAACCCTTGTTCACTCCAAGGTTATTTCTGTGCGAGGTAATCCCCAATGTGTTATACCGCCGTCCCTCGGGATCCTATCATTAAGCGGGATTAGCTAGGGTGGACTCGGTTACAAGTGGTCAAGGGGCTGTAGATGCTGCAATTTGCCAGCTAAGTTGAGAAGATTAATGGAGAGTTTGTGTCTTTCTGCCTCTGCAGTGGCGTGAGTTATTTTGGCCTGCATACCGTCCGGGTTCGAGTGTAACCTTCTTACTATGGATTTTGTTAGAATCTAACATAAGATCTGGCGAGGAAGGGTTCTCAGCAATGACACTGTATAGTGTGTGTGCATATTTATACCATTACTTTCCAGTGTATTTCTTGTAATTTTGTCCTTTGGTACGTACTGGCGTATTTAACTGTCTTCGCTGGCGTACCACCAATGCAAACTACATAGAACGGGGTAACTGAAATTGATTTCTATTCTCTTTCGATCTTTTAGTCTTAACATTTACCATATATTTTCCTTCCTAGACGGAAAACTGTAATTTTGCTTTATGTTTTATATGGGTGTGAAATGTAGTCTATCAGTGAAGAACGTGGGTTGAAGCAACAAAAGGCTTATGACCACGATAGGAGAGAAAGGGAAATAAAAATGGATCTGCCATCAGAAGGTTTTAAGGATGCGGGGTGGATGGAACTGGTTCAGGATTGTGTCTAGGAGCTGATTTTAGTGTAAGGGTGTTCAACTTCTGGTCTTGCTGTTACAGTGTGGTAGGAGCTACCCTGTAATTGTTTTTATGTTCTCATGTGTTGGACAGTGTGTGGCTCTGCCAAACGCTTCTGCCTGAAACACTGGGAAACCGCGGTTGGGATTTCCTGAAACTGGAGTCATGGGTCCAAACTAGGATGCAGGACAAAACTATAATAGAAAGATAGTTTCCAGAATTGAGCAGATTACAGATGTTTTGGAATGACTCTCATAAACCAAATTTGCATTCACGAAAACAGTAAATGCATTTCAAATTCACCACTGGACATTACATTTTTTGTCTTCCCGTCTGCTGTGTAAAAATATGAACACTGCAGTGTACTAGAAAAGGAAAAAAAAATTGTCGACGTTTGATGGGTTTATTATACAAATTAACGATATCGGAGAAGTGTTTTGTTTGAAAATGAGGTCTGTTTGTGACAGTTTTATAAGAAGTTGCCATGTTCCTCATGGGCGCGACACGGTCCATGGGTGAACTTCGTGTCGGGGTCCAAAATCCTAGCTTCGTCTATGGGTTTAGCCCACCACCACACCGTGAGGACGTATGGGGGGGTGGAGATAAAGCTCCTTTTATTGTTACCATCGGCTCTAAATAGAGGTTAGTTTTCGACCTCACGCTTCGGCCGCTTTACACCGATACCTGTTGAATAGGAGGGTGGATGGACCCCACAGCCGGCCTGTATGTGGTGGCAAAGAGAGGGACCTTTTCTCCGAATCGAGCCCCCCCCCCCCCCCCCCCCAATCTGTGGAGCAGATCAGAACCTGTTATAACTGCTAAATATATCCTATCTTATTTTGATACGAAGACGTTTGTAACTAATTTCTGCGAGGCATGCATGCATATTACCATATTAAATAAATCCACCTTGCCATGGTTTGAATTGTATAATTGTCCCGACGGGAAGTGAATAACTGTGTTATACCCTGTAGAATACGCTGTGTGTTTCTATTCATGTATGCTTCACTTACACGCAGAGCTTCAATAAATTCTGTAGGATGTTTGGATAGCATCATTGGAGGGAGATACTTCAGAGCCAGAATAACATTACTTTGATGATTTCTTTACCGGTATCGTGCTTTCATGTCCATGAATGAAAGGCTTTGAATACCGCCTTCCCTTCTTGCTGCTGCTTCTGCTTTCAAGAGGCGTGTGTTGTTCCAAGGAGTGGGGGGTGGCTTTTTTTTTAATCTACAGGAAGAAAAAGAAGTTCCGGAAAAATTAAGTACGCATTACAAGTAGTGAAGACAATTTTCGTCCCCCTCCCTCCCTATACGTCTGTGGTTCCTGTATTTTTCTGTTTGTTTCAGTGAGTTTTTGGAGTTGGTTCTTTATTTTTCAGTACCTTGTTTACTGAAGATTGGAGTATGTAAACATGTCAGCTCTTCCTGTTTTGTCCGCCGTGTTTTATATCCCATTGTAAGAAGGATTTGATACAGAGTTGGCTGTTATGAATACGGCGATGAAACTGCGGATTGGGTAGACATCTAACCAAGGAACTGTTAGCTTCTCAAAGCCGACTGTGCTCCTTGCATTTGCTTAACCTTTTAAAGCCTAGCGGTAACTTTACATACGACCAGGTTTAACGTTAAAAAATTGTACGTGGTGCCCACATTGCGTTTATGTGTTTTGTGTGGATCTCAGAACAAACAGCAACTTTTGCCTTGTAAAACATTAAGAGAGTGGTTTCTATAACCGAGGTGGAGAGTGTTTACAGCGCGGTACGCACTGAGTCCTTATATAAAACAGATGGGCTTCGTCTTTAAAGGGTTAAAGGATGCACATATGAAGAACACCCGTTGCTGTCAACACTCCGTTGTTTGAACATGGTATATTAACGCGTACTGTGAAAGAACGACAAAGCAAGAGGTCGAGTGTTTGCTTTAGTGTGATTGGTCGACATTTTCGTGTTCAAGAATATGTTCCGGTGGCGGGGACTCCGTATAGTCTTCAAAGCGAAGAGGAAACCCGGTTATAGCTCCAGGCGAAGACGATGGAGGTTAGTGTGGGCACACATCGTGCCCTATCCCATATCTTTTAATCGTGTATGTGTAATGCGCGGGGTGGGGCAACAGAAATCACCAGCGAGTTCCCTCGTATTCTGCATACTGCAGAAAAATACAGGAAGACACGTAAGATCTGTACATACACGTACATTGTGTTAATAAGGACGAGTGCAATTGCTTTGTATGTTGGTAATATAAACTGTTGAGGGCAGGTTTGCACGCCTTAAACGTCTATAAGCCCTCCCACATTTTCAGTACGATGAGACAGCACAAATTTATGCTCTTTCGCGCGGTACTGTATGGTAGTTTAGTGTACTTAACCTCAATTGTTCGCATCCTGTTGTTGTATACGATGAGGTGTTTAATTGAAATACTGTAGACCCTCTTACGAATGGACTCAGAGGGGTACATGCTGTATATAACCTAAAAATTTGCGAAGGCAGTAGTATTGTTTCTTATTTACACGTTTCTTCTGATCCGTTGACTACCAAAAGAAATTACCCAGCTTCAAACATTATAAAATACATTGTATGTTTATTAAGATTTAAATGCTGTAACTTTTGTCGATTAAATATTTTACTGTTTATGCTTTCGAATTATTCGCACGGGTATATCTAGTTATAATTACTATGTTTACTTAAATAATAATATGATACAATAAAACGTTGTACTGATAAGAGTAACCAACTATTTCAATTAAACGCCTGCACTTAAACTTCTTGTAACCCTTGTTATAGTTGTTCAGTCGCTAACAATTCCATTTACTATATGCTTTCAAAGAAAGTTGTATTGCAAGCAGATATGCCAGTGTAATCATATTACTTGACTTTATGTTTGTGTTGCCTTCATCTCACGCAGTTCTAACCATTTTAGGTAATGGGTCTAGTAAAATAAGGCACAAGGACTCTTACTCTTTAGTTGCCAGTTTTGGTTTTTCTCAGTTTTTATTGCTGTACACGTGATGCCTGCTTGTACGGGTTACAAAAAATTGGCATTTCTGAATTATAATTTAAATGTTACATAATGTGTTTGTGTCAAAATATGTAATTGCTTACATATAAAGAAAATTAAGGGGTTTAAGTTATGTTAATGCCAAAGAGATTCCACGGTTGGAACATGAGTTCATAGAACCTAACTCTGGTTATCCCTTACAGAATTTTGTGGCATTTATTGTAGCTGGTGGACATGCTTGAGAGGTTCTTTTCCAAACCACTCCACATATCTTATGCAAAATTTCTGGTAAATTTGTTCAGTCTTCTGGTTCTGGCTTTGACTGTATTTACTGGTTCATTGTTGCTGGAAATGAGAGTCTGTGCTGAAGGTGGTTACAACTGAAATTAGTTCATGTTCTGAAAATGGTTACAATAGAAATTGGAGCACAGTGTAAAGATGGTAACAGTTTAAATTAGTGCATGTTGTGAAAATAGTTACAATTAGAATTAGTCCCCATAGTCTGAAAATGAGCTGTTTCAAAGCTAATGATATGATGTTTGCTTTTTGAGATTATTTTGACCACTAGAACTTGTATAAAAAAATCAAATAAAAAACACATTTAGTGCCACGCTGATATGCTCCCCACAGCACTCTCACTTTGTTGGCATTAATATTGGAGGAAGGGTTAGGGAATGGAGATAAGAAGGATTTACCAGAACAAAGACATTAATTCCTATGTAAATGATTGTAAAGCCAACTTCCTGGACTGCGTCCAGTTTAACTGCATTGCAGGTAAGAGGAAAGTGAGATTAATCTGTAAAATGTAATGTTGAAATATCTTCAGGAGTGCTGGAGTTTCTGCTGAGATGGACTCCACTGGGTCTGTAGCTGCTGTTGAGGCAGCATTGGACAGACTGAACAAGCAGCGTGAAGAGCTTGAGGAACTCTGGGCTACCCGCAAACTGAAACTGGACTTGTGCCTGAGGTTACGACTGTTTGAGCGGGATGCCTTGGAAGTGTCATCGCAGTTGGAACTGTGGTCAGAGGAACTGCAGCATACTGAGCTGAGCCGAGACACACAGAAAGCAGAGCAATTGTTGAGGCTTCATAATGAGAGTGTCTCTCATATGCAGAACACCACATTCCAAGTTTTACAGCAAGGCCAGGAGCTTGCTCAGGTCAGTTGTCATTAACTGTCCTTGTGGTTTATGTGCAGTGATACCTACATTGCAGATTGAACTCTTGGCCTTTTCTGGTTATGAGGATTAAAACTCTTCCATTTAGAACTGTTGGAAGATATGTGTAAAGTCTGCTTCCTTTGAACTACATAGTTGAATACTTCTGGGATTCAACTGCCATGCATTCATTCCAAATATTCTACTTATATCTTTTGATAGTCTTATGTTATTTTATTTATCTCTGTTATTCCAAGTTCTTTCCTCATTTGTTCACTCCAGTCATGATCTGTCATTTTGTATCAGAAACTGCTTTAAGGAAACAGGTCTGTTCTTCTCAGTTTTTATTTTGTTTGTATCCTACATTCGGATACATATATTCCTTTCAGTATGGAGTTTTATTGAGGTTTGCTTGTGGCATTTTTCTAGTCATGTGCATTTTATATGCATGAGACATGTGTGTTCAGAAATGCTATTCTTTCTGGTCTGAGCTTGTTTGGTTTTTGATAAGAAAGAATTCTATCCTCCTGTCTTTCAGCAGTTAAAGATGGCTGTGACTTTTCAGAAACATATTTTACAATATTTACCCAAGTGTAATATTCCACCCCTTGAAAATCATCAGTTTCCAGGAAAGTAAATATGCAGGGTATGTTTAACTTTGTGCACCATTGTTAGGAGGCGCCCACACTTTTGGTTGATTTATTAGGAAAAACTGTTATCTTATGTTTAAGTAAATATCATACATTGTGCTAAGGAAATAACAGAGTAAGGTTGCTTGTACTAAAAATGCAGTTTGAAAAAGATAAATGACCTTTAACAAAACATCAGGATGTAGACAGAAGGAGTATCACTGACATCCTAGATAATGTCTGCCATTAGCATGCTGTTTATGAAATCGAATTTCACCAAATTTAGCAGAACATGAGAAAGAAATATAAGCAACTCCAGGAGCATAGTCTTTCTTGCAGAGCTAATAGTACCTCAGCTAGTGAAGAAATTTCTTGCATTTTATGGAACCTTAAGGCTTATTACTGTGTTCATAAGAATTACAGATTAAAGAAATTATATTTATAAATTTTTTCAGGCATTTGAGACATCAGGAATGTCTCTGATGGCAGACAGTCAGTATTCTGCACAGACACGTGTTCAGGTGCTGTTGGAATTCCTACATGAACGAGAAATGGACTTGGAAGACCTGGCTGAGATGAAACGTGTTAAATTGGATCAGTGTGTCCAACTGTGCCAATTTCAAAATGATGCAAACCAGGTAAGAGGCTGCCCTGGAATTGAATATTGCACACCCATTATGCGTTTCTGACTTACTTCCTAGCCTTGGTAAGAAATCTTTGTGGAGGATCATGCTTTGACCTAGTGACTTAAATATAACATTAGGTGCGATTAGTTACGTGGATCGCATATCCTTTGAGAGATTTTGTATGGTTTTTTTCGCGTGTCGTTGTATTTATTGTTTGTGTAGTTGGAAATATGATTTATTTACAAATGTGGCTGCAGCCTTTCTACAGTGGCTTTTGTTAATACAGAATATCATACACATTTTCTGCATGTAGCTAAATTCTAGCAACATGAAGACATTAGTCCCGGTAGGTCTGTGATTCTTAACTTTGCACACACGTCTTGGTCATTATAAATTATTACTTAAAGCATACACATCCTAATATATTAGTACAATACTGAATGTGTTTGTGTTTGTATAATCTGCATTAACCCTATCACATCCTCTTTATTTCCAACCCCACTTCCAAAAGATATAAATTAATTTTTATTAAACAAAATGAAAATACTTTGGTGCAAGATAACACAGAACTGCTGCCACATGTTCTTCCTGCATGCAGACTAATAGAAGAGATGTTTTATAGTGTAAAAAGCAGGGTGCCCAAATTCTGGGTGCCAGTTTGCCACAACTGAATTTTGTATGTTGGTGCCAAATATTTGAGAGTCCTGAGTATGGAATTTGTTTTATGTCACTCTTCTGTGCCTAGAATTTTAAGGTGGCTTCTTGATTTTTGGAAAATTTGTGCACCCATGTAAAAGAGCAAAGATACAGCGCTAAGCATGTGACCGTAATGTGGTGGTATATTTCTAAAGTTGGTGTGGTAGAATGCTTTGGGACATTGGGAATGCGTGGAAAAGCCCTCTAACAGAGGATAAGAAAGAGTTACCAGCTTCTTTGCACTGCAGATTTACTTGGGATCTCTAATAAATGGTTTAAGGATGAGGAAAGTACAGAACAGAGGATAAAACTGAATATGAGGAGCTTCACAGTCCTTTGCCAAGTATGAGGGGGGATGTTTAAATCAAGAAGTGTGGGTACATGAGGCGTGTAGCATGCATGGGTGCTATGAGAAATGAGTACAAGATTTGAATCAAGACACCTGAAGGGAAGCAGCCAGTTTTGGTGTAGGTGAGAGAGAACAATATTAACTGTTAAAGCCAGTTTGATGTACACATGTAGGTTCGTGATTAGATTACCGTGCTTGTGGTTCAAGGTACATGTTACATTCTCTAAGCCAGGAAGCCTGATTTAAATACCATTTGGGTACAAGAGCAAGTGTGATTGAAATACTGGCTTGTAGGGTTAAAATTTATTTTAAAGCAATAGGGTGTGGTGTTGCAGACTGCATTTGTCTGAATAATGTTTGATGGAAGAATACTGAACATTGATAATCGTGCTCTTAATGATGTTTTGTTCATAAATTGATAATTATGCTTCTGAAGTAGATGAATTTTGTTGAAGGTAGAATGAATCTTATTGGCCCGGGTACATCAGAGCCTTTAAACTGATCTGCAGTGACTTTTCGTCTGACCAAAGCTATATGAACTCCTTGTATAATTACATAAGTGCCCACAAGCAGAGAACATTTAGTAGGAAAGTGAAATACTGGCGAAGGAACTCTAGGTGAGGTTGTTTATGTCAAAGCGCCTTTATCATTAACCTTTTAAAGCCTAGCGGTAACTTTACATACCACCAGGTTTAACATTAAAAAATTGTACGTGGTGCCCACATTGTGGTTATGTGTTTTGTACGGATCTCAGAACAAACAGCAACTTTTGCCTTATAAAACATTAAGAAACTGGTTTTTATAACTGAAGTGGAGAGTGTTTACAGCGCGGTATGCACTGAGTCCTTATATAAAACAGATACGCTCCGTCTTTAAAGGGTTAATATTTGTGTTGGAAGAGAGGCTTTGTGTGTTGCAGATTTGTACCATGTTCATATGCTTTTCAGGTTATCAGCTGGATCCGTAATGGGGAAGCAATGCTTATGGCCAGTTTTGCAATTCCAAGCTGTCTACAGGATGCAGAGCAACTTAAGAAGGAGCATGAACAGTTTCAGGTTGCAATTGAGGTAATGTGTAATGTGCGTATTGCCTCAATATGTGTCCTGTTTATGAGATCAATGGCCAACATTGGGAGGTAATAGGTATTGTGCCTATTGCGTGAACATGGGCTGTGTTTGTGATTTTGATGCATGTAATTTTGAGTATATGAGTGCTGCATATAGATACATATTATATTGCATGCATCCTGTCCATCAGCTATGCTCTCATTTGCATGAACAGTCCATCACCCAGCAAAAAAAGTGCAGTAGTCCATCACCCAGCGAAAAAAGTGCAGTGAATGCTTCTTTTAGGTAGTGAAAATATAATTTTTTTCCAACAACAGTGTAAGGGTAAACATGTCCCTGTACGTGCCATGAAGGTGTATGGGGGTGGATGTATGGCTCCATGCATTTTTTAATTTGGCACTAAATGGAGGTGAGTGGTCAGCTTTATGCCTCACCCTCTTGACTCACAGTTAAACAACCTCCATTGCCTATTGAACAGGAGGCTGGGTAGTCCTCAATTGGTCTTTTCCTTTTGGAGAAGAGAACATCTCTTGCTTCTGCTATGAATAAAACTGGAGTTTGTCAGCTGTTCAACCTGTACCCTAGTCACTATACTGACTGTGATGTCCCTGTTCACTTGTAATGAAAATCTAAAATTTTGACTGGAGCCAAAAATACCTTATGTAATGCTCTGGTGAAATGCGGCTAAGAGCAGAATCATTTCTTACAACAATCGAGTAGAAGTATTGTTAAGTTCCATGGATCAAAATTTGGGGGAAACTGTGTATATCCTAAACATTTTTTCATACCCATAAATATCTTGATTTAATAGCACGTGTTGTAAAAAGGCAAAATACTTCTGAAGGCTGGGAAGAAGTGTGCATGTGTTCGTTGGTGTATCACTGAAAATGTGGTTATGTAGTAGATAGGTAGTTATTGTATCAGTTTTCGTATTATACAGCTGTAAGGGAATAATAAAATATTTGTTTCGTAAAATTTTGTTTATTTTTTCTCTCAGAAAACACATACATCAGCAGTGCAGGTGAAACACAGGGCAGAAGCACTGATCAGCGCAAACCACTATGATCCTCAAAGTGTCCGTGAAATTGCTGAGGAGGTAACAAAGAGGTGGCAGCAGCTGGTAACATGTGCTGAGGAGAGGCATAAGTTAGTAACTGCCAGCATCAATTTTTACAAGACAGCAGAACAGGTGAGTAATGTTTCAGAGCTGGATTGTACCTTATTTATTGATGGTTGAAATTGCCAATATAACAGTTAACGTAGTTCAGTATGTTGAGACACATTGTTACTGTTGCCTCCTCATTATCCTCACAAGCATGTCACTGATATCAGTGTGGAGAGAATTATGTTAGTGTGCACCACAGTTATGTTGAACACCATTAATTCCCTGAGGAGTGTTTAGTTTGTATGGCATTTCATGAGTCTCCTCTTTTCTTCTTGTTACATGATTTTTGTGATTATAATAATGTTTTCTAATTTTAGTATTTGTGATAGCGTTTGTGATTGAACTCTCACAACCTACGAGTATTAAAATTATATACTTACCTCCGCCCAGCCTGAATGGCATTGAAATTCATCGTTCAGTAGGTTTCATGTTTGATTCAAACCATTGACAGTAATGTTACAAAGAAAATACAGTAAAATATATTATCATTGAAAGGTAAAGTTCACCCTGTAACCTGCAGTGAAGGCACATGGGCAGTAGACTCTTTTTTTAAGTTGAGCAGGTGGGTAATGCCATGACACAGCTGCTTTATCCCTGGTAATTACCCAGTACCCATTGCATAAGAGACTGGATGTGCCCCAGGGCTGGTCTGGATGGATGCAGAAAATCTTGCCTCCAGCAGAATTAGATTTGCGGATTGTCCAGCGCATAGAAAGCATCTTTATCAGTGATGACGTCTGAACACCTGAAACAAAGTATGACTAATTCCAAAATGTAAATATTAAATATACTGTAGTAAATGTATTACGATCAACATAATTGTGGTCAGACAAATCACCTGTGCCCCATTTCCTTAGAAACTTATTTCTGTTAGATGTTGGACCTCAGGATTTTATATATAGTAGGATAATTCAAAATTTGGTGCAGAGTCCATGTGGAAAGAATGAGGTAATGAATTTATTTACTTTTTTTGTAATGAGACTCAGTTCGCTGTGAGATTTGTTGTCATTCAGTGAATTCTGAGTGGCTGTGTGCTATTTCATTTTTGTTGCAGGTGTGTTCAGTGTTGGACAGCCTTGAGCGAGAGTATAAACGTGATGAAGACTGGTGTGGTGGTGGAACGCCAGCAGACAAAATGGGTGCTGTAGGAAGCAATGCCTCATCTAGTGGCACAGACAAAGCAGCAGCCATATCACAGCTCATCAACAAGCATCAGGAACAGAAGGAGGCGTTTCTCAAGGCTTGCACACTGGCACGCCGCACAGCTGAAACCTTTCTCAAGTACACAGGGCGCAGTCTTCAGTACTACAACTATCAAGGAGAAACTAGTACACGGAACTCTGAAAACAGAGTCAAAAGTGAGTAAGGATGATGTGTGACTGAGAAGGAAGTTCGTAATGCATACTGCGTATGCACTGTACAGTAAAGAGTTAATGTGAATGAGTAGATTCTTATGGCATATTTGGTGTTCCAAATAGTATATAGTTGCTGTTGTCATTCCCGTGCAGAATACAATTATATTATGTGTTGTTCGTATTATATTCTGCAGCGTTCTTTGACATGTAGAACTGCCACTTCATTTAGATTGCATTGTGCTTTTTGCACAAAGTGGGATAATAATGAATATATGCAAGGTGGGTTTGCACTTAGTGTTGCTTTCTCAGTCCAATTTAATATCATCTTTTGTGAATTTGAGAAGAAGGAGATGTGTTTTGTCAGAATTGGGGCACACATGAAACACGTACTTTCCATAAATATAAATTTTCATAAGGTATATGAATTTATTTACAACATTTTCATATGGTGAATATTTAAAGAACAGGTGGTTAATTTCTTACTGTATGCAGTGTACTATCTGTAGAGTTGGTAGTTTATGATAATGGAGTCATATATGGAGAAAATGAGTACCAATGCCAGTTAGATATGCACAGCCACAAAGAATGCATATGGAAAGTACATGTTTTCTGCTATTAGTATTGAGCAAATTTGGTTCTTAAGAGAAAACATGCCATTATGTTGACTAAAATTGTCTTTGTTATGAAATTTGGTTCCATGAATAGTGTAAGGGAATGTTGTTGGTTCTAGATATCCTCGAGAAGCTATTAAGCCAGGAGAACAAAGTACTGGAGCACTGGACACAGCGTAAGAAGAGGCTTGATCAGTGCCAGCAATATGTTCTGTTTGAGCGTTCAGCCAAGCAGGCCATAGAGTGGATCCATGACACAGGGGAGATATATCTCTCTACACATACAAATGTGGGTCAGAGCAAGGAGGAAACTGAAACTCTCTTGTTGGAACACAATGTGTTTAAGGGCACCGCTAAGGTACTGCATTTCTAAATGTATTTCATTGATTTGGGTGGTAACTGTGGTAGTCACAGTAGTATTGTGGGGTGGTATGCATGAGAAGTTGGCTGGATCAGTACAGTGTAGAAAAATATATTTCTTTTCACTATAGTGTCAGATGAGGTTTTTTATTTATGTGCAATTTTATTGCTAAGGTGCAGTTTCTAATTTGTTCTTTTCTTCTTAACATCTCCTCATAGTCATTGAAAGGTCACAGTCACTTACATATCTGCCAGTCATATGTAATCACTGTATTTATCCAAATGTAAGGCAACCTCCTCTCACAAGCCTCAGTGTTGAGGAAAATTCTTGTACAGAACATGTTTCACACTTTGGTCCATTGAAGTTGTCACCAAGAACATGCAAAGTAATGGGTAGCGATTTAAATCCCAGGTCTTTTGCAGAGGACACTGGGCACTTAATTCTGGTGAATAAGGAGTATTTTTATGTATGACTGTAAGGCAATGTCCATTTTTCAGATGATGAACTGGGGGAAAAATTCTTGTATTGTGTTTAGGTAAACATGATATGGTTGAATTTTATTTTGTTATCACTGCATTTTACAGTATATGAATAAAATGTACCAACTAATGCACCTTTCTTTATTAACATCAACTAATATTCCCCGATGTATGTTTCGGCATCGTAAATCACCATAATCAGGGGATAGTTAAGTGAACTTCACACTAAGCGACCCCCTGATGATGGCGATTTACAATGCTGAAACATATGTTGGGGAATAGCAGTTATTGTTAATAAAGAAAGGTGCATTAGTTCATGTATTTTATTCATATGATGTGGTTGACCTTCACTGAGAACTAGTTGCAAATGAAGGAGTATCAACTTAAGATGCTATATGAGTAAGAAAAATGACAATGCGCGCATGCGCGCGCGCACACACACACACACACACACACACACACACACACACACACACACACACACACGCATGTGCATGGGGGGGGTGAAATTATGGTTTTTACACTTTCCCATGTAGCTGGCTGATTTTTACAGAAATCCTATTGTGATAATGAGAAGGTTGTGGCAGAAACACATGCCTTTCTGAGTTGCTGTTTTGTCTTTTATGCTACAGGAAACCCGAGAGCGGGTGAAGCTTCTCATACAACTAGCAGACAGCCTTGTGGAGAAAGGTCATGCACATGCCAGTGCCATTAAGCAGTGGGTGGCTGCCGTAGACAACCGATACAAAGGCTTCAGCTCTCGCATGGACAAATACCGGTGAGTTTCTGTTGTGACTTGGGTTAGTCTAATGAAATATGTGTATCCCCTGTATGTTGTAGTGTGTCTGTCGAAGTGTTTGTTGAAATTCTTACTCATCATTAGGGCTTGGGAAAGTGTTGAGAGAGATTACAAAATTTTCTGCCATTGACAGTGCAGGGAATTAATTAAAGCAACTTGGCTGTGTTCAGCTCACATGCTCTAAATGTGTCTTTCTGAGACCTTGACAAATAAATTGTTAAACTTGAAGGGATGTACATACTTACCTTCTGATTTACGAGACATCCTTCATTCATTTTCCATTTTAAAAGTTATGGTTAAATGGTATACCTGGGTTCACATTTGTGATGTGACATTCTTTTGCAGCTCACAGCTGGAAGGGTCATTAGGAATTCAGGTTGAGGGTGAGAGCAGACAGGATCTCTCAATTGACCGAAACTCAGATCCATTATTAGAAACCAAGTTGAAGGAGGCTGCAAACAAGGAACTGAAGGAGCTGAATGAAGAGAAAAGGAAGTCTGCACGTAGAAAAGAGTGAGTTGTCACGGATTTTTAATTATATCATATAAGTTTCAGAACTGGGGGCGTGTTAGGTGAGGAACAGGAGGAGGGTGAGTGATAGGAGGGTTTGGGATCACTCTTGATCTCTTTCAAACTCCTGTTACGGATATTACTACCTTATTACTGCCTAAGACAAAATGGCTCACAGTGAGTTTTTTTTAAAAGGCAACTGTAATTGGAAATCCTTCAGAGAAAATGTGTGGTGATATATATAGTACAGAATTTGGTAGAAGAGATAAGAGCTAAAATTAATTAAAAAGAGAATTTATCTGATGATAATTACCTGTGGGGATGTAAACTTGAAAGGAAAGCTTTTATCTTGCTTTGTCTCCATTATCAGTTCAGTGAGACAGGTGTCTTCTGGCTTATAATATATTGCAGTTCTAAGGGCTTTGAAATCGTTAGGCTTTTCTGAATGTGAGTGCTGCAGTGGGAGGTTGATTGAGGTGGAACTTCATCATTTTGTTTAGGTTCATTATGGCAGAGCTATTACAAACAGAACGGACATATGTGAAAGACCTCGAGACATGCATAAAATTCTTCTTGGATGAAATGCGTTCGAGTGGTACAAGTATACCAGCACCTCTGCAGGGCAAGGAGGATGTCATATTTGGTAACATGGAGGAGATACATGACTTTCATAATGATGTATTTCTCCGGGAGCTGGAGAAGTACGAAACCATGCCTGAGGATGTTGGTCATTGTTTTGTAACGTGGGTAAGCATGAACATATTTGCTGAAGCATGTAATTGGTAATTATGTGTATTTGCACATATATGTTTTGACTGTTTAGTCATTTTGATCTTTTAAAACACGAAATCATTTTACAATCACAGCATGACTTTCACACACACATACATGTGGGGAATGTTTATGAGAAAACAGGCAGGAATGGAGATGGCCCTCTGTGGTGGAAATATAACTGGGTGCTGACGTAGACCAGGGATGGTCAAGCACTGGTCCACATGCCTGATCTGGCCAATAGCATTTTCAAACTAACATGCTTCAGCGTATTAACACTGCAATAAAACACCAGGTTTAACATAAAGAATTCTACGTGGTGCCCACATTGCGTTTATGTGTTTGGTACGGATGTGGAAAGTGTTTACAGCGCGGTACATGCTGAGTCCTTATATAAAACAGATACGCTTCGTATTTAAAGGGTTAATTATGAACCCATAAATTTCTTCTATGGAGAAATGGGATAGAAAAGTTGCAGATTCACTATTTTCAAGCTATATGGTTTGTGAATCATACTGAAGATGGTCCAGTGGCCAAAATAGTTGTCCACCTGTTATGTAGGGACAGCTGGTATAGTTATGGTTGTTTGATTACTTTGCAGTGCTGTACATAATCTCATATGTTAAGAGTAATATGGGCCCTTTGTTTTTTGACTGAATTTTTTTAGAAGTATTTTTTTGCAGAACTATAAAATAAGCTTACCCAAAACTCTGCCTAAATTCACTTTTCCATAGGAAAATGCAAATTCCTATAAAATTGTGTTATGTGAAATTTACGTGAATCAAAATTATGTAAGGCAGGAGATGGCTGTATCAGAAAATGAAATTGGTCTCTTTTAGGGACATTTGTGGAGTTGCAAAAGGCAGTTCTTATGATTAGCTTTGTGATGTTTGCCTGACTGCCCATCCATCTGTCCATGTGCAACATCTCAGGTCCCACACTGGATGGATTTTTGTGAAGTTTTATGTTAGGGGGGTCTTACTAAAAACCTGTCAGGAAAATTCAAATTTGGGTAAGATGGGACAAGAATAATAGGCACTTTCTGTATTCATAATTATGTATTCATAATTATGTTTTGTGTGAATGTATGCAGATATAACAGACCACACATTCCCATATATATTTCACATGTCACTAAAATGCAGAGAGTGCTTTCCATCATTGGACTTTTGCCATAGAACAGATGATATTTGTGCTTCATATCAATGAGTGATGCTGCCCACTTAGCAGTGCTAAGTCTGATGATAAAAAATACTGCCTGTATCAGCTGTTTTGGAATGCACGTTTGGTATAATGTCTTCATAACCATTGTTGTACAGTATGTATTGTATGCTTATGTGGACCCCAGACCCAGTTTGGATGTTTTTGGAAAAGAGGTAAATGTTTTGTCCCTGGCAGGAATCAAACATAAATTGTGTATGAGTAAAACTGATGCATAATCATGTGCAATTTTAGTGTGTCCAGCACTGTTCATTCAAGTGTGAAATTATCATGCCAAATGCATATTGTAGCCAGATGATGACTGAAGTGCTCAAAAGATTTAGCTAAATTGTAATATAGATGATACAGAACCTGTACAATATTGGTTGTGAAGATGGCCTAGAAAATGGTGTAGCCCAGAATCCACATGCTACAAAAATATGGAAAGCCATCAGTTTTACATATTGTACTAATCTTTGGAGTTGTTTCCTTTGTTAATGTACACCCAGACCACAAGGTCATGTGTCCTTCAGGTGAATTCATGTAACATGTTAAAAGATATTTGCTATATTACTGTGTCTTATGAAATTAGTGTTTGCGATTTAATGTCAGTTTAATTGTTATATTTATGCAGGCACAGAAGTTTGACATGTATGTAAAATATTGCAAAAACAAGCCTGAGTCAAACTCATTACTAGTGCAACATGGAGGTTCCTTTTTTGAGGAGCTGCAGAAGAAGCACAAGGTTGAGCACCCTATTGCAGCATATCTCATCAAACCTGTCCAGCGCATCACTAAGTATCAGCTGTTGCTCAAGGACCTTCAGTCCTGCTGTGAAGAGGGACAGGGTGAAATAAAGGTGTGTTAGTAGTTTTGGTTTAGTTTCTTTAACTAATGTCTATGTTGCGAATATTGGTACCTATATATTGTATGGAATATGTTGCTGCCCATTTTCTGCATTCAAGACTGTTACAACTGTGAAAGTCATATGGGGTCTAGTTAATATACAAGAGAGATAAGGCAGATGTACATCTTGAGTGGTACTAAGTACATTTGTTTTGCTTGTGCATGTCACGTGTCCGTTGTCTAGAATGATAAACATGTTTTTAAGTCAAGTAGACAGAAGTTACAGACCTAGCAGGGCATTTGAGTCGAATTGGACGTCACTTTCAGGGACACATTTAATATGTACTGTGTTAATAACTTGACAGAATTAGCAAGTTTACCACAGATACTGTGTAAGACATTGCACATGAATCGTGTGGATCTCTGTAACTTTTATACAGGACTTTTTTCACTGAGGTTAATACTGACAGTGGAATTCCTTACTATTGCTCATCACCTGGTGAAGGAATGAGCACTTATTTTTGCAATGTTGTGTGGAAAATTTGAGATGATAGACTGTGTTCAAAATGTCAGAAAGGTTGTTATATATTATTACCAGAAACTGTCAAGGTGTGTGCAGTAGTTCATTACGTATCATTCTGGAATAAACGCTGACATGTGCGTGTACTTTTACACTGATACTGACAGTGTTATTTTACATCCTTGTAAGTAACCCTATGAAACTTGTATGGCTTTAAAGATTTGCCTTTGTACAAGCTTTCAAATGTAGGACAGCGCTTTAAAAAATGTTTTCCCGTGCTTTTTGTTCTGAAATTGACCCATTCATTATTCATAATTGTAGCACTTAACAAAGCAGCACTGTTGGATTTTGAGGTTTTTACGGAAGTGTAGTTGAGGTTTCCAGTCATCTTGAATGTGATGCTGCATCGCTGGGTAAGTGAGTTGCGATGTCTTGAAGGAATACCGGGAACCAATTACCCAGCCTTGGGGCTTCACGTCCCAGAAGACCAGAATCCATGATAAGATTTGGAATACAGTATACCATTTGTTCATACACATCATCATGCTGTCTTTAAGTAGTGATTTAAGAAAATTGCTTTGAGGTGACCTACTTTACGTTCATTTGCATAACTTATTTTTTGGACAGTGAAAGCACATGATCATTTGGTCATTCACAGATTTGTGCAAGTTCAGTAAGCATCTTGTTATAAGTCTATTTTGATAGTGAAAAATAGCCTAAAAGTCAGCTACATGATAATACGCTCCCTGACGTTTAGTACAGCCAGTAAAAGTTGTTTATGTGGCAATACTCTGTGCTTTACAGGATGGTCTGGAAGTAATGCTGAATGTACCAAAGAAGGCGAATGATGCAATGCATCTTTCGCTGTTAGATGGCTGTGATGTAACCCTGGATAAATTGGGAGAGGTTATCCTACAGGATACATTCCATGTATGGGACCCCAAACAGATCATTCGAAAGGGCCGTGAGCGACATATCTTCCTCTTTGAACTTTATCTTTTGTTCAGTAAAGAGGTCAAAGATTCAAGTGGCAAAGCCAAATACCTCTACAAGAACAAACTCATGGTGAGTCTATTACAAGTGTCACATTTGTATGTACCTTCCTATTAGGCAAGTGCTATAAGTCATCTTAGGCAGAAGATTTGGTTCTATCAGTTACACCATAAACCATTCTTTACAGTCAACTCAGATTCTTTGATAGTAGCTTTTCAAGTAAAAACCCATTTGCATAAAATACATTTTTTTTGCATGTACGTAAAAGTTTATTTAGCTCTGCATATAAAGTGTTGGTCCCATTTGTCTGATACAACCCGGATTCTCATCCACATAACTAACTAACTAACTAACTAACTAACTAACTAACTAACTAACTAACTAACTAACTAACTAACTAACTAACTAACTCACTAACTAACTAACTCACTAACTCACTCACTTACTCACTCACTCACTCACTCACTCACTCACTCACTCACTCACTCACTCTGTCCATGGAACAGAGGCCTTCTTGAGAAGCTAACAATTTCTCAGCTAGTCAAGAAATTCCCCGCATTTTATGGAACCTGGAGGTTCATTACCACATTTTCAAGAGCCCACCACCTGTCCCTATCCTGAGCCAGCTCAATCCAGTCCATGACCCCCCATCCCACTTCTGGAAGATCCATTTTAATATTATCCTCCCATATATGCCTGGGTCTCCCAAGTGGTTGCCTTCCCTCAGGTCTCCCCACCAAAATCCTGTACGCACCTCTCTTTCCTCCATATGTGCTACATGCCCTGCCCATCTCATTCTTCTCGATTTGATTACCTGAATAATACGTATTTGATGATGAGTACAGGTCATTAAGTTCCTTGTTATGTAGTCTTCTCCACTCCCCTGTCGCCTCGTCCCTCTTAGACCCAAATATCCTCCTCAGCGCCCTATTCTCGATTCTCATCCACATAGTCTTGTGAAAGTTTCATGTATCAGGTCTCATTAGTGAAGGAGTTGTAAGTTGCTCTACGTGGGCATGGAAGTCATCTGTTCAAGGTGGCTGAAATTTTAAGTAAATGAATGGGTATGCATGTGAAGCTATTAAGTGCTTTATCTTATCACATGTGTGAATTACATCATACTGCCACCTGTGCTATTATGTGGGTAATAGTTGTATATAGGTCACACCCATATTTTTTGTTACAAAATTTGTTTCTTCAAACTGTGTGTAAAACTATGTAGTAAGCTTTGTTTCAAACCACCCTTTTTTGTCACTTTTTTGTGTACTTGTTGCACAGTTTACTTATGTACTCATGATGCAGTTTGTTGTTGGGTGTTTAGACTCTCATTTTCAAATATAGTCACAGTTCTCAAAACATGATGATCATGTCCAGAAGTACGTGAAAAATGTATGTGGTCTACATGGATGTAAGGAATAATATTTTAAGAAATTATTGGGCTGGGGGATAAATGGCAACAAGTATAAAGTTTGACATATTTGGGAAAGTGTTAAAGGAGAGGGGGTTGTTGTGGTGAAGAAGGAGTGTTTAGGTTTTCCTTCTTTAATTTCTATACAAAGCATTATTTCCAGAGGTTTTAAATATTTTTAGTTGACTGCTGCACATGTAAGTTAAACACATTGGGTGTATCATCCACAAAATACATGGACGTACTGACTGACTGACTGACTGTTCACAGGGCTGGATCATTGTTGAGAAGCTTGCAGTCACTCAGCCAGCCAAGAAAGTCCTTCACATTTTATGGAACGCTAAGGTTCATTACCCTGTTCACAAGGTTTTCACTGTATTTTGTCTTGCACCAAGATGAATCCAGTACACACTCGCACTTTTTTTAAGATTTATTTTAGTATTATCCTTCCATCTATGCCTGTGTCTCCAAAGTAGTCTCTTTGCATTAGCTTTTCTGAGTAACTGTCAGGTGGACACAGATTCTTAAGTTGGAACATTATGAAACCAAGATAGTACTGCATTTCCAGACATGGATTTCAAAAGAAGCGCATACAAGTGAAATTGTAGTTAGGTCTTTGTAGACTAAGGAAATATCTTATGCTTTTGTTTGTTGTGGTTTTGATATGGATATTTTATGATATTAGTGTGATGTTTTACCATATGCTTGTATTAAAATCACATGTTAGGATTCCAGCGTTATAATTAATTACAGTAGCATTTCTCTAGATTAACCTTTTAGTATTATACCTGTAAACATTTTCCCATATGTCAGATCTGAATGCTTGTACATTCAAGATTAATAAAGTTCTTTGTACTATATATATGAGTTACATTTTGGGTAAAAATGTTGTAATATATGAATGTTTCTGGATTGTTATTATCTTACATTTATTGCATTACATGTAGGTATGTAATCTTTTGTTTTGAGTCAGCTGCCATGTACCATGTGGTGGTTATGTTCACAGACATCTGAGCTAGGTGTCACTGAACACATTGAGGGAGACGAATGTAAGTTTGCTGTCTGGACTGGCAGAGCCCCCATTTCTGACTACAGAATTGTGCTGAAGGTTAGTTCTGATTTTTAGTTGTACTGTTAATGGACCTCAGAAGTCACAGACTGTATACATTTAAGGTTTTAATATTTCATATTTCAGAATTTCTCTTGGTGATGATTTATTTATCATAAGTTTTGTTAGAGCTGTCATTATTAATTTCAGTCTTAGGCAGGTATTTCATTCTCTTTTAATTAGGAACTAACTAAATCCAGGGAGCAGAGGACATTTTAAGAAGCTGAGTCACTGGTCACACGCGCGTGCCCACACACACACACACACACACACAAATACACACTGTGGGCAAAATGAACAGTTTCTGAATGTTACAGCAGTTGGCATATATAGTTAACACTGAGCTTTAAAAGGTTAAATTTAACATTACCATTTAATACTGAATATGTTTCTCCCCCTCTAGGCATCATCACTTGAGGGAAAACAAACATGGGTGAAGAAGTTGCGTGAAGTGATCCAAGAGACATATTTCAGCACTGCACTGCCACTCAGTATGCCAAAGAGTCCAGCCAAGCTGAAGCCTGGCAGCCAGCGCTCCAGCCGGTAAGTCCCCTTATATATAGGGATAGGCGAAAGAGGATATCCCAGTGTTGCCTAATTTTGGTTTGTGTTACTTTGGAGACATAGTACATTTCACATGTCACTCCCTGTTTTTGCTTTGTGGCAGGTGAAATATTCTACCTCATGCCAGTTCGTAAAGTTACTCTTGGACACTTTATTTTTTTTAAGGACAAAATATAACTTGTTTTATTTAAAGAGCCTGTTCATATTGCACAGTAAACACTCTCCTTCATTGTTTTCAAAACCAATCAGTTAATGTTATAACGACCAAAAGTCACTGTTTGTTCAGTCCTACATACAAAACACATAAATACACACTGTGGGCGGAACTTGGAATTTTTTGTATGTTGCATCTGGTTGTACGTAAAGTAACTGTTAGGCTTTAGAAGGTTAAATAAACAGGTTTTCAGACATGGTTTTGCAGATGTGTGTTTGCATATGACGTGGGTCCCTTAGAATGTCAGTAAGTTAGTTTTAATACAATTTCAAAACTTTATGCCACAAGCTCAGTTTTGTCAAAATTAAAGTTAACTGCTGTACTCTTACTGGGTCAGTGCACATGCTAAGGAAGAGTTGAACCCACAGCTGAGAATTGTGTTTGTGACAATGTGCTACTTTCTCGGACCCATTACACACCTCAGGGCACTGATAGATAAGCATGCAGCATTGGTCGAAAGGTGAATACCAATGAAATTCTGGGCTCACATGTGGTGTCACTGTATTCCATATTTACCTGACTGTTGGGTCATAATTGTTTCTTAATTTTCATCTTAAAAATTGAGTGTTGCGATATAACCATGCACAAATTTAAACAGTATGTATAGGTATTTTCGTGAAAATTGGAGATTGTAAATGTGGGTCATCTTATATTCAGGTAGGTATAATATACTGATGAGCAACAGGATGGATAATGTGAAGAATAAACATGATAAATGTTATTGCCATGTGAGAGAGCTGAGGCATTGTTAAGTCCCACTTTTGCAAAACTATGGTAGCTGCTAGAAAATGAGAATTCTGGAGTAATTCATCTTTTATGCATGTTTCCAAGATTTTCCACAAAGTTGAGATAGTTTGGGTAAAACTTGTCTGGGTTTGTTACCTCATGTTTCTGTAATAACCTCATCAGTTCTGAGTTACTGAGGGTGGCAGCCATCAGAAACCAGGCAAGAGAGGGGATGGGAATCATTAAGTCCCAGTATTACCCTCTCATGCATTGTGTCATCTTGAAAGTAATCAAGTTTCTCGTTGCAGAATTAGGTGTAGCAGCAAGTAAATGCAAAGGATAAGTTGTAGCATCACTCTCTTAACACTTGTGTAAACACAGGGATGAACATGACAGATGCGTTCCTAAACTGTTTGTTTGTTTCTAGTCAGACCTTAATTTGTATGCGTTATTGTGTATGAGTTTGGAACTTGATATCACACCCTTGAAGGAAGAATACTGATGCGTGAATATTCAAGAACACACTGTTGGGGGAATACTTGGACTGAAGAGGGTGTGAGTAACAGAAAAATGAATAAAACTGCTTAATGTGATCTTCATAATTCTGGTGTTACGGTGATTAAATCAAGGACAGTGAGGTTTGCAGAACATACAGCATGCACAGGAGTTCTACGGGGCGGAAAAAATATTAGTTGGAAAACATGAAGGGAGCGTACAGCTTATGAGCTCTGGGCATATATGAGAGGATAATACTAAAGTGGACCTTAAATAACTTGTAAGGGGTGTTGAAATAACTTATTAGGGGTGTGAATTGGTTTTATCTGTCTCAGGATTCAACCTAGTTGCAGTTGAGCTCTTTAAGTTTCATGCTTCCTATAATTCAAAGTCTTCTACCATATGGTACTGTGTTGTTTGGCGCGCGCGCGCGCGCACGCACGCACCAGTTTTTTTGCTGAAACCTGCTGCTTCTAGCTTTATGTAACTCTCATCCTGGTTAGTTTAATTATAATAATAGTAATATTTGGTGAAGCATACGGATTATGAGGCTTCTCTTTGTGGTGTTTCATCCAGCATTCTGTTACTTCCTGTTAGGCCCAAGTGCTCTTATCAGTACCTTGTCATTAGACCCTCTGAATCTATGTTCCTAACCTATTGTGGGGGATCCCGACAAAACAACACATAAAGTCACAGTTTCACATACTTAATTTTCATTTATTAGATAGCAGACAGAGAAGAAAAAATTCTTAGCTGAGCAACATCAAACTTTCCCTGAATTTAATCTGCCCCTGATTTCTTCATGAATGAAATTTTGATCTGTTACTGTTACTACCAAACAGAGAATCATACAGAATCTAATTTATAAATATCTTCTGTAAGTACAGCACAGAGTAATTATTATAAGTTTTATTGATTCAGCTGTCTCTGTCATTCACAGTGACCTAGAAGAGTTGATTCTCTTCATGAGTGGATTTTAATGGAATTTCATATTGACAACTCTTATTATTAAAACAGAAGCAAAAGTGACACTTGTATATGTCCATCACTGAACTAGTTTTATGTATGGCAATAGCTTTGGAGAATGACAAACTGTGCTAGTAGAGGTATACCCAATTAATTTAGTTTCACCAAACTTGGCTAAAAAGAATATGCATGAAATATTGCTGAGATAAAGGATTATGTCAAGGCTGTGTAATTCATGCCTCTCACTCATCTTTGTAATATTAATGCGTTATTAGTTGTAATATTTTGTTCATGCCTGGGATGTGTATTTGTAACTACTGCAGCTCCATGGTGCAGAGCCCTGTTTCAGTATCTAAAATTGCTCAGCTGTTCAAGAAGTTCCCTACCTTGTATGGAACTATTCATTGCCATGATCACAAGGGCCTGCCACTCTTCCATACACTGAGCCAGATGCATCTAGCCACACCATCCCATCCTATTTCTTGGAGATTCAATTTGATCTTCCCCCTATATTTGCCCAATCTCTTCCTGTGAGTGAAAGGTATACGAGTATATTGTGATAATGCCACATGTGTGAATATATTGTAGCAGTAACACCAAACTCTGACTTTTAAGTCTTCTGACATGTATATACCCTTGTGTCTAGGACCTGGATGTGGAATCCTGGAAGAAGTATGGAGAGATGAAATTCCCCCGTTTACACAGATATTTCTGCTTCTTAAATGTTCTACTGAGACAGACGACTGTCATTGTGCGGTTGCACCATTTTTAAATCAGGTTCACAAAATAGTAGGATGAATGATTGATTTGGAGTATGTGTGACACAGTATTGTTACATATAGAAATGCAAAGTAATACTCTTACCTGAGGAGGAAATAATGTGTTCTGTGAAACTTTGGTAATGCGTCTGCTGGTATGTGTGAAGTTATAATCCAGAAGAACACAATAATAAGTGTCCACTGCCATGAAAACCGCAGATCATAACCAACTAACCAACGAACTAACTCCATGGAGCAGAGTCCTTCCTGAGACGCTAGCAGGTCCTCAGCTAGTCAAGAAATTGCCTGCATTTTATGGAACCTGAAGGTTCATTACTGCATTCACAAGAGCCCGCCACCTGTCCCTATCTCGAGACAGAGCAATCCAGTCCACGCGTCCACATTCCACCTCTCGAAAATCCGGTGTAATATTATCCTCCCATCTATGCCTAGGTCTTCTAAGTGGTCTCGTTCCCTTGGTTCTCCCCATCAAAACCTTGTATGCGCCTGTCCTCTATACATGCCACATGACCCACCCATCACATTCTTCCACGGGTCTTATGTAGTTAGAATGGAGTCAGAATTAGAGTACGTAATGGTTAATCTGCTTACTATAAAATTCAGAGTGTTGGGATTAGCAGTACTTCAGTGCCAGAGTTTACACATGTAGTTGAAGTGTTTGAGGAGGCATCACCTTAATGGTGATAATGAAAGTAAAGTTTTGATTGGGCGAAGTTACAGTGTTGCTGTTTTATGCACTGTATATATGCAATCTGAACCGAAGTGAATTGTTCTGAATATCACAATACATAGTTGATGACTTTACATTCAGCAGCAATAATTTTTCTGCTCCATCATGAACATGCACATTTGCCATGATTCTGTTGTTATTGGTGAGGAATTATACAACACTGATAACAGTTAGTTACAATTTGGTCTGCTTTTATCTTTTTGTAGAGATATGGATGATTCCGCTTCGCTGGATGAGAGTGTAGAGAACCTGGACCGTGGCTCTGTAGCATCCTTTGGCTCAGGCAACACTACTGACTCTGATAAGGTAGGGAGATGACATCATTCACTGAATCTTGTTAGTGCCAATTGAATGATCCAAAGTCAGTGCTGGATATGGCATGACATATGAAAAATTTCATGTTATGCCTTTGTATACAATGTAATATCGACTTGGAATGAGCAGTGCGGAAACAAAAGAAGTGAAACACCCTGAGATCCTCTGAATTGGAACCAAAATTGCACCCTATCCAGTTCATCAGTGAACAGTAGTAACCTTGTTGTAATTTTTGCTTCGTACTTTATGTGGTTGTGGAACTTGGTTCGGTACTTTCAATTGGGTGTGGCGAAACAAAATGCTGGCGAGAATATTTGGATATAAGGGTGGTGAAGCAACAGCAAAATGTGAACAATTACATTTATCAGTATTTTTATTATATTTATATTATATATTGTAATATTTGCCTCATGTTATTATGGTGTTTAAATCAAGAAGGGCCAGAAACAATTTACTGGGGGGGGGGGGGGGGGGGTAGGGTGCTTATTCATATCCTAATTAAATCTAGAGTGACATGTGGAAATTAGTGTACCAGCCAACAGCATCAGCAGCAGTTGTGTGCATTTTATATTGATCAGTCGTAATATGAAGCAGGAGTGTTACGCACTCGGTCATGACGTTTGTTGTTATATATTGAAGTAATCATCTTAAAATTAAAAAATGTGTACTTATCTGATGGACATTTTGGGGCCCTCTGTTGGCAACTTATGAAATACATTCAGTCTCTGCCACTGTATGAGTTCATGTATTGCTACGTCTGATGTTTGTATGAAGCAAGGGAACGCCAGTCCTTGTTTTGTGATGGTGACTATTTCCTGGCTGGGGCAAGAGATTTTCTCTTCTCCCAAACCGTCAGACTGACTGTGGGGCCCTCCGAGCCCGCTGTTCAACGGGTCTTCCCCGGGAATAAAGCAGCCTGGCCGTGAACTTGATCACTGGCCTGCACCTAGTGCCGAAATTAAGAATGAGTAGGGGCGTACATCTGCTCCCGCTAGATGCCTTAGTGCCGTTAACAGGAACAACTTCATCCTTTATTTGTTGCCGATTTTCCTCGTTTTCAGTTCTCTTTAGCCCTGTGACAGCACCGCAGTCTTCCTTGAAGTTGTCCTGCATTTTATGGAACAAGGCAATATTCAGCCTGAAGAACGGAGTCTGCCGAGTATTTACATTTCCGTGCCAAAATAGCGGTCTTTAGAGACTTCCTTTGAGACGCCTTTCATACCTCAAACCAAGGCCATAGAGACGTATTTACGTAAAGGCGCCGCCCCTGGGAATTTATAGAATAATATCTTACGTTTTGAAAGGATCTCTGTGTTATGTGAAAAAAAACCATGCATTTCATGTTTCATCATTTTCTTTGTACACATGGTTGGTCAAGAACACTCCTGCTTTTCCGCAGCGCAAACATTCCTCACCGTGTACGTTAAGAGCCAATCAGCATACTGTGTCCAGAGTTAGGTGATTTTGGTCCTGCTGTCTCTGACATTTCCGATCGAAGTTTTTCGTGCATTTATTATGTCTCCATGCATGCTGCATCTCCGGCCATGTTACCTTTCTCGATGTAATCGCCACAGATGTCTAGTGTTGTGTCCGGAGCTTTTTCTTTACGTGATTCGATGGACCGAACCGTACGCCGTGGCCCTTCGGCAACTTCTCCTACATATGAGAACAGCGGGTAAACTAACAAGATATGGAAATGAACGTACATGGTCCACGTGTTTACTCGTCAGTCCGTTACACGTGTCACAGTATATTGTGACTTTTTGGTACTGCGAAATTATTTGCTTTTCGTATTAGCCGATGTTCTCTACCACAGTACGTTTAGGCCAAAATACACGTTTTTTGCGTTCTCGTAATCAAGCGTTCTCAATATATTCGTCAGTTAAAACTGGCATTGGTGATTTATAGGTGCTGAATGTTGACGGGATGATTTCAGTTTATGCCGTATGTGTCAGTATAGACCGCGACTCTACATGAAACTCGTACTGAACTGAACACTGTTGTTTGTTTTCAAGTGTATAAAATAATTGCCCATCAGTTAAAACATAGGATACGTCGAATTAAGGTACAGTGAATTTGTGGATACGTGAAATATTTTTCGTAATGAGAGATTTGAGGTTCTCACCGCGTTGTTGCTGAATATAATGTCCAGGTCTCTTGGAAAGTTACCGACGTTTTGAAGGATTTTAGTGCCTCCATCTTCAGGCTTAAGAAATCCAAAACTAACGTCGATATGTGTTACGTTTAATGATATAGTCTACAAGAAACATAATTTAATTCTTGTCCATTCTGGCTTCTACAGCGCAGTTAACTTCCACAGAAAATTACGTCTTCTTCCTCCTCCTCCTCCTCCTCCTCCTCCTCCTCCTCTTCGCTCAAATTTGCTTTGACTTAGTTGCTGTTGTTTGAATCTTTTTATATCTGTGTGTCTGTGTGGATTTTACGGAATAGTAAGTTCTGGTATTTCAGGTTGGCAGTTCTACAGTAATACACTTATATCAAAGCAATATGTAACTGATACAATTGTTATTGGAGCGAAGTGAGGACAGAAGACGAGAGGTAAATGAGCTAGGCGTACGTTTGAATGTTGAGACATAGGAAGTCTTTTGGAAAAATGGTGTTTTAGTTTGGGCAGCTAGTGGCCGCAGGCAACACCCCTGTAGACACGTAGAGGCACGTCTTAAGTACGGCCTACCGCAAGAAGCATGAAATGTGGCATTTCACATTTGCAGATTGTTTCATCTTGTCTGAACGATAAAAATGTTGGACATTACCTGCCCACAGTTCGGCCATAGTGTGCTGTATGATCAGGCTAAACGTGAATCTGTTTTGTAACAGAGCCCGTGAACATTTAATGACTCTTATCCAATGATGAAGTTAACTACAACTGAATGAGAGATGTCAGTGGAATTACGAATGAACCGGGAAGGAATGAGGGTTAGACGAGTGACAGAGGCTGCAAAGTACCTGTTCTGACGCTGGTCTGGAGTAGAGGTTTGTACCCTGTCCCTCCTCCAGCGCATCTTATGGTGTGATCCAGGCACTCCTGCCCCACACAATTTTCCCTCGTTTGTATTATCAAGGTAACGAATACGGCTTATGAATAAGAACGCGTAAACATTCTGCAGCGGCGTCTTTACCATGAGGTTAGTCAATTTTCCTATCGTTTAGGAATTTTCCGCGTTACATGGAGTCCGATAATATATTACCATGTAGACAAGAACCCGCCTTTAGTTCCTATCTTGAGCCAGATTAATCCAATACACGCTTTTAAGTGGGCGCGCTTTTGTATATACGGGACGGCGCAAAGGTGACTTGAAACCAGAGGCAACATGTTATCTGAACTTCGCTGACACAATGCGTGTAGTTTGGCTGAAATGTTAAAAGTGCCGTCATTTTACACTGACTGACACATTGTCCTAAGTCTTTCCGGTCCTCTTGCACATGCTTTCTCTCAAAGACGATGGAAGTACTGTATGTAATAAGGCGTTTCTGTTGTTCACCATTGAGTGGGAAGTGACTTTTGCACCACGCTGTATGCATCAGATATTAATTCTAGTTAGGAAGAAGAAGTGTAAATAAATGGAAGCTTAGTTAATGTGTTTGGTAAGATCTGTTGCATGCTATCCTGCTTTTACTCATGGTGGATAATAACAAGTCTTGGTCTGTAGTCTTAATAGAAACCAGCAAATACACATGGTAAATACATATACAAACTCTATTATAAACGGCAACGTATGTTTTGACAAGCCTTTATCGTCTTCAGGCGGTTCATAGCAAATGTGTTCAAGAACTTCCCATCCATTTACACCTGGAAGATATTTTCAACATGTAAATGGATGTAAAGTTCTTGTACCTTTTTGCTATGAAGCCCCTGAAGATGACACAGGTTTGTCGAAACATATGTAGGGATTTAGAATATACGTTGTGTATGTACTTACCATGTGCCTTTGTTGGTTATTATTAAGTGTATGACAAGATGCACGGTCTATGTAACATAAAAAAATGTGGTGGTACATGTTGGATTGATGCTCATGTCAAGTTTCGTTAAAATCCGTCAGTTGTTTCAAATTTAATGAATGGGGGACACATGTTAATTATTCACAATGTTTTGTGCTGTAAGTGTCTTTGAACACAGACGATAGTGATCCTTGTAAGATGTTACTGGGGTGAGACGTGGTGAAGTGATCTGGTCGCGTGGCGACTGATTGGGTGACGCTGCAGCTATTGATTGTGGCACAGCCGCCCGTCTGTTGTCTGTTCCCACGTCGAGACAGTCTTGCCTAGCCAATTATCCACGGTGTCATCAAGCGTTTTTATGGCATGATCCTCTGGCTACTGGTTTGTTAAACGTTTCGGAGGGAAGTACCGCCTCCGTCTTGAGGGTGACTGAATTTGGTTCAGTTGGCTGATAAAATGATTGATAGGAGGAAGTGTGTCAATTATATGAGGAGGTTAAAGAATTGTGACCAATCAGGGTTGCGGAAAGGGAAGAGGGGTTAGACGTTGTACCGAGGTCATTGGTGTAATCTTTGAGACCATCATTTAAGTAGCATCGCTCGTGAAAGCCTGAAAACTTCTGTGTTATTACGAACTGTACTACCACTCAGCTGTATTAAAACACGCAATGGCGTACAGATGTGGCGATGTTGTGAATCACGAAGGCTGGAAACTGTAAGGATCATGGAGATTGTAGAAAAATATAAAATGGGAAGCTTTAGGTTCTGTGCTCTTCAAATATTTATTAAGTAATTGCATGGAGCAGACAGTTCTCACTGCCTTGGTCAAGACAGTGCTTGATTTCTGTGCAGTCCGGAGGCTCATTACCATGGCAGTGTTGTAAGTTTGTTTATCAGATATTTTAATTTTCTCATGTGACCTTACGCTTTAAAAAATTTTGGACTGCAATAAAGTTGAACGCATCTTAGTGGTTTCTCGCTCCTTCCGACTTTAATTTCACAACAAATTGCTCTGGAGGTTTAATTTCACAACAAATTGCCCTGGAGGTCTCATTTCTTCCGGGATATTGCGCCGGGTCACTGGGTGATCGATATCCGACGTTTCGAGACAGAGTACATGGCCTCATCTTTACGGGCCGAATGTGCAGTTTCTTCATTGGACGTTCGACCCTTGAGGACAAGACCACCGCGTTTTCTCAAAACGTCGGGCACCAGTCACCCAGTAACGCGTCACATCGTCCGCAAAGGACGTAGTCGTCAAAAGCACCGCTGCCAAAAGCTCGTAGTTTGTGTTCGTGACTGAACTGGCATGTTTAAGAAGCGATGTAAACAGACAAATTTAGTATCCTCTGCAGCCTTCCGCAGCCTAGTAGTTTTGTCTCGAATATCGCCAAGTCTTTGTGTAGATGTTGAACAACGCGTCATGCACAGGCTTTACTGTAGTCTGTGTGTGTATATGTGCGTGCGTGCGTGCGTGTGTGTGCATGTGTGAGTGGGAGATCTGACTTTGCTAGTAGATGGCGTAGTGGCCATTGGGAGTAAGCGGCTGCAGTCGGATGCTCGCAGAGAATGACCTTTATTGTGAAATAATGTTGAGAGAGAGAGAGAGAGAGAGAGAGAGATTCTTTTGGTGTGAAGACCACGCATTCCTGGTACGTTAACACATCTGTTAACCTTTACCAGAAGTATTCTGAGTTGGACTGTAATCTTCTGCCTTCCTCATCCTCGGCTTTGAAGTTTTCAGAACACCACTTAAACACACGAAGTTTACGTTTTGAGATGACAGACTTTATACTAGATGCCTGAAAATGACGTAGTTAGGCAGCTATCGGCTTTATGCTTTCTTATTGCCAGCTCTTCTCTTCTGTAACATGTTTCCCCTAATGAGATAAAGTAACGTGAAGAAAGCCTTCTTCTAAAAGCCCTCCTTAGAGCTCTTTGCAGTGCCTCTTGTCAATAAAGCATGTAGTGCTGGTGGTGTCGAGGTATTTGCAGTGAGCCTGGAATTGTATTTAATGTGGATAAATTGTCCGCTTTTAGGCTTATGGGTATCTCTCTTCAGCTGTCATTTTATGAGAAATGATTATGCTGAATTTCTGCTGAAGAAAGGCGGCGCAACTGTATAAGTTTTTTTCCCCCCTCACCTGCTTCAGCCTCGTCTTGGAGTTTCGTTTGATCTAGTCTTCTTCTGTTGCTCTTCTTTTTTCTGCTTTCATTCTTCCTCCAGCGCCGTGTTAGTAGAGCCTTACAAGGTTTAAGCAGAAATCGATGGCGTTGCCATGTGAAAGTTTTACATGTAACAGCTGTGTCTCTCATCCACACTTACTCGGCCGCTGTTGATTGCACCGTGCAATTAACAAATATAACACTGCTGTGGCCTTTGGTTAGACTCATTATTAGTCCCTTGTCAGTACCCTATATCGAAAACTTGAATAATGGCTTATCGATTTGAATTTTTTGTAGCTGTTAAGTGTTAACTTGAGATCTGGGCATTGGTGGATGTTAAACGAATGGGATGTAAGTGTGGAGTGAATTTAACGGGCCTTCTGGTGTGAATATGGCCCTGAACCTTCATTTTCCTTACAATAAGGGGGAGTTTCAACAAACTCGGCTTCTCTATGAGGGCATAATTCGACCTTCTTAGCTTTTTGTTACTTTTAGTTTACTTTGTCTATAAAAGAAAAAATTGACTTATGATAAAAATAGTCTGTATATGCGAGTCTGTGTTTTTTTCCTCTTGTCGGATCTTTGGGCAAATATCCCATTGTCACGCAACTTAGTATTAATGTTATGCCATTGGATGATACTGCAGCTGTGTATTTCTTTAATTTTCTGCTGTCTGTAATGATTATATGGTGACATTGTTAACTAGTGAGGCTGGAGCGACACTGGCGCAGGGTTCTTCAACGTGCAGCACTGATATATAGTGACAGATACTGGAAAAACGTCAAAGTTTTCCTGAGATAATGTTTTTCTAGACTGCAAACTAGCTATGGCTGCCGCATGCAAACTCCTGCAGTTTCAGTTTGATGGCGATATCTAATGGACAGTGGATCTAGGCAGTGAAATTTGATACACAACTAGGTCGTAAACATAGCTGCGAGTTACATTTGATTATAAAGCTGCATGATATTGGGCACATTTAAAGCACCCTTCACAGAATCATCTTTAAGTAATATATTCTGCATAAAGTAAAATGCAAAAACAATAACAATGTGCTTAGGTAATATCTTATGTGAGTGAATGATTCGCACCGTGGTTTTTGTCGTTTCTAGTAGCGTCACACCCGAGTTTCCATGTTTACGATAAAGTTTGAAAGAAACTGGATGTATGTGAGGTACGAGCTGAGGTTGAAGCAAGAGTTGAGCCTGGCGCGTATAATACAGCGTATTATAACCATACGACAGCACTTCGAGAGATGAAATTAACGCTTTATTGGCTCTGAGAATAGAGAAATTACCGATGAAGCAGGCCGTGGAGTAGCGCGTGATATTATGGCACGCGGCTAGTACCTGTCATGCGACGGGCACGCGACTAGTACCCCGTTAAATATAGGATATATGTCTGGAAATCTGTGAGATAGAGCAGAGGCTTTATGGTTTCTGGACGGAGCTCCTTGTTTTATTATTTTTATTATCATAACCATATTTTGGTATTTAGGAAATAAAGTTGGGTGCTCAGTTCGAAAATTGTTACGAAATGAAACTGACAGTGCTAAGTTGAACCCATTGTTGCGTGCACTCGATGTTCCAGTGGTTTCCTTTCATGTTACGCCTACTTCATGTGTATTTATTGCAGATACTGATCTGTTGTTTATAGATATAATCAACAATTTAGGTACTAGCTACATTGGACTGATGGCTGCTTAGCTTCCGTAGTGTCTAGGAATGTTTCAGATCTCAGTTACAGGTTGCCATGATGTCTGCACTACGTTGTGTGCTCATTTCTTGTGCGGTTACGCTAAAATAAAGAATCTGACACAATTTAATCTGAATTCCGTATGAAACGTAAGTTAATAGGCTGCTCTCATTCTACAAAATAAAGAATCTGACAAAATTTAATCTGAATTCCGTATGAAACATAAGTTAATAGGCTGCTCTCATTTCACAAAATAAAGAATCTGACACAATTTAATCTGAATTCCGTATGAAACATAAGTTAATAGGCTGCTCTCATTCTACAAAACAAAGAATCTGACACAATTTAATCTTAATTCCGTATGAAACATAAGTTAATAGGCTGCTCTCATTTTAGAAAATAAAGAATCTGACACAATTTAATCTGAATTCCGTATGAAACGTAAGTTAATAGGCTGCTCTCGTTTTACAAAATTTAGTCAGAATGTGTTTTATTATCTGGAAGATTCACAGAGTGAATAGACTGACGGACATAACCAAAAGGTGAACAGTCGTGAAAACGGCGCGTAAAGCAAAGCTGTTGATAAAACTCCTTTCAGTAGGTCCATTTGTCGCAGTGTTGTAGTTGTAATTTTAAACATTATTCGTAATTGTTGAAAGTACTGAATCCAAGCACTGTGTAATCTCTTTCTGGCCTGATTATATCTATCAGTAATCACAGTGGTGTATATTTTAACTTATGTGTATGTCAGCTCAAAGAATATAAGTAATCCAAATATGTAAGAGTTCAGTTCATACCTCCGATAAATACATGTTCCATTATAATAATAAATCGGGTAATGCGTTAAGAGAAAGATTTGAGAACTGCGCTCTTCTGGGGTATAACGCAGCGTCGAGAGGTAATCCTTTACCGACGTTTCGGGACAACGTATCGGTACCATCTTCAAAGGTCGATAAGTCTAAGAAGCCTGCTCTTCTTAGACTTATTGACCCTTGAAGATGGGACCGATACGTTGTACCGAAACGTCGGCAAAGGATTACCTCTCGACGCTGCATTATAGCCAAGAAGAGCGCAATTCTCATCAGCATCGCGGCGGAAGCCTGAAGTCAAGAGAAAGACTTCTTGTCTCTTCTGAGAATCTTTTAAAGCACATAAATACGCGGTTCATATATTCTGTGGGCGGGGGGAGGGGTTGCTTGAGGGTTTCGAACGTTAAACATACTGTTTTAAACGAGTTAATAATGCCACTGTCTACTCTTGCCGTTGTTCTTGTGATGTGGAGCGACGCGTTTTCGTTTGCATAAATTGCTTAATAATGGATGCAGATATCTTTGTTATTAATTGCAAATTTAGAGAAATACGAAGTTGGCTGTACAATAGAGGCAAATCTGTAATTATTCATCGCCGGATCGAAGTTATAGTTTTGTGCGTTGGAAGAGGCTAATGAAGATTTGAAATTACCAGTCTGTAAAATGGGTTGGTAACAGAAGAGAATGTGAAAGTCATATATGCAAGCTGTATTCATCAAGTCGAAAATTCCATTAAACATGAAAGAGAATATATGAATGTGTTATCCTCTGAAACGTTTGAGTTCTTGTATAAAACATCATTTTTAATTCTGCGTGTTTTTAGTGTAAAGTTACAAAATTGCAACTGAAAAGCGGGATAAAAAAAGAAACACCGTATTTTTTTTTCTGGTCCAGAAGGAAGCCATCGGATTTTTAGACAGCTTCGCACAAAACACACGCTCGCTCGCGCACGCAAAACACACAGACACAGACACACACACACACACACACACACACACGCACACACACACACACACACAATAACTATCTAACTGCATGCATCATAATCCCCTTGAAAAAATAAAATTCCCTCACACACTTGTACGTTTAATCTTACAGTTACGTTTGTGCGAAATATTAAAATATATAAAAGTGTAATGTTACCTGGTATTTGGGATGGGTGTGAAACGTGTTTATGGATCCGGTAATATTCGAAAAAATGGCGCTGTGGAGATTATTTAAATCTGACAATAAGGGAGAGATAAGTACGTAATGAACTGAGTAATTTGTAATCTGCATGAAAAATTATAGTGTAAGTAAACAGGGGAATGTTGACATCCAGCGCGCATGGGGGAAATTTAAAAGAAAAATTATAATAGTTTAATGACCACGAAGCTCGAAGAGACCGTTCAGGAGTTTTGGGCGTGTTTGGGAGGATAATATCAAAGCGGGTCTTTCAGATGTAGAATGTTGCATTTATGAACACAGTAAACCTTCTGCTTTTATAGTCCGTATGCGCAAGAAATTCCTTGACCCCCTAATGAGTATAAACCTTTCATGAAACACTTCGTGCACCACTAAGTTTAAAAAAGCACCCGCTTACACTGTGGTCCCGTCGTCGTCTGTTATGCTGCAGGTTTCCTCGACGCTTTTTCTGTGAACTGTTCGGCGCGTGCTCCATCGTTCAGACATTGTCGTTGGTATTTTTGTTCTTCAGGGCTTGACAGACCTTAGGAGGCCCGGGCCTCTTCAATGTCGAGGCTTCTCGATCACACTTAGACACACCACGCTAGGTAGAGATACCTGACAACACACAACAGTCACAACAGACTTCCATGCCACCGGCGGAATTCGAACTTGCAATCCCAGTAAGCAAGCGGCCGTAGATCCACGCCTTAGACCGCGCGGCCATCGGGGTCGGCTGTCGTTAGTATTAGGAGCGCTTAACCTTTTAAAGCCTAGCGGAAACTTTACATACGACCAGGTTTAACATTAAAAAATTCTACGTGGTGCCAACATTGCGTTTATGTGTTTTGTACGGATCTCAGAACAAACAGCAACTTTTGCCTTATAAAACATTAAGAGACTGGTTTTTATAACCGAAGTGGAAGTGTTTACAGCGCGGTACGCACTGAGTCCTTATATAAAACAGATACGCTTCGTCTTTAAAAGGTTAAATATCGCCGTAGTGAATACCTGTGTTAAGACTGCGAATTATAAGGTTATCGTATAGCTGATTTCAGCTCCCTGTTCGTGTCTCTTAGGCCCAGATATTTACAGCCGTGTTCTGCTACATCTATAGTGTATACCTATATTTGTCCCCTTACAGCGAGAGCTCAGTTTTTATACTTAGAGCAACCGAGGAGTAATTTACTTTGCTGTCTTTCGCAGAGTGCAGTAAACCTCCGGCTGTTATTGTTATTTTGTGCCTCCGTTCACTCATACGGGTAACACCATTGAAAGAATTAAGTTTTTGTGTCTGTTGAGCAGTGTGATCAGTGGCCACCTGCAAATTCTCTAATTAATTACGTGTAAGCGCTCAGCACGGTACAACATTTTGTGTGTGTGTGTGTGTCGCGCTCGCCTTTCTGGAGCTGATTTGTTTGTGTTGGGGTGTTCATATCTAGTGAGCGCATGACGTCTTATTCACTTGTAAATGGCGGCCGGAGGTGCCTGTCACACAGTATTATTTGCTCAGCTGTAATTAGTATCTGGGAGATGATTTGCGCCGACGTTATCATTTTATGATGAGATGGAAAGCAAGAAAATTGTGATGCTTCAACGCGTTCTTCAAACTAATTTCACTGATGTACTTCTGCAGTGATATTATTCGAGGGTTCTGATGTAGAATTATGTTCTGAAATGTGAATCCTTTTTTGTGTGCGTTTGGTGTAATGGGTGATCGATCAGTTGGAAGGCTTGTACCTTCTGAAGACAACACAAACAGAACAACAAGCGCAGTAAAATCGTACGTCGAGTAGCATAAGAACACACGATCTCCTTTCTTTCTTTCTTTCTTTCTTTCTTTCTTTCTTTCTTTTCTTTTCTTTCTTTTTTCTTTCTTTTCTTTCCTTCCTTCTTTCTTTCTTTCTTTCTCTTTCTTTTCTTTCTTTCTTTCTTTTTTCTTTCTTTCTTTCTTTCTTTTCTTTTTCTTTCTTTTCTTTCCTTTCTTTCCTTCTTTCTTTCTTTCTCTTTCTTTTCTTTCTTTTTTCTTTCTTTCTTTCTTTCCTTCTTTCCTTCTTTCTTTCTTTCTTTCTTTCTTTCTTTCTTTCTTTCTTTCTTTCTTTTCTTTCTTTTTCTTTTCTTTTTCTTTCTTTTCTTTCCTTCTTTCTTTCTTTCTTTCTTTCTTTCTTTTCTTTCTTTCTTTCTTTTCTTTTTCTTTCTTTTCTTTCCTTCTTTCTTTCCTTTCCTTCTTTCTTTCTTTCTTTCTTTCTTTCTTTCTTTCTTTCTTTCTTTCTTTCTTTCTTTCTTTCTTTCTTTCTTTCTTTCTTTCTTTCTTTCCTTCCTTCCTTCCTTCCTTCCTTCCTTCCTTCCTTCCTTCCTTCCTTCCTTCCTTCCTTTTTCTGCCTACTCATTATAGGTGTGTTATTGTTGCACCTGATCACACTCAATGACGCGCGGACGCACGCATGCACGCACGCGCGCGCGCACACACGCATATCTCGGTTTTCGAGCTGTCAAAGACCGACCACGCGGCCTTTGTGTTCGGCCTGTACTAATGTTCTGAGTGTAATGTAAATGATGTAGTGCAGTGGACCTAATTGTTTATTATCTTGCCTTTAATTGTTTCGTTGCGTAGTCCTTACCTCTTCTACCTACTCACAGCAGGTGTCGAGGTTGTTTATTTTCACTTGATCACACTCAGACACACACCACAGTCTGTAGCACTCTGGACGAGGGATCGGTCGGTCGCAGACACCTCTACGTGACAACACAAAACACTCACAAGAGATAAACATCCATGCCCCCGCTGGGATTCGAACCCACGATCCCAGAAAGCGCTCGGCCGCAGACCTACACCTTAGTCCGCGCGGCCAGTGGGATCGGCTGCCTTTAATTGTTATTTTTGTTAAATTGTTCGTGTATTTACCTCTGTTGTGATTCAGTACCAGAAACGTACTGATAACATATTGCTCATAATGCCAGTTTACAACAGAGTGTACATTCCGTGACGCAGACCGATATACTCTGTACTCTTTACTAGATTTTACTAGTATGATTAAATCGAGGGCGACGTGAGCAGGGTATGTGACAGGCACGAGAGAAAAGATTATATTCAACATTTTTGTTGAAAACTGCCACGCGAAGAAACCTGTTGGGGGTTTTTAGGCGTAGTTTGGCGCATCACAGGATCCAGTGGCGGGTTCTTTTGCGTACGGCGATTAACTTTTCATGTTCATAAAATGGGGAATTTTGCGAACAGTTGAGCGCCTTTTAACTTCTTCTCGAGAAAAAATCTGCTCCATGGAATGAGTGAGGGGATGAGGGAGTTAGTTAGTTAGTTAGTTAGTTAGTTAGTCAGTCAGTAAGTTGGTTTATTAATTGTCTGTTAAAGTAATCGCGTATCTTATTAGTTATCCAACCAGATTTTTATGTCGTTCTCCCATACCGATTTTCAAGCAATGCGTTTAGGCAATATGGTGGCTTGGACAGATACAACGAAATCGGTGAATAATTTGCAGTTTTTTTCTCGAGTTTCACCCAGAAGCTCTTAAAATTAACAGAGAGCCAATACCGATTCTGATTATTTGGTGTCTAATGCCCAACTTTTTATTTAAAAAAAACTGATTTTTGTGCTAAATTTATCGGTACGCCACTGGTGAAACTCAGCTTATTACAACGTGATATTTGCTTCCTACACAACTTCGCCCCCGCCATCAATAGAGGCCGATGAGGCATGGTAAATTATGACGAAGTGAGCATTCGAAGTCATATAAGGAAAGTTAATTTAGGAGAGTCGTGTTTTGTTCCGAGTTGGAGCGGTTAAAGTCACTAAGTTCGGTGACATGTATTAAATTGAATACACGTATGTCAGTTAGTGTAGAGAGAACTGTTTTTACTTCCGGGTGTGTCATATTCAGCTGCCTTGTCTGAGCAATTTTGCTTGGAATGGCAGGTAAACACGAGTGTGCTGTAAGACATGTATAGGAAGCTTTCCTGGTTGGAGGGGGGGGGGGGGGTAAACACCTTTATACTTTGACGTGTATATGGATATCCTTTTTGTTTTGAGTAATGAGTAAACACGGGCCTTCTTTGGTATGGTTTAGTGTGTTTGCTAGATCGAGTCCTTTCAGATGAAGGTACCTATTGACGTATTTTCCTTAACTAGAATTTCTAGCCGTCGTTCCATGGGGTAGAAACCCCGTGGCCTAACCTTGTTCCTGAGGACAGATTTTGATTATACTTGGCATGGCACATGTCATAATAAACCTAAAACAACTGCCAGAATTTCTCTTTCCTACTTTTATTTTCTGGTGAGTTATGGCTGCCACTGACACGCGCGCGCTGGCTTTTATTGCGTGGATAAACGTTGCTTACACACACACTGGATGATTGAGAGTTTGTGGGCATGTGTCAAGAACTCGTTGAGAACATTTTGGGTATAAAATACAAAGAATCGTCAAATTCGCCACCGTTTTGGAGTAGCTTCATTTAAATTTCTTCTGTCGTGTGTGTGTGTGTGTGTGTGTGTGTGTGTGTGTGTGTGTGTGCGTGTGTCTGTCTGTCTGTCTGTCTGTCTGTCTGTCTGTCTTTTCCGTGGAGCCTTCAAAGCGTCACAAGGCGGAGGCTGTAACCGCCTTCCCTTGTGTCTCTCATTAATTCCGACGGTAAGACACTGATAACAGGGAAACGAGATGGCAACATTTACTAATGTAGCGTATGCCGATTTACATTTATTGCGCGGCTTCTATGATGAATGTCTAGAGCTGCGTCTAGGGAATACTGCCGTCGGCATCCAAATCGGAGGAGATCCTGCAGACAGACACGTGTTTGCAACGGCACGCCACAGTCTCGGGAAGCTTGCCACAAGCACGTGTTACATGCAGAGACGCAGTGCAGATACTGCATATGCCAATCAGTCGACTAGCGCGTTGGACCCCATATTAAACACTTGGTCCAGACTGCATGAAGGGCAGTTCTGTCTCTTTTGATCTTCAAAAAAAAGATTTAAAGAACATCTTTCATTTAAAAATAACAATTATAACTCTAAATTCTCTCAACTTTTTTTTTAGAAACCGGCCCGCGTTCAGTAAAATTTATGGCATTATGAAAATCTTATCTTGCGACAAAAGGGCACGACGCTTGGACACAATCGAAAGATATTACGTCTGCAGGGAAACAATAATGAGTACTGAATTGTATTATAAACACACAGTTACATGTAACGGTATTTGACAGTGTAATAAAAAGAGGTCGTTCACTAACGCTACTATTTCTATATAAAGCTCGGCTTAAAACATATAACAGCAGTCGACTCTGGCCAGCAGTACGATAAACAAGCACCGGACATACAGAAACATCAAAACCGTTCAACCAAAACACATCTTAAATACTCCACTCCTGTGAGTAATCTTACTTCGTAAATATAATGATAATTGTTTGTGTCGTAATAAAATTCAATTCGAATTTATTTACATCGTTAATAGTAAAAATCTTTTTGTATTTTGTAGGAAGTGCAATCCACTAGCACTACCAGACTTTCGTACATACGAACTATGTGGTCTCTCAGAAGGCCTACGTAGACGTGGACATTATCAGAAGTACCGGGTGTGCCGAAAGTATATGCACATATTCCAGCTTGCAGACCAGTCGAAAGGTTGTTTTGCAAGACGACCACCTGCAACATATTGAGTCGATGCCGGGGTTTTATACTAGTACTCCTTCATGTATATTCATCTATTAACCTGTACAGCTGACTCCTTGTCTCACTTTTTTAAACATTGCTTTTCAAAAACAATTTTCCCTTTTATTTTTTGTAAATACTTTGACAACATTTTAACATTTACTTTAGTTTTAACGTTTTACTTAGGCTATATATATATATGTATACAACATTTCTAATTGGTATAGTAATTAACCGATGTAAAAGGGGAGATCTCCTACCTGCAACACACGGGGTTTCCAGCTTACAGTTTTTGTTATGGCCTGATGAGGGCTCTTTTATGAGCAGGAACCAGTTGCGAATAAAACGTGTGTTGGAACGACTTGATGGGTCCGATTGCGTAATTAAAATAAATACATACATGCGCTCTTCTGAGGTATAACGCAGCGTCGGGGAGTAATCCTTTACTGACGTTTCGGGACAACGTATCGGTCCCATCTTCAAGGGTCAAGATGTCCAAGAAGTCTGCTCTTCATGGACTTCTTTATCCTTGAAGATGGGACCGATACGTTGCCCCGAAACGTCGGTAAAGGATTACGACTCGACGCTGCGTTATACCCCAGATTAGCGCAGTTCTCATCAGCATCGCGGCGGAAGCCTGAAGTCACGGAAAATACATACGTAGATGATTATGTTGGGTTGTGTACATCTCGACAGGTTTGATAACAGTTTAACAATAGTGGAGACGTTACGCTAGTGAAATTATTATTGAAGACAACTCTTTTTGTCGCTTGGTTATACGTTTGTTACGCCAAATGCATAAAAGGAGTGCGAAATGTCTTCGTTGGGACGCATCATATTGAAAAACACATTAAACAAAACAAATATTCCATTGCAACTGTTGAACTGAGAATAGCATGCAGAATGCTGAGTGCATTGTTCGAAAGGATCATAAGAAAGGCAGCTGCAGATGGAGGGGAGATTTATATTAAGCGCGCGCGCGTGTGTGTGTGTGTGTGTGTGTGTGTGTGAGGACGGAGTTTTAAAGCAGGTTCTGTACCAGTGTTTGTCTTTTGAAATACACATTTTTGTTTAGTGTGGAGTTCGGTACTGTAAAAATTGGGATTCCTGCAGATAATGAGTTTCACAGCGAGGGGTATGGTTTCTGTTTACTACGAGAGTGGAGCAGACTTGCTGACTTAATGTTCGCTTTGTACGGTTAAGGTATGGCTGTTAAGGTGGTGAACAGATGCCCGTGTAACTACTACGTGATTAAACTGCCGTTTTAAAATGCTGTTCCTTTCGTTTATGAATCCGTTGTGTGGACACTGCGTAGAAACTCCGGCTGTATAAAAGACAGGAAATTTCTTGACCAGCTGAGCGCATGTCAGCTTCTCCAAGGCTCCTGCACTGCGTGTTTGGATGGGTGGACGATTTTTCCCAAGAAATGATGCGACTGCTGTTTCCAGCACTGCGGTTTGTCCCATTGTTGAAAGTATGAAACGTAACGCGCCTGTGTCTTATAGCGGAACTGCATTACAGCGTGATGGTTTCGAATTAGTTTCAGCTTGCTTTTTCGCTGTTGGTAGCACTGGCGGAGGGGGGTGAGGGAGGATAGGTTAGCCTTCTGTCCTTATCACTAGAAGTTACTTTTGGGAGTGTATTTTTGTAACGAGACTCTTTTAAATCGGTTTCAGACTGCGGTCTAAAAGGAGGGATTGTAGGAATCCGACGAACGTTAGATCTGAGTGCAGCAAGTGACGATCAGGGATGGTGGCTTTTTGAAGTAAAGCAAATAATGAAAACGATGAAGTAGAACGGGTCAGTAATGTTTATTATGAGAACATCTAGCTTCTCTTACGCAATTAACCCTTAGACCTACCATCTCAAAGCAGTGCAATAGGTTTGTACAGACCCACACCGACTTACGCAGTAGTTCCGTGCCGAAAGGTCCGGCGCAAGTCCAACTCTTGTACAATCCAGAGTTCAGGGTTCATGTGGCAACCTGTGTATGCATATACAAGAGAGTCCAGTTTAAATTTAGGGTCCACCACACTGAAACATGATCTGCCGCAGCATATTGCCCCACCGCCTGTATTATCGCCCAACATCATTCTTCCGCCACCTTCTTCTGTGTTATCGCCCAACATCATTCTTCCGCCACCTTCTGTGTTATTGCCCAACATCATTCTTCCGCCACCTTCTTCTGTGTTATCGCCCAACATCATTCTTCCGCCACCTTCTTCTGTGTTATCGCCCAACATCATTCTTCCGCCACCTTCTTTTTGCTTTTTTATTTCGGCAAGAAATAAAATCGGCGGACGTTTAAAAATTATTTCCTTTTAGTTTTTAAAAATTGGGTAACTGTAAAATTGCATAAGTTCAAATTTCTCAAGTCGGGGAATGTCTGCATTATATTTAGACTGATTATGGATTATTTAATGACGCTTATCAACTATACTGCCAAGCGCGACTGAGGAAGATTGCGAACATAAGGTAGTGCCCAGGATGAAGTTCTATCACGCACCTTTCAAACACAACTTACCTCTTCATAGGCATCTTTGCTTGAGAGATCGTTGGTATGGTTTCATATTTGGTAGAGCTGTAATCCATGTGAAATGGATGATGCAGTCTACGTTAGCTACTTTTTCAACGCAACTCACTGTTGTAGAATGGCCACTCAGTGGGCAGAACGGTCGCCTTTGAGTAGTCAGTACTCTTGAATCATATTCTCTGGTTCGTGGTTTGATACTCGGCCCGACGACGTCTATTCTCTCTGAGCTCTACGGGGTTTCTAGTTTCAAAATATTGTCGTGTAGGAGCTTCCTTCACGCTAAGTCATTTTAAAACTCATTTTGCACAGGGACTAAACATTTTAGAGTGTACTTTGTTAAAGTGTTTGCGAAACGTATTGTAAGGTAAGGCCTAGTTATAAACTTTAGGCGTATTCACGAAGTGTGTGTTATGTTTTATGCTGATATTCTTATAGAGCTAACTAAATTGCGAGAAGTCATTATTTAAGCAGGAATAGCGGTAAATTCTGCAACATCGATAACATATCTCAAGCTCCTGTAATTGTCGTAGTGCATAGCGGATATGAGCATGTGCTTCATTACTGTTTCACAGACGGCTAGACAGTATACAGACGTTGCCCCAAGACGAAATAGACCTTTTAGTGTCGCCGTATGGGTGCCTTAGTCCATTATTCATTATCTTGCGGACGTAGAACGTCAACTTCTTGATTAGGATGCATATGTTAACAGACTGAATGTTTTTTCAAGGAACTAAATTAAGTATGAGGTGATTACGTTATTGAATAAGGCATCATAATATGGCCTGGCAGTGACTTACATGTCACTCCATGGTGTATTGTGCCGCGCTGGGCGCTCTTATGGTAAAGGGAAAGAAGCCAAGACATGTGCAAGCAGAGGACTGTTGGTCTGAGCACGTGGGGGTAAGATCTTCCAGTCAAGGAGACGTACGAATGTAGCAGAAGTACTGAGCACTGCGAAGCATAATGCAGAAACACAGGCAAACCAACAGCCTGGATGCGAGTGCCATCTGAATTCGTCTGGAGGATTGCACCCTAAGCAGGAGACTTCTCATATTAGCCAGGGCGGTAGTATTGAATTACAGAATTTTTTTTTTTCCATTTAAAGGTGCATTGACATATTTTAGGCATTGTTCACGAAGTAAGAAAGGAACGCCTTATGTGGAGACCGTTTTCGTCCTGTACCGTAGGCCTAACTGTTCGTCTGTGACGAAGTAGCAGCGTCGAAATCGTGTGCCAGATTCTTGTGAAATTTTGTGCTGGAGGTCTTTAAAAAGAAAGTTACCGAGTAAGCGTGAGATGAGTGGAAACCAGGCCAGTGACGGACATACTTTACTTGAGGGTGTACCCTTAACTTTATATTGTTATCACCGTGCATTTTCGTCATGAACTAATAAATCACCAGCTAATGCACTATTAGAACAGTTTGTATTAAAGCATGTACAAACCCCTACATATGTTTCGACGAGAAAATCGTCATCTTCAGGGGGTCATTGATTGGTGTGTAAGTCCACTTAGGCGTCCATATGTTAAGATTACGTTGAAAGTTAAACTCACTGGATCTTGCAAACACTGTACACACGAATCCTTAAAATGGTCTTAACATACGGACGCCTAAGTGGACTTATACACCAATCAATGACCCCCTGAAGATGGAGATTTTCTCGTCGAAATATATGTAGGGGGTTTGTACGTGTTGTAGTATCAACTGTTAGAATAGTGCATTAGTTGGTAATTATTAGTTCCTGTACACGTAATTTTTCATATTTTTTTACTTCTTTAGGTGAAACTTGGTAGAGGAGACGCAAAGTAACGCCCTTGGGCAATCGGACTTCTGTTAAAATCGCTGCAGTGAAAGCCGTGCTTTACTTAGGGGTGTACGAGTAAATGATTTTCTGTCCGTACTTCCCACGTTTGATGTCCGGTCTGGGTGGAAATCTGTATATAAGACGTGCACCTAATGCTGTTGCGCGTTTGTCAGCTTCCTGAACATTGGTTTAGGAAATGCCTTAGTTTCCTTTTGGGCGTAAATGCCATCACATTTACGTGCGCACTATGAAACCGTAAGGCATTTTGAACATAAAGAACGCCTTGGTGAAGTCCCAAGTTCTACGTCACAGAGTCTGCCATTTTAATTCTTGTTTTTGAAGGGTAAGCTGTGTTTTTAACCAATATTTTTGTCACATTTCATCTCGGTGTTGTTTTAGAAGACGGTGCTGACGAAAATATTTGGACTTCTAAGTAAGTATGAGACGATGAAGTAAATCACGTAACGAGGAGCTTCACGTTTTAATCTTTCGTTAAATGTTGTTAGAATATCGGGTTGGGAAGGATGTGATAGGCGAGGCGTGTTGATGAGTAAGGCAGACTTAGTCACAAGACCTGATGGAAAGAGGTCATGTGAAAGACATGGGAGTTGATGTATGGGTGTTAGTTAAATGAATTTTAAATAGGATGAGGTATCTTGTAGCTCAAAGTAGTTTTAAAGTTGCTTTTCTTCCCGTTTCCACTTTATGCATTGATTACAGCATCTTCGGTTGACACGTTACGTTCGGCTTTTATAATTCATTATCCTTATTTGTTATGTTGACCCATTATTACTGTGTTTAAGTAGCAGCATGGACCGTGTGATGAAACCCCTGCTCTGTGTGTGAGCTAGTATCTGTTGTTATGTCATCTAAATACGCAGCCCTTGAACGTCACACAGTTTCGTGTATAAAAAACGCACCAGTTGTAGTTAGGCCGTTTTTCATTTCAGTTCTCTTTTCAATGCTTTGTAGAGCCATAAACCCACAAAATCACTGTGCTATTGTTATACAAGTACTAGTGTGAATACGCTCTGAAATTTTTCAGTTCTATACTCGTATGTGTATCACATGTCAACACAAACGTCATTTCGTCTGATTCATAGTATCACATTTAATTTAATGTAATTCAGTATAACCGTTGTGATTCCGGTATTTGTTAATGAAACATAATTCTGTAAAATGATTTGTAATTTGGGATCTAACTAGTTAGCACTTTTATCTGTTAGTGACATTAAGCTTCACAACAGCATTTTCTGTCATATTATCGTAGTTTCAGACGACATCCCTACAGTAAAAGGAGAGTTGATAAAACTGCACGAAGAGGATCTGCATCATTCGTACTTGTCATTCGATATTATTAGCTGGCTAGTATAAAGGGGATGGAGTCGATGGGGCGTCTAGCACGCATGAAGGAGATGAGAAATATCTCTGTATTTTTGGTCGGAAAACCGGAATAAAATATAACCACTCAGAAGATCCAGGCGTAAGTGGGTGGGTCATGTAACATAGGCTAGATACTGGTTGTGGGGGGTATGAACGCGTTCCCACTTCCCGTTTCGCTGAGAGGCGGGAAATCTCTTGTGACCAGCTGAGCGACTTCCGGTGTCCGAAGTATTATGCACCATGTAATTGGCTTAATCTGTTCATCTCGCGTGTAGTGTAGGGTTTCCGGAATTCATTGATACGGCATATTTCCAACACCCACACCCCCTCTCACGATTATTTTGATTTCTTACATGCAAGTGTTGTCAATAGCTGAGCTGTGCACTAAATGTCGCTTTCATCTGATTTTTAGCGGCTTGTTCGAGGGCTGTCGTGTTTAACAACACAAAATGGATGTCCGACTGTCAGTTGTCTTCCCCCTTCCGCTCGTATTTGGCGCGTTTGTAAAGTTGCGTAAAGCGACTGTTGGCTATAAAACAAATAGAGTTTCATTTCCCTTTTAAGACCTTTGATTTTTAAGAACCTTGATACAAGATGTTATAAATTTATCACATCCTTCGGCCTAATAAGGCGATTTTGAAATCTAGTGCCCTGTATTAGATGTTATTATAGACATCTTGATTGTAACTATGCAAGGTTAACTTTAAACATTTAAAGTCGTTTAATTTCGGATACATCAACCTGTAGTGACCTTAGTTTTGAAACCCGTGTTCCCTTTGTACAATGACAGCATTGTTTATAAAACGGTTTATATGGTATTCCTTTGTTAAAATATGATCGTGAATCAGAAGGAGTTTGTTCCATACTACAGCATCTTGAAACCCGGGTTATTCGTACAGTTTCAGCAGCAATGTGAACTGCCACGCTATTGTGGGGACTACTCGGTCTATGTGCACCTACTAAAGTAAGCAGGGATTTTGCCGTTCCTATTGTTAGTAAAACTGTAAATCAAGTTCTTTGGCCAAGTGTTCGCAATATTTTAGAAGTAGGCGTGCCAACACATCTATGTTTTCAGAAAGAAGCCGATGTCCGGGGCAGATGCGTTACATTTGCATAGCCAGTTTACCGTTATTAACCCTTTAAAGACGAAGCGTATCTGTTTTATATAAGGACTCAGTGCGTACCGCGCTGTAAACACTCTCCACTTCGGTTATAAAAACCAGTCTCTTAATGTTTTTATAAGGCAAAAGTTGCTGTTTGTTCTGAGATCCGTACAAAACACATAAACGCAATGTGGGCACCACGTAGAATTTTTTAATGTTAAACTTGGTGGTACGTAAAGTTACCGCTAGGCTTTAAAAGGTTAAGTGTTATTTTCTCGTTTTGTGCATTTTTTAAATTTTACACTTATTAAGTACTTTAAATCCTTGCTTGTTTATGGCTTTTGCGGTTGATTAATTCAGTTGAAATATTATTTATTTTTTGGAACAACATGTTCTGTTAAGTACCGATTTTGTCTACCTTCAATTGTTATGCCACAGAATTTGCAGAAGCTCTGTATAATACTCACTCCAGAAGTATTACGGTGTATTTTATGAGAAATGCCGCCACAGAATGGGCGGTGTGGCCAGTAGAAGTTGAATTGCAGTAGGCCGTTATATGTTCTAGTAGCCTTCACGTGAATTGTAGACATTCATACAACAGCAGACAGTATATTGATTGTCGAATGGGACTGGGAACATCAGCTGAAGGGCGTTCACCCGTCTCCAATTATGTGCGAGCCATTTACTGTGCTGTGCTGTCCTGTCCTGTCCTGTCCTGTTCTGTCCTGTCATGCTGTAAGAAAAACAGGAATATCCGGTTCGGCTTCAGCGTAACGACTTCCAGTTCGCTTTGTTCCATGTATTGAACGACTCTGAGGCTGTTTCAACGAGCGAGTAACACTCCTGCTTCGTGTGCGGGAGGTACCAGGTTTATATCTTGGCCCGGAGACAGGATATTCTGATTGAGACATCTTGTGACTTTTTCTTCAGTTCGTCATTCTGATCTCTGGCCACTGTATGGTACTTTTTTATTCTCATTATCTTCAGATCGTCTGCAACCTCATTATTCCATCTTTCCCATGGTCTTCCTGTTCCCCTTGTTCCTTCTGTTCTGGCAGTTACTATTTCTTTTGGCATTCTTTCGTTATTCGTCCTTTGATGTGTCCATATAATTTTAATCTAAGCGATTTTATAAATTTTACAATGTCTTCCCCTTGTAATATATCCTGTATTTTCTTGTTCTCATTTTCGGCTTTATTCTTATTTTACGGCACCATATGTGGTTGTTACAGTCTTCCTTTCGAATGCTCCAAAAACATTCATTACTTTGTTGTAATGTTCTATAAATTTTTAATTTGGTATTTCGGGACAAAATTTTAGATCTGAAAAGTGTATTATGTAGGGAATATGCGCAGCGTGCTGTCATAGTTGGTAGAATGAATTTGTGTACACGTTTTGTTTCCATTACCTAGAACTGAGCCCAAGTTCCTGAAGCTGTCAGTTCCTTCAAATTTAAAATCATCTGTTATTATGTCGTGCAGATGTCTTTTAACTTGTGCAGGGGACATTTTCGTGTATATACTTGGATTTCTCTTCCTTGACTCTTAAGCCCATTTTTTCCCATCAGTTTCAAAGACAGTATTTCTTTTAAAGGTTGAAACTAACAATTTTGGTGTGATAAAATAATAAACGTATACAAAGGATGAGGTTTCATTTCATGTATGTGGTTTCTTCCAAAGAACTCAAACGTACACAGCTCGATCAAGCGAGTTGTCACTTTGGTAAGTTTTCAGGATGTGCCCAGTTTGAACATCTACAGGCTGCATACTACCGTGGCGTGTGTCTCGTAGTATTGAAAATGAATGTTACAGGCCTATACCTTGAAATAGTCCACGGCTTTTTATGCTGCCTTTTATGATTCAATCGTAGGCCTGTCGCATTCAGCAGTACGACACTAAACTCGTTTATGCCGTTTTGTAAACTAACAAATGCTCAGCCGGCTGTAAACGGAAAATTTGATGCGAACGGCACCCAGTGTCGTGTCGAATCGCTTCAAGGTGTTCGTATTGGGTCTCTTAAAATAATCCGCTGCTGTTTGGTTTTTCGCCTTTCCGTTTTCGAATTTTTTAAAATATTGTTAATCGTCACACTGTAACTTTGTTTAATTTGAAGATACGTAGGTCTGTATATTTAAGAAGTGGAGTTAGTGAAATGTTCTGTAGGCATACCAGTGTACTTGAAAAATCGATCCGACAGTACTTATCACACCGACCCTCATCGATATATTGAGATTACAAGACGTATTTCAACTGTGTAGTTTTCCAAATGATAGTCCCCGGATTAGTACACCCTGTAGGATCACAATTTTATATAATTTGTGTTTACACTTACATTTTGAATGTAATTCAGTAGTCGTAGGGAGCAAAAATTAGAAGTTGCGTATTTTTAAGTTCGTATGGCTCACTTACGTGGTTGGTTTAACCTTTTAAAGCCTAGCGGTAACTTTACATACGACCAGGTTTAACATTAAAAAATTCTGCATGGTGTCCACATTGCGTTTATGTGTTTTGTACGGATCTCAGAACAAACAGCAACTTTTGCCTTATAAAACATTAAGAGACTGGTTTTTATAACCGAAGTGGAGAGTGTTTACAGCGCGGTACGCACTGAGTCCTTATATAAAACAGATACACTTCGTCTTTAAAAGGGTGAAGTAGCTTCAGTTGTCAGTAGAAAATAAAACGACACTCTCAAGTTAAGACTAGAGTAGTTTAAGCCCTTTACTCCTGTGTGCAGATGGTGAGTACCTGTTCCGTAGGCAAGTAGGCCTGCGTTATGTTGCAACGTTCAAGGAATTTAGTCCGTTACTGGCATTCGGTGGCAATGGATAGGGTATATTTGTTGCTCTCTGCCATTCATTAACGTATGAAACCTCACTCTTTGCTGCATTTATGTTATTCTTTTATATGTACGTAAGTAATCAGTTCTCATAGAGGGATCTGCGTCACTCGTATCACAACTTATCATGTTATCTTAAAAGCATCACGTTGCTGTACTCGTGTGATGGTGGCTGCCACTGGTTTTTTTTTTTGGTCTGCTTTCAGTTGGACAGGGATTGCGTTGGTGTATGTTAAGCAGGATTATTCAGCATGTGTAGCACATGAGAGGGGCCACAAATCCTCAGCTGTCAGTGTGATTTTCTAGTTTTGTAAAGCACAGAAACACGGAGGATTTGTAACGTTATACATGGTGAACTTCACTGTGCACGTTTTGTTTCCTTTTTTTAATGTTAACACGTGTTGTGAGAAGAAAAGAGGAGATACAGGTACGGCCTACTGCTGGTCTGGCCTGTGGGCATTGCTGTGAAATTATGCTTGTGCAAGGAAAGTCTGTCGTAAGTTGTGCTTTTGCAAAAATTTGTCTGTTGTGTCTGGATCGCTTTAGACTCGGAGCTGTTCTGTGGTTCATTCTTAATTACTTTATGAATGTTCGTCCCCACAATGTTATCAGGGAAGTAGGAAGGTCTGATGGAGTCGCTCTGGACCCAGTGTTCGTCTGTGTTACAGCCTTACTGTGGTAAGACTGTCGACACACGTATTGGTGGAGAAATGTATGTGGTGGCGGCGGCGGCGGCGGTGGCGGCGGCGTTGTTGTTGGTGGTGGTGGTGGTGGTGTTGGTGGTGGTGATGGTGTAGGTGGTGGTGGTGGTGGTGGTGGTGGTGGTGGTTGTGTTGGTAGTGATGGTCGTAGTAGCAGCAGCAGTTGTGGTGGTGGTGGTCGTCGTCGTCGTAGTGATGGCGGTGGCGGTGGCGGTGGTGGTGGTGGTGGTGGTGGTGGTGGTGGTGGTGGTGGTGGTGGTGGTGGTGGTGGTGGTGGTGGTGGTGGTGGTAGTGGTAGTGGTGTCAGGTTCACTGAGGACACAGGATTGCTGTACATTACAATCTTGCGTGTATGTATACTAGGAATGTTATTGGTCAGATGTGTTGGAGAAGTACGCGTGATATTCTGTCAGGATCGTTAGGGACTTAGAGTTGTTCTGTTAGAACCATGCTTTGAAATGTCAATGTCGCAGATGACTCATTGCCCATACGTCTAATAATCCTACTGAATTAGAAATGTGCGCTGTCAGGAATGTTATGAAGTTCGCACGAGATTTTCGGGGTCTTTTTATCTCTGGCCGACACTATGAAGTTTTCGGTGTTTTGCAAGTGTGAGTTATCCTAAAGGAGATACTATGTGTCAGTAAAGGTAAAGCGTCACCCCATTACATGCCTATGCAGGTACCTTGGGGAGGCGGAGATATAGCTGGGCGCTAGAAGGCGTGGTTTGCTCAGCACTGTTCCCTGGCCGCTTTACCTCCGGGAAAGACCCGGTATCCACTGTACAGGAGGCAGGGTAGGCCTCGGGGTGGGTCTGGACGGGCACGGAAAATCTCTTCCGCACGGGGATTTGTTCTCCGGACTGTCCAGCCAGTAATGAGTTGCTATACCGGCCGCCCTGTATGTCAGTAATGATTTAATGTGTTCCATGTCCGTGCACTATATTATACAAAAAACTTTAAACACCAACAAATGCACAAAGAGTTTATTCTCGTCAATTATAACACACTCCTACATGTTTCGACCCTGCTGGGTCAACGGCAACGGAAGGTTTCTCCCTGAAGATGACCCAGCAGGGTCGAAACAGTTTTTTGTCAGTAATGATGTTCATTCCCTAACAACTTAAATTTATTTTCCATAACATTATGGTAAATCCAGCTTTCTTAGTACAAGTGTAACGCACATAGACCTCTTGTGCAGGAAGTACTCTGTACGATAAAATGTAAAATTATCGAAACAAATCTCAATACGAGATACGACGCTGTCACGGCGATGTTGTTTGAAGATCGAAATCTTCGGGATGCTACTTCCTGTCGACTGTTACTTGGACCTTTCGAAACGTCAGTAACTGTGCAGCAGTCTACGTCGCCTAACATTCTATAAGACTTGGATCTTCATCATTTGAGTAGTTGCAGAGCCGCACAGTACGTGGTCACTTTCCGAAATTACACGCCCTTCTATTGCGGCAACTTCTCCGACACGGATGTTTAGCGGGACAACCTGCACTGTATTTACAGGCGGAAATGCCGTTTGGCAGGTTATCTTATAAAATTCCCCTCTTCGACAAGAAGTACGTGAAGACCTTCAGCTGGATTCTGTCTAACGTTCATAATTAATACGCCTTCACTTAGTAACTTTACGCACTCATGGATAAACAGCTTTTTACTGTTGAATATTCGAATAAAGATGCCTGTTGGCACCACAATCCTATCTTAAGGAATTCTTGTGCATCATATTTATAATAAAGATAGTACCTAATATTGGTTCACTTGCCATACATTTTAATAACGTAAATACTGTGCATAGTTTAGTGACTGAGGTTGTTGTTCGGTGTAATAACTGACCATTAGCTTTATTTTATCCATGCTTAGGCGACGTTCCTTTTTTGTATTGCACTGGACTTTGTATGGTTGTGGAGACTTTTTGACCTCTGGAACCAGATTAAATTTATACAGGGGTAATGAATGGGAAATTTATTTTAGTTTTACTAGATTTTTTGACTTACGAGCAATCTTCGAGCAACGAATTAAGCTCGTGAACCTAGGGGGTACTGTATTTATGCAGTCTTTTGTTGTGTACAGTTAAACTACGAAGGGTGTTCAATAAGTAAGGTTTTCTTGGTCATAAAAAGTAAATGAGAATTAATTGCAACGTTAAGTGTAGCTCATTTATTTTGCTGACGAATCGTTACTTTTTCGGCATAACCCCCAATCACATTGCTGCATTTTTCCCATCTTGGTACGAGTTCAGATACTCCGTTGCGGCAGATATGGGGGTCTTTCATACAGTCCGTGGTGTACCATTTCTTTATGGACAGTGTTTGTGCACTTCCGATTGGCAATCCCAGTGGGGTGGATAAATCTCGAATTTTGACTGGTCGGCTTTCAAAAACCACCCTTCTCACTCTTGCTGCATTTATGTCTCTCCGTGATGTGCGGAACCGTTCTGTGCGGTCGTCCTCATGGATGTACTGCAGTTTTCGAGCTGTGTACCATTTTTAACACATGCACTCGCCGTACGCCATCATCACACACCTCTATCAACTTGCGGCGAATTTCAGATGGGGAAGCATGTTTCGCTCATAAAAATCGAGTCGCTCTATGAAGTTCCTCGCGGAGCCACTTTTCCAATATCGCTGCCATTGCGTGTCAGTTTCTCCCATGAATAGTACTGACAGAGTGACCCTTGCACTATGCAGTGTATGTTACCTCTACTACATGTGATATGTCGTACTGAGAAACAGGGCTGTGGAGTCGGTACACAAAAGTGCCGGCTCCGACTCCAACTCCTCGATTTTTAAAACTGCCGACTCCGACTCCGACTCCTCGATTTTTAAAAGTCCGACTCCGACTCCTTCATAAAATCTCAATATGCATTAATAACGGTAAACCTATAAGACATTTCATCACCACCACGTGAATCATCAGGTTACTTTTTTTACTTATAGCCTATATTTAAGTACAATTGTAGCTATCAGGGTTCTGGGTTTGAAGTATCTAGTTAATATTTTAGATTGAGGTCGGAGTCGGAGTCCGTACATTTTTTCCCCGACTCCGACTCCACCTAAAAATTTCTTCCGACTCCCACTCCCACTCCATCTAAAATTCCTTCCGACTTCGACTCCACAGCCCCGCTGAGAAATAGAGTAGCAGAAAAGTTACAAAATGGGGGGAGCCTTAGTTATTGAACGTGCATCGTACAAGTGTAGCTTTACCAGTCATTATGTTGAAATAATATCAGTGGAAGGACGCTTGCAGGCTACATTTTGCTTTGTTGAGTTTAAATCGTGTTTAACTCACTAATTATGTGCTTACGAATTTCTATGTATGCAAGTTGGAGGCATGAATTCTTCATCACTGGGGATATTTGGCCCGCAAAGCTAGCCAGCGTTGGCAATATGACCTCTTGGCCATAACACACATTTCGGAGCTTTAAGTTGTATGTAATTACCCACCTTTCGCGTCTTTATCCTCTTTTTTTCTCAATTATCTTTTTAAGGAGCCCAGACTCTCAATGAAAATAAGAATTACAGGACTACGATAGGCTGGTCACGATACGAGAATGGAGGAAAGTTCTATGCCTAGGACATTGATGTATATGCTACCTGAAGGACCAAGAAAAGTGGCGAGATGATGTGGGAAAGGATGCAAGGATGCTGGGGATAAGGAGTTTGTGGGTACAACCATGAATCGCGAAGAATGGAGGAAACTTCTGAAGGAGGCTAAGACTCTTTACGGGTTGTAGCGCCGATGATGATGATGATGATGATCATCATCATCCTCCTGTTTTTCTTTCCATAAACATCTCTAGAGGCAGCTGTCCGCACTATGCTACATGGACACAGCCCAGAATACCATAATCCAAATTTTCACCTCCCTGAAAACTCGAGACATCGTATCTGTAATTGCTGCTTGACACTAGAGGCTCTCACACATAACCGTATCGACTCGCCTTTAAAGACAGTGTGCCCAGTGTCTTCCTGAGTGTTTGTCTACGTAGGCGTTATGCAAATGAAAATGTAAAGAGCGTAGAAGAACCAGGTACAATAGCTTGCATGTTTACTAGGGTTTATAAGTACTTCGGATTTTATTTAGAAGACGTTGTGTCTGCGTGGCCATGGAGCCGGTTTGTATACAGCTTGTTGTGTCTAGACAGGGGTGTACAAGTCCCGGGTGACACGTCGCCCGATTGTCTACTTTTTTATGGTATCGCCTAGTATTTGTGGGTCCTTAGTATGTAGCTTTTTTCACATCACTCTTCTGATGCCTAAACTTTTGGATTGGGGGGGGGGGGGCCTTTTAGGTTTCTTCCAGATTTTTGGAAAATTTGTGGATCCCTGATGTAGGCTGTATGAATTTCTCCGAAACCCGTCATCAGAAAGCGTTGCGATAGGTTGAACATTGATACTGGATGATGTTTAATTGTCGGCTCCCAGTAATCCGTACAGATAAGTTTGCGTCATCTTTTATCATTGATCGCCCACAGCGGTAGGCAGACAAACAAATGCAGCAGTTCTGTATAACAGACAGGTTCGAACGTGATCATACATTGTGAAAACACACACACACAGACACACACACTTGCCACACAGAGCGCAATTGTTTATTGTCGTTAGACTAGTACTCATGATGGATCCCAGGGCAAAGCGCAGTGTGTGTAAAGTTCTGAAGTTGGGAAATTTATCGTCTCGAGCAGCAGTCTCACATCAAATTTCTTCATTGATCCGGAAAAGTGACAGCGGATACAATTCCGAATTGTGGTAGAGAAATTAGGTCATTCGGAAATAACAACCGTACGACCTGACAGCGTTAAGAAAGCTTATCCTGTCTTTTTCACCTCAACGCATGAGCGAAAACAGCTTAGAAACGATCGGTGAATTTATGTGCTTCTCTGGTCTGGCGCATTTGAAGCGAAGAATTGCTGAGGTACGTAACCTATTCACTGCGTACAGCTGGTTCGAGGCGAAACATTAGACCTTTCGCTGAGTGGAGAAAATGTGCTCTTATGATATTCCACAGCACTTTCCAGTGAACGGAAATGCTGCTATGCTTGGTACGGTGTTTAGCGAGCAGCCTGCATACCGGTCCAAGTGGTTTGAATGGCGCCACAGGGTCAGGTCAAAAATACACTTGTCCCTGTGCACCCCGCTCATTCTTAACTTCGACGTCAGAGGGAGGTGAGTGGTCAGCTTCACTTTCCTGCCGCTTTACCCACCATGAAAAAAGCCCCCGGTGCGTCTTGTATAACGGCTGTATGGGCATCCGACCCTCTCTGGACACAGGGAGAAAAGAAAACATCTCTTGCATCTGCCGACAATCGAACCACGATTTTGGACCTTCTTGAGTCTTTGGGCGACGACATGTGCAGCGGGCGGTACGATCTGTATGACAGATGCAGGCAGATCGTCTTACGGTTGTTATATGGTAACGAGGCATGTTCAGTGCGTAACGTTCCCTAAACTGTAACGTTTGTATTAACCTTTTAAAGCCTAGAAGTAATTTTTTACGTGCCACTAGGTGCAACATTAAAAAATTCTACGTGGTGCCCACATTGCGTTTATGTGTTTTGTACGGATCTCAGAACAAACAGAAACTTTTGCCATATAAAACATCAAGAGACTGGTTTTTATAACCGAAGTGGAGAGTGTTTACAGCGCGGTACGCACTGAGTCCTTATATAAAAACAGATACGCTTCCGTCTTTAAAGGGTTAATCAAGCATTTTCCTTTTCGGTACGAGGTAACACAACAGATGGCACAAGAATCAATCGTCAGATGCTGTTCGTGCGGTAAGTTGATGTGCAGTGGCAGCAACAGTGGAAACTTGGCCCCTCGAATAGTTGCTCGTGTGATTCGGGCCTTTGTGGGCGAAACAGTCTTTCCTTTTGGGAATTCACCGGTTGATAGAAGTGTGTGATGATAGGATGCACGATATCAGAGAATGGTGCGCAGCGTTGGAAAATGGTCGAACGGACAGCTGTGATGGTGATGATGATGATGATCGCACTGACCGGCATTTTAATGTGTTTTTAAGTATAACAACTATCTCATGGTACTTTTTTAATAGACCCTTTTATCAGTCATGATAATGTTCAGTTTATTTCTCCCAAAATAGACCTAAATCAGGGAAAGCACATATGAGCTTTCGTATTTTACCGATCCTGATAAGAGAGAATATGAATATCCTGCCCTCACCCGTGATACCGGCTGTTAAACAAAAGTCGATGATATTCGATGGAAAAACTGGGATGCTTCAGTTTAGTCGGTTAATTGGGAAGAGGAACGTGTTCATGGCCAAAAGGTTACAACCATCCAATTCAGTTAAGTACTAGAGTTCACGAACACTTGGTTTTACACACGAACTGCCGGCACAGTGTACAGTGCGTACACCACATACTAGTAGCCGTTATGCAATTTCTGACACTTGTTGTGCACAGTACTGCTTGGTGCTGTATATCTGCGTTTGTTATCGAGCACAGGAAGATTCTGCGAAACTTCCACAGAAGGTCGAAATGGTCGAATAGGACTCCTTACTTTCCTCTTGTTTTTAGTCACGTAACTGCGCATAAGAAAAACGAATGCGCCGCCACAAAATGCCGTAGCTTTTACGGTATGTCTTTAAGCGTCATTTCACTCATCTTATGACAAGATTCGTCCTCAGAAATTATGAGCACTGTTTCTGTAAACATTACCTGTCGCTTTCTGAGGTGTTAAGACTGTAAATGAAATCAAAGTGCGTCATCTTCCAGAGCAGTATAAAGATTATGAATATGGAAGTAAACCATTCTTACAGGTAAGTTGTAGTAAATGCGCCGTATGGTTGGTTATCCCTGTAAGTCATGTGCCGAAAAGTATGGTGGCGAAATTTGTTTGTTGTCGTGCTAAAATTATTTGTCGGGAATAAAAATTTGTTTTTTGAAAATAAATTTAGTTTGAGTCGTCGTGAGTTGAAACCTGGCTTATTGTAACTTATTTTCTCGTAGAGGATTAAATGATCTCGACTTGATCTGGAGCTATCGACTTCTTCGTCCCTTTGTTTGATCAGCAAAGCGGTCCAGGTCCAGGCGTCGGTGGTGGTGATGGTATCATGTGACTGCCGTCAGATATTTACTGGCTGTAAGAAAGCAGGAAATTTATGGTACATGTACTGATCGCGTGCCGTGGGCTGCAGGGTCATCGTCATATTCGTGGCTAAAATCTGAAGTCTCTTAACCAGACTTCTGACTCGGTTGGTTAGCAGATTATAAGTTCTATATTAAAAAAATCCTTCACCTTTGCGCCGCACCATGCAGACATGTAGGGGAGGTGGATTAAATCTCCACGCATTCTTGATCTGCGCGTAACAGTGGCACGGTAGTGTCCTGTACACTGCAGCCGCTGTACGTTCACAGAGTGAGTCCCTGGAACCTGTTGAACAGACACCTGGATGTTCTCCAGAATGGTCTGAACGCGGTGGAAGAGAGAAAACACTCTTCCCTGCCAGCAAAGGAGCCCCGGTTATCGAGCCCGTAGCGAGTCCCCTCATTGTCGTAGTTATCGCGGCTCATGATGTTGCTGCAGAAGGTATCTGAAAGCTCATCTTGTAATGTTCAGGGAACCAAATTAATTTGCGGAATTAGCGTTCTGCATCCTACGCGTAACGAGTTATTGGTTTATTAATTTCGCAGTGTGCCGATCCCAGTGGCTTAGCGGTCTAAGGCATGGACCTTCGGCCAAGCGCTTGCTGGGATTGCGGGTTCGAATCCCACTGGGGTCGTGGATGTCTGTCTCTTGTCAGTGTTGTGTGTTGTCAGGTAGAGGTTCCTGCGTCGGGGTGATCGCTCGTCCAGGGGAGTCCTACCCAGTGTGGTGTCTCTAAGAGAATGTGATCTAGAAACCTCCAAAAGGAGGCGGCCTAGGCCCGATTTTGGCTGTTGCACCACAGGAAAGAGAATTTCGCAGTGCAGTGCTGTTTTGTAGACGGCACAGCTATTAAACGTGTCCTTCGCAGTGGGTCGGGACCGACTTGACGGGAGTAGAGTCCGACTTTCCACCTGAGTGCGCACTCGTACAAGGAAGTCTCCATCTTTAGGCCGAAACTAGAAATGCACTTATTTGCCGGGTTATAGTTGTCCCCCTTCGTCTTGCGCTATCACCACCACCACCACCACCACCACCACCACCACCACCACCACCACCACCACCACCACCACTACTACTACTACTACTACTACTACTACTACTACTGTTGACACCACCACCACTGTGCTACTACTGCTTCACTTAGTGGATTAGGCCAGTTGTCTGTACCGACTGCAAAATGTCCATCTTTTGCAGGGTTGCCCAGTATTTCTTTTCCTTCCTGTTTTGTGAAGGCTTTGTTTCGAATTTCCTTCAGTGTTCGGTTCACCGTCTCCTCTCATCTGATAGTGTTTCTGTAATTAACATTTGTAATTAATTCGTGATGTTTTAAGACAGGGTTACGCAGATTCTTGGGTTCCAAAATTCGTGTTAACTTCTTGTGTTACGTTAATATCTCGTGTAATGCAAGGCCTACGCTTTTTGTAGGACCGAACTTGTGTGTCTCCGAACATGAAGCACATTATACGAGGTAATTGTACCGTCATTATGTCTTGGCGTAAATTTCATAAAGATGGCGTTCCGGAAGTTGGCTTTACACCCGAACAACCAGTTGTCTGATTATACTTTCACGATAATTGCAACCAGTCACCAGAAGCACCAACTTCCGAAACGTCGTGTGTCTCAAAATACTTCAGGCAGTGGGTGGTGTTCAGTGTCCAACATAAGATTCGTATCATGGCAACGTCAGCGTACACTTTGCCGATCTCCGTTAACTGTCGTATTGTAGGTTGGTGTGTGGGTGAGTATTTTTGTCACCTTGCCTTCGTATCCGCTGTCTGGAAACTGAAAGCCTTCTCAATTTCTATCCAAACGATTGTCTTCATAATGGATCATTTCGTCACGGAAGGTGCTGCATCTAGTTACCATATCCTACGTAGTCGTCTTTATCATGGAAATGAGTGTGTGTCTTCATTACTGTGTAAATTTTGCACCTCCCGCTTGAAGCAGAATACAACGCGGACTGCCATCGGCAGCCACGATTACGGGAAGCGATGTGATGCAGTTGCTTCACTTTCACAGAAACTACAAACGCGAGTGGCAGCATCAGTGACACCGCGTTTGGTATTTATTTTAGTGTTACTAGATGTCAGTCAGGTTGAACTTCAACAAATTGCCCTACGACTGTTCTTTTCCTGCCTTCGCAGTAGAATGTCTGTTCATTTAAAGACAAAGTTCTTAAAAATCCGTCTCGCAGAACCTCAATCACCAAAGTCTGCCATTAGACTCGATCCTGTGTTTTCATTCACCTATCATCTGCTTCTTAGTCTTGCGAGTGTCCTTTTTCCACCGTCTTTCATCACGATCGTGGATAGTTTAAGGGCGTCCTTTTTCAACCTCAGCTTCCACGTCTTTCAGCCTTCCAAGTTCGTGTCCGTGTCGACGCTTTGAATATTTCAAGATTTGTTGTGGCAACCTCCAGTCTTCGGTCGGTGGACTGGTCTTCTATTTAGTTCTGAAATCTTTGCTTAAATTCCGCAGGTTCTATTGTCGTCATTGACAGTGTATGCAGTCGCCAATCATAAAAATTTAATCACTGCAGCGCTTGATCTATTTTCGTGTACGCTGTGTGTGTGTGTGTGTGTGTGTGTGTGTGTGTGTGTGTGTGTGTGTAATTTCAATCTTCAGTCAGTTTCCAACTCCATAGATCCGGACTCCTTGAGCAGCTGACGTTCTTTCAACATGTCAAGATATTTCTCCGGGTCGTACAGTGGCTCAGGCCGTTAGCCGCTGTTCTATTACTAAGGGGGCCCGGGTTCAGTCCAGGGTCAGTCCAAATGGGATTTGTTGTGGACAAAATGGCACTGGGACAGGTTTTTGCTGCGTACTTTGGTTGTCCTCTGTGGGTATCATTCCGTCAGTTCTCCGTGCGCATTCGTTCATCCATTACCGACGCTGTGTAATCGTAGGAATTTACAGCATCGTTAGATAACACACTTCAAACAATTTCCTGGCTTTTACGGAACGGAAAGTATTATTGTCATGCTAATAAGAGCCCTTCACTGGACGTCAGTCAGTAGAATTCAGTCCGTACCCTCACATGCTATTGCTATTAAGCTCCACTTTAGTATTATCCTCCTGTTTACGCTTAGGTATTCGAAGTGTCTGTTCCATCAACTTAATCCCTCAATGGGCTATTAGTACAACAGCCAGTGTCTGAATTCCGCATTAGCCTTAGTTCGTGTAGCCCAGTAATGAAATTTCCTTCAGTTTAATGTGAGTAATTACTTTCCTCTTATAGTCCTAATGTCTCAATTAGCATGCATCTTACGAAGTAGGTGGCAACAGTGCTGACACTGAGGTACTTCTGGAGGAACTGTGTAGGTTGTAACATCTGTATAAAGCCATGGTTCTTCAGTCGTCCTAAGACTCGATGTAGATTTTTGTGTCGACCGTAGAACGATGTGCTGAAGTTTTGTAGCGTGGTTGAGTGCTAATTCAATTTGGAATTGGACGATTTGCTAAGTTGCTTTCAGTTAATCTTGTAATCTTAGACGTCAGACGTAGATTTTAGTGGGAGTTGTCATTAATTTAAAGCAATTCTTGTAACAAAGTTTGTGATGTGCGTAACTCCGCTTAGCTGCTTTTTTTTGTTACAGTAGAGTCCCGATTATCTGACGTGAACGGGATCAATAGGTGGTACGATTGCAGATAATGCGAAAGGAGGGAGTGGATCGCAAATTGAATGGCATTGCAGTATAAGTGCGAAATTTGTTTATTAGCACCTGTTCTACGGTGCAGCAACGGTGATGACACGCTCTGACAGAGCAGCAGGGGGCAGGGGGATCATGCAGTCGCACACAGCACAAAATTGTAAATAGCACGCCGTATGGCTGTGTCGGATAAAGCGGAATGTCGGATATTCGGGCCTGAACCGTAATTACGTGTTCGTGTACGGTTGGTGTAAAGATGTTGTCAATAGCTTAACTGTATCCTGTCGATTAATTATTGAATAATGAATTCTGAAGGATGTGGAAGATGCGGTCTTGATCTATTTGTATTTCGGAATTTGCGTGGAGGGACTGAATAAAAGCACGATTCACCTCAGTAGGTATGGCCGGTTTCAGATTCGAGACCTGAACGCCTCTCCGTTGAGGAGGACAAGGAGTGCTGACGTGCCTCTGACTGGCTGTTCGTGATTTTGGTGGTCTTGAATTTGCCTGTCGTGGTTACTGGAAAGAGTCAGCCGGTACGGAACTTAATTTCACACGTTTTGTACTGGGCCAAGCGGTGACGCAGTTGGTTGAGGCAGTGCGCTACAAGCCGGAACGTCGCGGTTTCGATTCCCGATGGTGTCACTGGAATTTTTCATTGACGTAATCCTTCCGGCTGCGCTATGGCCCTGCGGTCAACTCAGTCTCTAACAGAAATGAGTGCCAAGGATATCTCCTGCGGGGTAAAGGCGGCTGATGCGTACGGCTGGCAACCTTACCACCTTCATATGCCGATTATCTTGCAGTCTGATAGCCTCAGCCTCCTAGAATGCTTAGGGCCTGTCCAGGCCTGTTGTGGCACTGCTTACTTGCTTGTAATACAACAGTCTTTATTCTAATTTAATATAATTTTATCGGTTAAAGGCAGTTTTAGTGTGTATAGGCCTGCAAACAGTGTGAGAGCTGGGGTAACCTAGTGAATATGCCTAAGCTAAGGGCTGGAACACAGAGACTTTTTGTTCAATTCCCGCTAGGGACAAAGGACTATGTTTCTTCCCGTAAGCATCCAGACAGGCTCTGGAACCACCCCCTTCCCCCTCCTGGCCTCCTGTTCGTTAAATACCGTGAGTAGAGCGGCTGGGACGTTAACCACTGACCTCCGTCTAGAACTGGGGTTAAGAATGCCTCCAGTCTACCGTATGCGTTCGTGGCGTGGATGCGGTCAGCTGTACATTTACACAGGAAATATGTTGTGCTTATATAATGTAGTTATCTATTACTACACTAAGCAAAGGAAAGTTGGAGATAATACAGTTTCATATGAAAATAACTCCGCTTGCATGTGCGTGTGTGTGATGTTTCTATCCGCTTTTGAACGTTACCAGATAGTCGAATCAGCGATGTATAAGTGCAGTAAACAAAGACAAACCGTAAGCAGTTAAGTAATTCTTGTATTAGTGTTGTGTCTCCGAGTGCGAGTTATTCTATGTGTCTCTGATTTGCGTGTTACTTGTTGAGCACGTGGCGTGACACATTGGACATTCTCATGAACAGCTTACACTGTGACATCATTTGTTTGGTGAATGACACTTGCATACAGCGAGCAATACAAGTGTGTGTCCTGCAGTGGCAGCTCGAACTAAGGCAGGTAGGGTTTTGACGGCTATTAACGCTATGCAGTTCCTGTCGCGGCGTGGATATTGGCTATGTCCACTTTGTTGTCTGTTGTGTTTTGTGTGTTGTGTAGGTAGAGGCTTTGTGGTGTCCGGAGCTCTGATAACAACGGGTTTTGAAACATAATCTGTGATGTATGTGGTGAGTAAGGATCATAGTACTGTAGCTGCGGGCGTGGAATATGCTGAGCCCTTTGGTATTGCAGCCTCAAAAGGGCGCATGGTACCAGCCTATCGGGGGGGGGGGGGGGAGGGAGGAGTAGCATGGGTACTGATACAAAATACAGCCGTTCTGTTGCTAGAAGTGAGTTGACTATAAACTACGTTTAACCTTTGTAAATGCACCATTGCACAAAAATAAATTCGAAATTCTGTACTGAGATTAAAACACACATATGAACTTAGTAGCTGAGCTGACAGCTACAAATAACTTTGAGGCAGTTTACGTCCTCTGGGATGTGACGCCGTGTCAACTTGCACTTGAGTACTTCACCCTGAAGATGTAGGCACCGTGCTGCTTCGAAACGTCGGTAGTTGTTTACCAGTCGAGACAGCGTCACATTCCAGAAGACGTGAATCTTCAATGCCACAGCTGTGAAACGTGAAATCTCGTACATATAGTAGGCCTACAACTGTTCAAACGGGCCAGTTTTATTGACAGTGTAAATGGTGTTGTTTGTCTTCAACCATGTGACGGTAAAACTACAATGTAAATGGCATGTTTGTCTTCAACCGTGTGACGGTAAAACTACAATGTAAATGGTGTGTTTGTCTTCAACCGTGTGACGGTAAAACTACAATGTAAATGGTGTGTTTGTCTTCAACCATGTGACGGTAAAACTACAATGTAAATGGCGTGGTTGTCTTCAACCATGTGACGGTAAAACTACAATGTAAATGGTGTTTGTCTTCAACCATGTGACGGTAAAACTACAATTGAAGCAGCTCTGTGTTTTTTGATGGAAAGATTGTGTTTTTTCATTAATCTTTTTGAACCTTACGGGATTGCAGCTATTGACCATAAACTTTGGTCCGCTGTTGGCGTTGTACAAACCATAGACGCTTGTGTGTGTGGTCATGTGAGATTTAGTGTGGAGTGTGTGAAATATCTGTGTACCGCTGCACTGTCCGTGGTCCGACGTGAAGCTAGCCGGCAGCATGGCGTGAAGAATCAATACGGACGGCCCTCTTATAGTAGCCGGGCCTTTCCTTAGCTGTGGCCCGGTTGCCCAGACGTTCTAGCTGCCGATTTTCTTATGTTTCTACTTCGAGACTGAAAGCGGCAACAGCACACACGTCACTGTACTGGTGACGATTTGGAGACATTCATGAGGTGTACGGTTCTGATGTGGGACGATTTACCGAGCATATTCGGCCTTTTTTTTTTAGGGTTTCGTTAGTCTTTCCAGGGGATTTTGAGTGTAGTCTTGATTTGGGTTATTTAACAACGCGTTTTGAGTAAATGTAGTGTGTACAGCGTCAAATGCAGTTGTGGGCTAGAAAGTACGTGGGATAAAGCGGTTGCAGCCTCTTTTATGGCACAATTTTCATATTTTTCTGGAAAAACGTGGGAAAATCCTGAAAACCTGTGAGGGTAGTATTCTTCCAGACTGGCTTCAGAAATCGCGACCTCCCTGGTAGAGGCAGGAGTGCCAAGCGCTCACCCACAGCCGTGGATACGATGCTACCATCATACACCCCTTCTTGCAGCCTCTTGTCACCGTTCATTATCGATCCCCATTTAATTTGACGTTGAATAAAATTACATTTGAAACGTCGTTGTTAAATGACCCTTGGATCACTCAGTGAATGTGAGATTGAAAAGATTCGGGTAACGTCGTTAGCACATCGGTAGCTTGGCTAACTCAAATTTTGGAGGCACTTTTTCGAATCGCTACCAGGGGTCCGGGTAATTGGCCAAGATTTTCCGTAGCGCTGCACGGTCTTCCCTTGCAAATTTTGGAATATGTCATGTTGTTACATGTATATCTCCCAAGTGACCATTAACAGCCATGTGCTGTGTCTGTGGTGTGTCCATTATATGCCTGCACGACGTTTCGGGACTTTTGTCTCGATTCCCGTATTCAGGTTTTCGGTTGTCATGATAGAGGCCTTACGTAGGCCAATTTTTCATTTTTATTTTTAGCGATGGCCGTTGAAATCGAACACGGAACCTCGCGCATACCAGGCTAGTATGCTACTAGTGTCCCCCTGGCCACAGCCTGCTGCTGTTACATCCAGAAAGCTCCATGTCCGAGCCCAGCTGCTGCCATGGCTATTGATGTAAACATGAAATTCAGACAAATTTGTAAAACGTCCTTTATGTCAAATACACCTCAGACAGTGGACGGTGCGTGACGTAGTAACGTTGGGAGGCCTGCAGTTCGGCATTTGTCACAGACCTTTGACGAGTGAGTTAATACTGCAGCGTAACAAAGACCTAGTTAGGCCACCAGTTAACCGATGTGGTATAAGAAGGAATATCTTGTATTCCGTCAAAAGGTGCAATTGTGTCGCTTGTGTAAGGACAACGCGATGTTCCGTTCCTCATCTTTGGTCTGTGAGGCATGATGATTGAACGATACGACAGTAACCACGGCTCCAATGTGCCCGATTTTATTGCACCAGATGCCACCTGCTGCTGTGTGTGTTTTATCTAACAATGCTGTCAGTTGCCAACTTTATATATTGTCGGTGGTAAATTGATGAAATGTGGGTACTGAGGATCAGTGGAATGATACATGTACGTAGTTTTATAAACACGGAAGTATTGGGAGAAAAACGTGGTCACTCTTCGTCCACTAAAAATCCAACATGGACTGGCATGGGACCAAACCCGGGTCTCCGCAGTGAGTGGCCGGGGACTGAGCCATGGCACAGCTGCTTGTTCTGTAGCTAAGGGCGCATATAACTTGTGATGCTCTGTTATACAGTGTTACTGAGAGGCGGTGTCATGTCTGTTGTTTGAATTGCAAATTTGGAATACTGCTGAAACAGCCTTTGATCATGTCTCAAATACAAATTGAGACGGCTGTGACGGTCACAGTATCTTACTGTTCATACGTTTTCCATTTCAGCTGTTAACACTGTGAACCGAGCAGTTGAATTGTCACAAAACAAGCCGTTAGTGTGGAGGTTGCGCAGTGTCTGATGCAGATGTGTATACGGGAAAACGGCGTCGTGAATAATATGGGAGTCGCATCCCGTGTTCTTGCATTTCATGTTTTCAAAGAAAATTTGGACTCCAGCAGAATATACAGTACTCTGTAGTAACAAGCTGTATGCAGAATAATAGTCATTATTGTAAAGCTGATAGTTATTCAGTGAATTCCTCAGCTTGTGTGACAACGAAAGCTTGACCACCGTGTTCACAGGAATCCGCCACTGTACCTTATCCTGAACCACGTGCCTGCTGTCCACGCACCTCTGACCCGTCTGGTATACATTAAATTTTAATATCTTGCTCATGTTTAAGCCTAACATTTTGCATATGTTTAAGCCTAGTTCTTCCAAGTCGCCTTTTCCTTTCACGTTTTTGACCAGAATTTCAATAGTACAGTTGCCGTGGACAACAAGAACGAGTTGCCACTACATTAGCCTGCTCGGTATGATGAACAGCGTGATGAAGGTCGTAGTTGTTTGTGTTAGAATCTGGCACCGAGGTTCTACTTTGCAAAGAGGAGCAGATTTTAAAATTCGTTCGAGAAATCAGTGTGTGAACCTGAGCGTGGTTTTGCAGTTACCTGAGAGGATGTTTTGCCGTAGCGCTGTTTTGAAAGTCGTAGATGAACTTCCAGTAATGTCAGGGATCATGACCGATGACCTATCGTGGGGAAGGTATAGGTAGTAATGAATTGGTAAAGTTTCATCTTCGCTACGGGACTTACAAAAAAAAAAGAGAGAGAGAGAGAACATGTCGATACACGCGTATTGCACGGCACTGTGAATAGTAACATGGCGTTTGTATCTGACAAAACAGTTCGTATTCAGTGGTGTGAAAGGACGGACTGCTCTTTCATGTCAGTCGATCAGTAAGTGTACAAAGTATGGGTAGAAACTTCTTTGCGCTCCTCATAGTGTGTGACTAACTGAGGCTATTTTTCTCAAAATTGACGCGTACCCGACAAAGGTTTTGTAAAAAATTCCTGTACCGAAATCCACGAACATTCGACAAAGGGTTTGTTCGCCGATACTAGGACAGGGACGGACAGGCATACGAACGGACGGACTGATGGATGGGGTCTCCTCATAAGGCGTTCTTTATTTACTTCGTAAAGTTGCCTAGTCATTTAGCATTAACACCATAAGGTCCCGCAGCTTTCACATAGCTTGCTTCACTCACAGCATCATACAAGACTTCCATTGCAAAAATATCAATTCGGAACCTACGCCTCTTTTCTCAATTTTCCTGTGATGCTTGTCCGTGAGATACAAGGCAATTCTTCATGCTCATCGGTCAGTCTTCTCTTCTGGTAGTTTTCGTTCTTAGTTATTTTTGTTTTACCCGTTTGAATATGTTTCAACTCTTAATAGTAGTCTACTGCCGTCCGCCGTGGACGTGTTCATAAAATGTCCCCAACATTCACGATGTGCTGTTTTAAATTATAATCGTATTATTACTGTTCTGGTGGCATTTTTGTAGGTGTTTCTGTTTCGGTTTTACAGTGTGCTTTATTTTCATTCCGTTCTGCTTCTTTTGTGTTTTCATTCCAGACTTGTGAGACTCTTCTTCGAAGATATTTTCCCTTATTCGTACGTTTTCTTAGGCTTCTAGGTCAACCATTCTTACAGTATTATTCCATTTAGTCTAAATATTTCTGTAGCTTCAGCTTCGCAGTTGTCTCAACGAATGATGATAGCGGCAGACTGTGCGTCACAATCGGAGTGCACAGAATTCGCAACGCAGACGGTCTCTTTCGTTTGTACATAAATTAAACCTTCTTTGGTTTTCAAATGAATTTTTTTTACATACGCACCAATCTTAAAGTAAATAAGTGCATGATTTCCCTGCAATAACCGCCTGAATTGTATTGACCCTTTAAAGAAGGGGTACCAATCCGCAGCCTACCAGGTTGTTTTATCCGGTCCGCGGCCAGAGTTGTAAATTACGTATATATTATATAATTACATTATTTTTACGGTATATGTTACATATACTCTAAAAAATTACACAATAATTATAGGCGGTTAGGTGTACCAGTTACTGTGATTTTTACATATGCGGCCAGCGAACCAGCCCACAATAACTGTTGTGGCCGTTTGTCAGTAAAGGTTGGACGCCCCTGCTTTAAGGCGTACTGGTAACCTTATGTATGCCTGCTGTAACATCAAAAATTTTAGCATATAGTTTATTTGTGGTTTTTTACGGTTCTTAAACTGTGGTGTCTGTCCTACAGGGCTTGCTTATACGAGTAACCCATGAACTTTTTATCCTAGGTGCGGTTCGTCTTCCTTGAAGTATTAACTGAATTCGTGTTACGTGGGTGTGACAGTCGTGGTTTGAGAGTTAATATGTGTCTCTAGAGTTCGTAAGTGTATTGCAATATACAGCGAATAATGTAGGCAACATGTTCGTGGAGAGAAATTAACACGTTCCATGTTGGTCCGACTTGGGAGGAGCTTCCGACTGCTGCTGTTCATTCTGCGCACGCAAACTTCCTTCTGGCCTAATACCTTGCCATGTTAACCCTTTAAAGACGGAGCGTATCTGTTTTATATAAGGACTCAGTGCGTACCGCGCTGTAAACACTCTCCACTTCGGTTATAAAAACCAATCTCTTAATGTTTTATAAGGCAAAAGTTGCTGTTTGTTCTGAGATCCGTACAAAACACATAAACGCAATGTGTGCACCACGTAGAATTTTTTAATGTTAAACCTGGTCGTACGTAAAGTTACCGCTAGACTTTAAAAGGTTAACAAAGTGAATGATAGACACAGAGTCAGAGAGAATAACGTTGTGGAATATACGGGTTATGTGTAGGCCAATTCCAAATTGCATTACGCCTTCCGACTCTTCTACATGGGTTTGAAAAAGCAGTGGAAACTGAAGTAAGATAGCTAAAGTCCATGTTTCTGTGATCTGTCCGGTCGTCTTTGGCCATTAAAGTATCGGTAAACAAATGTCGAGCGAGAGACATGCGTAAGCACAAAAAATCTGATACTGACGTGATGCGCAGTTTCCGTTTATTTCATGCATTTGCAATTACGGGACTTTAAATAAGTCGATACCGTGAAGTTGTTAGCTCAAAACCTAACTGTTAAGATAGAAAAAACAATCAGATGTTACGTACATGAAGGAATGTTTATTTTAATTGGTGGGATTTAAAGAGTGCTGTGTTTAGCTTACACCCATTCATCTAATTTGAGGAAGGCTTTTTGTGCGTCATTTCGTTGCCATTCTACTTAATTCTACGAGCCCGTTTTGCTTCTGTTTGGTGTATGTCTGTCAGAATACGAGAAGTGAACAGCATTTTCACAGAAATTACTTCGCCACATGGACTGAGTGCATTTTATAAAGACCCACACACGCGTATGCCCTCACGCACACACATGCACAGAAATATGTCTGTACAGTACACGAAGGCCTGTTTCAGAATTTCGTTTACCCTAGGTTATTTAACGCGCTTTTTCGATTCGTTGTCCGCAGCCAGTTGGCGTTGTCTACGGCAGTAACTGGCGTAAAAAATGCCATATAAAATTAGCAGCTTATTTCGTTTTCCATTTCCGTCCTCCTACCACTTGATGTTTAAATATTGCTGCTTCTTCCCCCCCCCCCCTGCATTTAGTGGGTGTTACAGACCGAGTGATAAGGAATAGAACATGGAGATCCGGTCGCTATGCCTCTTCAGAAATCAGGAGTCGGTACGTTGTTACGAAGCTAAGATCCTTTGAACGCGGATAAGCATGACACGTAAACGATTTTTATGGCACCATGCATAATTTTTAATTGTGAGTTCTCAGAAAGTACCTTCACATCTGTTTTAATGTTTATGTCATACAAATTCGTAATTTTTTTTTTAAATCAGCGTGTTTGCCCATGCTGGTAATGTACATGTGTGGACTGTTAATGTAAACTAAACTAGTGTATAGTGCTATGTGGTATTGTGTCTGTTCGTAAAGGTGAAAATATTTGGATGCACTGGTTTAGCGGTTCACTTTCAATCGCAAGAGGCTACGTACCGTCGAAAGAGATGGACTTGTTTTACGTTTTTATTTGCACTGACGTGGTTGTGAAATGTGTCACTTGCCTGTAGTGGCTGAGAGGAATCACGAAAACCCCAGCCAGGATGTGCACTAAGCGGGAACCTCCAGCATGCAAGCATACAGCGGTACCAAATTTTTATTTTTGGCAGAAATAAGTTATAGACTTTTTCGATATTCGCGCATTTTCTGAAAATGGGCCCATATTACTGATAAGAATTACGATTCTGTTTCATCCAGTTGTCATATATGACCCATCCAAGTCAAAACCCCCATTGACATCGTAAGGCCAGGATGGGTGACCACCCTTTGTTTGTTGTCCGCCACTGCTTGTTCAGTGTACGCCGCCATGTCTGGGGAGCGTCTTATCCATCTACAGCCTTTAGGACGAACGTTGCCGCGACAGAGACCCGCTCAGCGTGGCACTGATTTTCATTATTTCACATTACTCAAGATTCTCATTTATTGGAAGTTTACTTGTACTTCCACATTTTAGCCTTGTTCTCTACTTCTTGTTTTATTAAATTCCTTGCCCCTGTTGGCTTTTATTGTAATCTCCGATATAATCAGTTTATAAGTGGTATTGTCTCCTTATAATGAGGCTCCTTGTTTTTAATAATCTTGTTCTTTGTGTTGCAGGTAAGTTCAGCGCCTTTGTTCCAGTATTGAATTTGTGAACTGTCTTCGTGTCTCAAGGTGTCATTGATTTAACTGAGAAGCAGGAAGGTAAGTTGCTGACTGACGAACTCCATATGTCACTCCGACCACATCGCACGTGTGCTTTAGTCTATGTCCTTGTTATGCTTTTTTGCGTCTTTCGAACTTCCAAAAACATTGAATGCTGTGGCGTAGATGACCCGTCGGAGGTTCCCCCGCGACTCATTAATTTCCCATCCCCACCCCCGCCCCGTAAGTATTGGCGCAGTTACTTCCAGATCTCGCCCATGGAGTAAGAAAACTGTCTTGTGTCAGAGGAAAGGAATCTAGCACGAAAGAATGCTCAAAAAATTTTCGTATTCTCTACGTGTGGAGCCCCGCGCCACGGTTTCTGCGGGGGCCTTGTCTCTACCACGGGCGTGAGTGCATGTACGAGTATCATATCACCGGCCACAGCTGGCCGGTCCACTTCCAGATTAACACTTTGCGTTTTTTGGTTGAGTGTTATAAATTAGTTCCAAGCATTGAAACTGAGTGTGTGTCCCTAACAAGCAGCACAGAATCGGAATAATGCTACATACGCTAATGGCTTCAACTTATGCAGCGGTTACGTTCGTGAACGTCCAGTACGAGTCGAATTTTGCGCAAGTCGGAATTCAATATATATACGGCCAGCTATGTATATATGTATATAGGCCTACAAGAGAGTCCAGTTCAAAACCCAAAATCCAGCACACTGGAAGCTGATTGGCCGTAGCATAGCCACCCCACCGCCTGTGTTATCGCCCTGCATTAGTCTTCCGTCACCTTCGTCTCACTGCGCTTCCGTCCCCGCAAGGAAAAATTCGGTGTGTGTTTAAAAAAATGCTATTATTTTTCTAACTTGTTTTAAAAAATTGGCGTTACTTGAAACTGAGGAAGTCTGAGGGTGTCCGTACTTCGGTTTTGCCCTGTCTTTGTCATTCCACCAGTTCAGCACGCACTCATTCATTCAGCTACCTCCGGTGTAGTATAATCTTAGCAAAAGACAGCGTCGTTAAATAACACACAAGATAAAGGCAATAGTGGTAACTTATGAGTGTGTCGGTGAGGTTAGGAGGTTGGTAATGAGGAATGAGGGAGCTCGTGTTGATCATGTGTTTGTCGTATAAGTGAGCAGCTAATTTTAAGCGTATAGTATGACACAGCCTCTTGCGGCGTCAGTATACACAGGTCTAATAAAGTAAGACAGTTTGAGACTTTGAAGTTAATATGAGGTACGCATAAAATGTAGCACCAAACGCGTGCTTCTAAAGGAAGTTTCATTGTAACAGTAAGATGAGTAGTCTAATGTGTGACGGTGGAGGCGAGTTTCGATTATGCACGGGGTCTGTATCGAGCTGCATGCGATAGGAATTTGTACAGCGCTTTCGATGGATATTACTTGCTAGGTATTGCAGTTATGTTTGTTATTATCTCATAATCGGCGAGTTTCTTCGACATATTGTCATAGAACCTATAACGTTTATGCGAGGCGTTCTTGCAGGTGATTGTATCGGTTATCGAGATATGCCCAAACATGTATTTGGGCACTTATGCAATTCACGGGGAATTTTGGTCAGAAGACGATGTAGATGGCGGAATATCAAAATGCATCCCAAACAGGGTGTAAGTTTTCGGAGTGGGTTTCTTTTCTCGTAATTGGACCAGAGACGGGCTGTTACGAACACAGTAATGGTCTTCATGCGGTTTCATAAAGGAGGGGACTCCTCTGTGGTGTTTCCTAGTTCTGTGGGTCTTCACATGAATTCGAATGTATGTCACGTGTGGTAAATTTCGCATCTCATTAAAATAGCTTGTAGGATTAATGTGTGTGGTACGTGCTTAAAAGTGGATTATGACATTGCGTATTGTGTCCCGTAAAATCAGTGTGGTACGGTGAATGAAGCTTATGCATGGGAATACCCATCGGCGCCGTCATCGTGAGCAGAATGATCAATATATATTTACGCAAAACTTTATTGAAGCCCGTAGATAAAGTCAGGGGTGCACAAATCCCAAGCGCCAGATCGCCCGGCTACTGTGGGTCCTCAGTGTGGAACTTGTTTTATTTCACCGTTCTAGCGCCTAAAATTTTGAGGTGGCTTCTAGATTTTGGAAAAACTTGTGGACCCCTGGTTAAAGTGATTGTTTCGCTGTACTGACTTCCAAATGGAAACACACTGTTTTCTCTGTAGGGTACGAGATGAATTAAATTAATTAAATTTAAACTTAAGCTTATTTAGTTAATTTATTTAACAAGTTGACGCGTATAAAGTTCCCCGAGTTTGTGGGCCCGCGGAAGTATTCATTTATCCTGTAAGTCTAATTGGCATGTAAATGAATTATTACATATTTATATAGATAAGAGGGCTCGTCTCACAACCAACAATTCTTTTTATTAAAAGAAGTTAAAAGAATAAAAAACAACCGGTTTCGGCATCAATTATGCCATCATCAGGTCAATTCATCACAAGAAACACGATACCAAAAATATTACATNCAAAATAACTGAATTTTTTGACCACATTCAGCAAGGCGGATCTGCACTAAACTCTGTGAAGCTTGAGTTTGGCTTAGTTTGGGACAAAAGGACCACTTCATTTTAGGGCATAACTGAATTTTGTGTACATCTGGTGTTCTTTCACATCTGCTGATGCCGCTTCTTGTAAGATACACCAATACGAGTAGTCTAAGTATAAATATGTAATTAATTTGATATTGGTCATCTCCGTTGGTTGATATATTATATAGATAAGAGGGCTCGCCTCACAACCAACAATTCTTTTTATTAAAAGAAGTTAAAAGAATAAAAAACAACCGGTTTCGGCATCAATTATGCCATCATCAGGTCAATTCATCACAAGAAACATGATACCAAAAATATTACATGGTTGTTTGTGGATGTAATATTTTTGGTATCGTGTTTCTTGTGATGAATTGACCTGATGATGGCATAATTGATGCCGAAACCGGTTGTTTTTTATTCTTTTAACTTCTTTTAATAAAAAGAATTGTTGGTTGTGAGGCGAGCCCTCTTATCTATATAATATATCAACCAACGGAGATGACCAATATCAAATTAATTACATATTTATACTTAGACTACTCGTATTGGTGTATCTTACAAGAAGCGGCATCAGCAGATGTGAAAGAACACCAGATGTACACAAAATTCAGTTATGCCCTAAAATGAAGTGGTCCTTTTGTCCCAAACTAAGCCAAACTCAAGCTTCACAGAGTTTAGTGCAGATCCGCCTTGCTGAATGTGGTCAAAAAATTCAGTTATTTTGGCCGTCTTATGGCCTGTGTAGGAAAAGAGCATTGGACGCCCTGACGGTTTATTATGCAGTGCTGTTTTTTTCGAAACTTAAAAGAAGACAAGAGTCACGGGAATGCTAAAGCCCTTATTCGTAATTTGAGTAGAACAAAGTTTTAAGTAAGAACTCAGTTTTAAATGTAATTTTGAAGTTGTACTGAAAGAACAGCTTTATTCCTGAAAACGAATATGGAGTTATAAAACCTGAGATGACAGAACGTGGAATATCTGCTTTTGTAAGCTACAATAAAGTATATGCAATACATGTAATATGTTTAAAACATAAGTAAAATTCAGGTCTCCTACCAAGGAATTAGTGAAATTGTAACGTTATTTGATGTCTTTCTTCTGCGTGTATTTGTGTGTAAGAGAATGGTCATGAGCCTTTAGGGTTGAAGCATGTGGCTGCTTTTGAAAAACAAGCCACTTTGTGTTCTAATAAAACCAGTTGGGTTAGACTCTGTCTTTTAATGGCTGGCTTCTTATGAAACACAGCGGGGTGTCTGACATTAAGTTTGCACAGATTGCGAAGGAGTTTTTGATGACGGTTACTGGTACGCCACAGAGCTCTGTATTGCCAACTGATATAGCTTATAATTTATTTTAATTATGGAGTTATAAAATTTTACTGCGGTTGATGGCCCTTTCATGGCTGTGACTGATCATAACTATTAAATTCCCTGTGCATGGAACTTAAATCGCTTTAAAACATTCTGAATCAATAGACTATTATTTTGCAGCAATTTTTTTTTTGTCGAGGCCTGTGTGGCGAACGGACTGGCTAATGACGCAGTAATGAGTAGCTACAATACAGACATCAGTGAAGAACTCGTACATTTCAAAGGGCAATATATAGTAACAGACAAAGCGATTCAAACCTGCCTGTTTACTCTATTATTATCCCGTTCAGGAATTTTATTTTCGCTCTCTTTTTGGAGTACTTTTAAGAAATGTCGTGTTGGGTTTTTAAATGTCGACAAAGCATTCTTAGTGGCCCCATATTTGAAGCCACTGGTCCCGCTGTAGCAAGCAGTGCCCGAGTTGGTCGTCAGGTCGGTAGCCTATAGTTCAGTTGGTGCCCATATGAACCACTTTCTTAATTGGCTGTTTTTGTGACGCAGAGACTTCCTGTATTTTAGAATAGGCCACGATCGGTTTGATTTACTGCATGCACTTTTTTTGTCATTCGCGGTCACTCGCCCATTTCGACACATTGTAATTTACATAACAGTTAAACGTCGTCAACTCTGAGAAACGTGCATGCAGCGTGACAGTATAATGTGGCCTCCAGGCTGCCGCAGCAAGACTTAGTGCTTGTCTGCGAAACTGCGAAGCCACGTTTACGGCGTCTCGAGAGACAAACACCTGACAATCACTTGAAGCTGGGATAGACGACTGATTATCGAAGTTTCCCATATATTGATTTTATTCCTTTCGACCTCCGTATTTCCTGTTGTCTTCTTAGAAAAGTCTCTGTAAAAAAAAGTGGTTTACGGACGCTTTCTGGGCAAGAAGTAGAATGTAGGATGAAAGAAGCAACGTAAAGCACGGTCTTGTAAGTTGGAAGAGACTACTTTCAGGATTTAGGCATAGAAGGAAGGATCATCGCAAAATTGATTTTAAAGAAGCAGAATTGATTCACCTGGTTAGGAGTAGCGACCACTGGCGGGCTCTTGTTAATGTGGTAATAAACCGTCGGGGTTTATAAATTTTGCAAGCTGCCTGAGCACCTGACCAGTGTTGTGTTCCCAAGAATGGTCATTTGTGAGATGTGAAACTGTCATTGCGATTGTAGCCAGCAAGTCCTCTTGGGAGTGTCAGTATGGAATTAGTGTGCTTCACAGTGTGAATCCAAATCATAAAACCGGTACCTGACAGCAGCTCTTTCTAACGGGCCGTTCCGAGTACCCTCTCTGCTATCAGATACGAACCTTCTGATCGGTCACATTCGCCTAAGCCATGGACGTTTGTTGCACGATGAGACTGCGTCTTTTGCGCGCGGTGTGAGGACCCTCTGACTGTTATATCGAATGCCCGTCGTATGTCCACGTCGCACTTTTCATATCCTTGGCCTTATGAACTCTTCTCGGGCTGATAGCCTTGTCAATTGTTTAAAAAACTCCGACGTTTCAGAGACACACTCAGTCTCCATCCTCAGGAAAAGTGAGACTTTCCCTGAGAATGGAGACTGAGTGTGTCTCTGAAACGTCGGAGTTTTTTTTTAAACAATTGACACGGCTATCAGCCAGAGAAGAGTTCATATAATTTTGTCACCGTGAAAGCCTGGAGACATATATCGCCTTGGCTGCCTGCGCGATATGCTCGAAGATGACCGTTGTAACTTATCACGTCTTGGAATTACTGAACAGCATACGGGTCTCCAGTTTATATTGTGTTTGATACGCGGCTTAAAAAATAACAATCTTTGTGCACATATCCCGGGTTTTATTTGCTGAGTCGTTAGGGTCTCGCTGTTCGGGCGCAATACAGCCCGGCATCTTGACACATTCATCGTTGTACCCATCCGTATGTACTCCTATTTTACACTCAATCTCATGTGTAGTTAGTCGTATTTTTATACGTCAGTTTTAACATCCCACGATGTTCGGAGTTTTCTGGGGTGTATATATTGATTTTCCTCATTTTGTCGTACAGTTTTAGCTGAAATTTTAACAGATGGGTATTTCATTAGACGCTGACGCGGTTATAAGCCCACACAATCATATACGTACGTACGCACGTTCTCTTATCTCTCTCAGATGCACCTAATGGCGAATACATAGCCAGTGTTCGAGATGAGGCTTATGTTATGAGGAAGAAGACGTTACGCAAAAAAATACGCCTTAACCCATAATTCATTGTGTTCTCTGTGCTGCCAAGTACGTTTCTGAACAACAGAATTATAAGAATATAAATGGTCCGCAGATGACATTTGATATCCAGTTCTTACTCCGTTTCTTTCGCCATCCACTTCTGTGGTCCGTCTTCGCCTTGCGACTCATTAGTACCTCTTTGCGCATCTTGTTTCGTTTCTTGCTATATTCGTATAGTTTTGCCACTCTACACAGTGTTACGTGACATAATTATTGATTACAATATCTAATATCTGTTAACACGTGATTAGCCTCACCTGCTTTTACAAGGTCTTATTTTAGTATTAAACTTTGTCGCATTGTGGGTTCTTGTCAAGAGGCTTTAAAATGTAACTCAAGAGGCTCTTTTCAGAAATTTTGCTAAATGTAAATCCTTACATCTGCCTAACGTTAAAAATGTGACACAGTTTAGTAACGCAATCACATGCGATAGGTAGGCCTATTCATATTAGTTACTTGTCTGTTCCATTTAATTCTGTTCCTCTGTTGACATCAGAAGCTGTGCAACAATAGTTAACTATTTCGTGTGGGTAATTTGTGATAGTTAAGCTACTAGTTAGTATTCGTGCCATGCCATCTGAGCTAGATGCTCACGGAACATAACACACGTGTTATTGAGTCCATGTTCTAACTCCGGCTGAGTTAAATCGTTCTGTTGAGCATGACAGCTGCCATATTTGTTCCTTAAGCTCTAATATATCTTCTCTGTCTGGTGGTTTCTTTAAATGATGATTCCTTGTCGTGCAAACTTTTAATGGGAGCAGGAGGGTAGCAGTAACAAGAAGGCATGTAGTTAATGGCATATGTTTTCAGATGCGAGTTTTCCACTCCTTACTGCATGCGGAGTCTATAACACACGCTCCAGTCTGTAGTGTCTGGTATATCACTTCGAGCCTGGGGGGTAGACTGATTACTCTGACCACCATTAATCACCTGACTACAATTGGACGCTGTCCACGTTTTCCCTCGCCAAATACGAGTCGGACTGGCTGGTCCCAAAGCACTCAATTGGCGGAAGCCTGACAGTGTCATATTACGCCGCAGCTGAACTACGAGTACTGTTCCGTGTTTTTTCACACCAGCACAGTTGTTACTTTCCTGCAGTGTTACTTGCAGTGAAATACAATTAAATCAAAGTTGTGATATTACCGACAGTTTTTTAAACTAAACCAGGGGTGCACAAATTTTCCAAGCTCTAGGAGCCACCTCAAAATTCAGTCACCAGAAGGGTGAGATGAATGTCGTTGCTCCAAGCTGCGGACCCACAGACATTAGGTGTCACTGTACAAAATTTAGTTTCCACGGCAACCTGGCACATGGATTTGCGTGTTTCTCAACTAAACTGTAAAGGATGCTACCTAGACAAGGAGTTCAGAGCATATCTCTTAACATCTACTTCCTGTTACACAGATTCCTAGTCCTGCAAGTCCGCTATTGTCACCGTTTTTTCAGAGTCTCTTATTAAGAATTCTGTCTGCTGAAATTTGTCATATGTAACCTCACAATTTCGCAAGTTTGCCATGTTTATTATTGTTTACTTCAAGCGCGCAGCCCGGGGGGGAGGGGCTGCCGGGCTGCAGCCTCCCCAAACCCCCCAAAACTGAAATTTAGAAAACACAGCGTTTGTAGATATTATGGTATCAAAAGTTTTACGTGATTTCCCCTTCAGCTGAAATCAGTCACTGAAATTGGATGATGACCAGTACATTAGAATTTTGAAAAACAGATTAATAAATAACACAAAAAGATAAGACATTGTGATTAAGTCATGGGAAATGTACTTATATTTGTATGTATGTAAGCGCAGTTTCAAACAGTGTTTTAATGTACTTACAACATGATTTTTATAACAATTCTTAAAAACAAAAATAAATTATGTATAGTATCAGGGTCGGGCCGGGGGGCCCCCCCCCCAAAGGAAAAATTCTGGGCGCGCACCTGTTTCACGTAACATGCATTACTTATGTCATTCTAGTGTGTCGGCGTCTGTGTCTGTGTCAGATGTCACCTGCTAGCAGTGGTGGTTCGTTAGTCAAAATACTCGCTCGGTCGGAATCGTACCTTGTATTCCTCCATAAATTATTGTAAAAACATTACTTAATTTTCTCAGATCTGTTAACATCCATCATTTCTGGACCTTACATTAAGTGGTGTTAGCCTTTCTCACAACTCACAATATTTTTCATCCCTCGTATTGATACTTATCGAAGCAGAGCATTAGAAAGTGGACGTTGGGTGACGTCTAGTGCCATAACGTTGATATAAAGTTCTGTGAAAATCGGTCATCTTTTTCAGAATTTGGGGTTTATGTCACACAAATACACACGTTTACCACACGGTGATCTCATAAGCGTACGTATTAAGAAGGGAAAGCACGCTGGAAACATTGTATGTAATTTTAATTGTTCTTGTATCCTCGGAAATTGTTCGTCGTGCAAGACCTATGCACTGGGCCTTGTTCCGACATGGAACCGTTGTAGCAGTAGTACATTTTTCTGGCATGTGTGGCGTATGGGGGATCAGCGCATTTGTTACGAGGGAAATTGTCTCCCTACTTTGTAACAGTAAGACCTTCAACAGTGGAAAAGATGTACGACCAAGAATAACAGCAGGAAATCGATCTTGTTAGGCTCTTTAAAAAAATATGAAGTCAAGATATATATCAAAACACACAAAACTAAAGATATATACTGCAGTGATTAAACCTATAGTGCTGTGTGGTTGTGAAACGTGGGCAATGACAGAGCAAATGAAATCAGCCCTTACAACATGGGAACGGGAAATACTAAGAAAAATATGCAGCCCAATAGAAGACCAAAATGGCTGGAGAATCCAACTTGTGATGAAGTGTAGGCTTTGTATAGAAAACCAAATATTGTAACAACAATAAAATTTGAGAAGACTAGAATGGGCTGGTCATCTGGAAAGAATGTCTGATGATAGGACTGTAAAGAAGGTATTTTTGGGGAAACCAGATGGAAGAAGAAAAGTAGGAAGACCAAAACAAAGGTGGCTAGACGTATTGAGAATGATCTGAAAATCGTGGGAGTTAAGAGATGGAGGAAGAAAGCAGAAGACAGATCCGCATGGGCGATCATTCTGAAGGAGGCACTGGTTAAACTATAAGGACCGTATGCAAAAGTAGAAGTTTGCAGGTTGTACAAAGACGGTAGCATCGTTTTGTACAAAACAGATCTGTGTAGTCACGGTAGCCAATTAGTTTTGTATTAGCCCTGTGCGTAGCGACCGCTCGCCGCCGGACTTCGTGGCTCGCTTGTGTAATTAAGTACACAGTACACGCGCGAGCGGTCTGTCTCTCTTTCTCGCTATGTTATCCCACAATCGATCTCCTGTTTATACATAAATGTGTTGAATGAAAATGCGTTTCGAACGTGTATGGATACGGAGGCTAAGCTTCTTTCGAATTTGGAATACTGCGAATCCATCCTCAACAGTTTTGCCGGAATTTTATGCCTCGCATATCGTAAATACATGGATATAAACGTGATAAACACTTTTCCATCTCGGGCATACGTAAAACATTTATGTGAGAAATATTTGTAATTAGTATATATTTGAAATATTTTTAGCAGTTTTATTTGGAAATATTTTATTTTTGACTCCACGTATGCACATCTGCAACACAATATGACATTATTTTATACTTTTGTTGGATACCTCCCTGCGGATGGCCGTGTTGGGGCCGAAACGTGTAGGAGGTACATCGTAAAGTGACGATGTTGTGATTATTTGTGATTTGTTGTTGGTGGTGCGATTGTTGGATTAAATTCCTCACAAACGGAGGATATTTTCCTGTGAGGATGTGTGATGTGATACCTCTGTAATTTGGCTGCACAAATGTTAGTGCTGAAAATAGCCTTCTGGGCCAGAACTCAAAGTTCACAATATAAAATCATCATCGGCGTGTAATCTTCAGTTCTCATGTGGTCCTATTAACCTCAGCTGTTAGGACGTCGCAGGCTACTTGTGAAGTGGTTGTTTTACAAACAGTGTATCAGAGCAGCGGTTCCCAAACTGGACGCCGCGAAAGGCTTTGAGGGAATCGGCAGGTAACTTCTCTAATGATGAATTTTAAGTTTGTAGAATTCTGTAATGAGTAATATGTCCTTACGAAAAAGCGAAGTTTCTGTAATTGTGCGATACCTCGAACCGGGACTCCCCCTAATAAACTATATTTACGGATGCTCTACAAAAAAAAATAAATAAAAAAAAGTGATTCACCCTCCAAAAAATGTTTAATTTATGGTTTTGGAATGAAACGATGAAACGAGTTACAGTAATCTCCACTTAAGACCAACGAAGCAATTTCGGTTAGACCACCTTTTTAACGCGTCTGATGAGACAGCCCCATGATAACAGACTTGCGTGAACGTGTTCCTGCAAATCTGAGTTTTAATTTCGAGCACATTTCATTGGTCTGGGAATCAGTCAAGCTTTTTTCGTAGTAATCAAACTGGCGCGCTAAACAGTGTGTTTGAATAATGCTTGAAGTCTATATATACAGATATAGTTGCACAGCAGTGCACATAACCGAGCAAAATGAATGTTATGGTCAAAGAAATATGTAACTGAATGTAATGTCCCTACGTGGAATGTCACAGAACGCTTCAAAATATCAACTATCAAATGTTTCAGAACTGATATTTTATCAAAATTCAGAGAAGCATAAAGGAGTTTACGTGCATGACCCCCAGACGGACAATTTCAAAGGCACAGTACAACAAAGAAAAATTAAATATCATCAAAATATGTTACAAAGCATGTTAGTAATATTCGTTGTGAAGTCCACGCATTTACGAGGCTGTCCGAGTTATTGTCGCCCAGAGCACAATGAAAAGCGACTTCTTGTCCTACGAACAGTCACACTGGAATTATGCATTGTAACAGTTGGGTGCATTTTGTAATTACTCCTTTGAAGAGATGATAACTCAGGCACTTCTGACGAACAGAGACACGGGCATTGTGTGTTGTTTTATTACTAATGCCATGCTGTTCGGAGAGGAGATAAATATACTTCCTGTGACATTTTTTATCTGCTATCTTCAAATGCCGCACGGTTTCATCCGCTCTTACCGTTCACTTGCCTGCAGTAACACCTTTGAGGTTACCTGCATAGAATAAGTTTCTTCATTTTTTGGTAACAAACCAATCACACAGTTTATTAAAGGAACATCTGGGACATTAAATGGTCGTAGGTAATTTCTTTGCACCCGATAATACCAAATTTATAAAATGTCGCGATAACTTCTAGGACTAACTCTTCACAACTTTCGCTGTATAACCAAAGCCCCCGAACTACTGTAGGACACAAGAACAAACGATCTTACAAAAACTTAAAAAAAAATCTCATTTGCATTGTGATAAAACCTGACGTTGAAAGCCTTATCAACTTTCCCCTGATATCTGAATGAGTTTTATTTATTTATCCCTTCAAAGCCTAATGGTTAGTTTATGTACCGTCACGTTTAATGCTCAATGTTTCTATTGTGTGCCCACAAAATAGGTGTATCTGTTTTGCATGTGTCTCAGAACAGACACCTATTATTTTTCTATACAGCATTTGAAGATTGGTTTTCGTAATCGAGACGGAGTGTGTTTACTGCGCGGTACGACCTGAGCCTTTAGTATAATTCAGGTTTTCGTAGCTTTCAAAGGGTTAATGATATACTCCTGTAACATAGTTCTGCATCCCAGACCAGGGGCATAGCTGGGAGGGAGTGGTGCTGCCGCCGCTGGCGGCGCAGTCCAGTAGGCGGCCAAGTGAATATTTAAATGCAAAAAAAAAAAATATTTTCTACTCTCAACAGAATTTAAATTATTGAACCAAATGAAAGGAATTTCAATAAATAATTGTAATTTTTTTAAGTTACAATTTCCGTTACGCGCGGCCATTGTGATCACTCGCCTTGGGCGCCAAAAACCTAGCTACGCCGCTTGTTCCAGGTTACACTGCGTTACATCCCAGAAGGCTGCATTCTTTATGTGCGTAGGGGATTGCTCAAAATACACTGCAGGATTACGGGGAGATTTAAGTATGTGCGGTAGGCCTGTGTGAAATAAAAGAGTTTTATTGTTTAGTAGACATATATATATATATATATATATATATATATATATATATTATTCCAATCACTCGCGAAGAACGGGTGCTTGGCTAGTAAGTCATGCTCTTGACACTGAACCTTTTTCAACAAGTTACGGTTTCATCATCGGAATGTGCCTTTCTGTTTACCCCCTCAATCTCTTCTTCTGTGTACTACGAATGAAGAGTAAAACCGGACAAACCACTGTAATGACGGCCACATTTGAGTGGATAGGGTATGCACGAAGGTGCTAGCGGCGGGGTTTGCGGTTCTGTCAGCGAGGTTGATGGCTTCTGGGATGTTACACCGTGTCGACCTCTTAACTGTTTACCAGTCGATAAGGCGTAAGATGCGAGAAGACGAATCTTCAAGATATCAGCTGATGTTCGCATGATCGATGGTCTGTACACAGACCACTGTAAATGCGTGATTATATTATGGCTATTTTTGTGGAGATAGTTGCGCACTGTTTATGTTCCCGTCATGTCTGTGGGTAATCTGAGGTCACATTGTTGACTGAGTCACGATGGTGGCAGCATCCTCTGATAGCTGTCAGAACCCGTCATTGTTTACGATTCACGTTTCTTTACATCCGCTTATCTCGCGGGAATTTATCTTAATATTATCTCCCCGTCTCCTCGTCTATCCAATTCGCGTCTTCCATCATGTTTCAAGACCAAAGTTCTGTAGAAATTTGTTGTTCTCTGTAGCATTGCCACTTCATACGCTGTATGTCAATTGAATGGACAGTTCTTTGTAGCCTACGTTTGCTGAAATTGAGATTTGACAAGCCTTTTGAAGTAAAATTTTATTGTTGGATTCTGACACGTTCATTTAACATTTTGAGCTCGAGGATGATATTTTTATCTCAACTTTTAAGGGAGTTCCCTGTGAAATTCGTACTTCAGAATACAACGTTAATAAAAAAGGCAGTTTAAAGATGTGATCATTCGTTAAATTAAATTGTCTGGATGAAATGGTCGCGTCTTTTACACGATCAATACACGCGTGTGTTTGTGTGCTGCCAGTACAAGGATATGTCTGCAGACAGCAACACACAGAGGAACGGGCATAATGTTGACAATCACACCAGGATCTCATTTATGATGTCCGGCACTGCAGTGTCGGCGTTTCGGTGGGCACCGACACTGCAGTGAATGTTTCCGTAGCTTCTGTTCGTGTTGGCTCACCCTTGCGCGAAAGCCTCCAGCTGTGTCTGTATGCTGTGCTTGAAAGAACCCGATGGCGTTGTGAATTAACACAAATAAACGTATATTAACCCTCTAAAGACTAAAATTCGTCCAACTTTTATTTAAGTATTCAGTTCATACCTAACAGGTAACACCCAGCGCCTGCGCAGTAAAGAACATCCAGTTAATGATTTGCAGATAAATCGCCGTGTGTTGTGAGAATTATACAAAACACGTAAATACGTCCAGTGCACAAAATTAGATTTTTATCGTTAAATCATGTGGCACATATAGTAAGCACCGATGCTTAAAGGATTAATACGTACCGGGAAATACGTTCCATTGCAAAGTACTGGCTGTGGAGGGGTTTGGTACCTCACCAGTGCGACAGTAGATGAGCCGTAGTTATTGATGGCCTGCGTGATACCGCGGCGCCTTATTTAGGAGGCGTGCGGAAAGTGATTAACAGCTTTGTAACCAGAAGCACCAAGCTGTCGCTTAGCTGTGATGAGTAAGTGGCTGCATTGAAGAAACGCAACTACGCGCAGCGCGATACAGTTGGTAGTAGGAACCGACGGTGGAGTGGCTGGCACTTCTGCTTCATGTTTATAAGCGGGGGGGGGGGGGGGGGGGGGGGGGGGGGGGGGGGGGGGGGGGGCGGGGGGGGGGGGGGGGGTGGGGGGGGGGGG